>CAJNDS010002237.1:210000-397495 GCA_905221605.1 Symbiodinium natans | reverse complement strand
TTGGCCAAATTTTGCCCGGAGGCTGCCCGGCAAAATTTGGCCAAATCGAGCCGCGCATTTCTCATCGCACACGAAGAGCAGCCCGATTTGGCCAAATTTTGCCCGGAGGCTGCCCGGCAAAATTTGGCCAAATCGAGCCGTGCCTTTCTGCAGGCCCGAAATTATTTACATTACTTAAATTATTCAAATTTTATCTAAATTATTTCAATTAGTTGGGACTGGATTCTAAATTATTTCAATTAGTTGGGACTGAAATGAGTCACGGCTCCGTGCCCCCTCAACGAAAGCAGTGACTCATTTCAGGGCCTGAAATGAGTCACGGCTCCGTGCCCCCTCAACACACACAGTGACTCATCTCAGGGCCTGAAATGAGTCACGGCTCCGCGCCCCCACAAACTCTTTAAATTCCTTCAAATCCTTAAAATCTGGAAAAATCATTTTTCCTAGGTTTTAAAGTCCCTCTTCCTGGGAGACTGCAAATTTCAGACCCATTTCAAGGGCCTATCTCTTCTGTTCCTTTCCTTACCCTTCTCCTTTTTTCATGGTTCATCCTTTTTGTCATTTTTGTTGTCCTTATTTCGAAAAGAAAAAGGGAAGGGAGAGATGTGGGAGAGAGGATCGCTAAAGAAGAGTCCCATCTTCTCTGTGCCTTGTTTTGTCTTTCCTGCTCCTTTATTCATCTCTCTATTCTTGCCTTTGCTCTTCCTGTTAAAAATGCAACCCTGTCCATGTCTCCTCCTCCTTCTCTCTCCCTCCTCTTCAAAGACAAAAACCACAAGAAAAGGAAAAAAGCAAAGGGAATGGAGGCACTTGGCCTTTCTTATCCTTTTTCAATGGTTGGGGGTTGGCTGCTTGCCCGTGGCCCCTCTCCATGCTTCAGCATATGCCTCCTCTCGCCTTATCTCCTCGGTTCTTTTCATTGTTCCCAAACGGAAAAAGAAAGCGAGTTCCTTTCATTTTCATTGTTCTTCCTTTGGGTTTTTGTTTCAAAGGGAAACGAACAAGAGAGAAGAAAGAGGAGAAAGAGAGGAAAGATGAAGACGAGTACCATCTTCTCTTTGCCATGGGCGATGGAACGATTGTGCCTGTGGATCGTTTTCTGCATCTTCAAGCGAGAAAAAGGACGCCCCCGAACAAAAGCACTCTCTCTCTCTGTCTGTATCCCTGTCGCTATCTTTCTTTCTTTCGTTCTTTCTTTATCTTGCTCTCTTTCCCTGTCCCTATCTCTATCTCTCACTCATTCATTCCCAGTCTCACTCTCTCTCTCTCTCTATATCTCTCTCTCTCTCTCTCTCTCTCTATCTCTCTCTCTCTCTCTCTCTCTCTCTCTCTCTCTCTCTCTCTCTCTCTCTCTCTCTCTCTCTCTCTCTCTCTCTCTCTCTCTCTCTCTCTCTATGTGCGATGGAAGCAGGCGTCCTTTTTACGTTTTCTGTGTCTTCAAGCCAAAAAGAAAGACATCCCAAAAGATAACACTTAGGGGTGTCCCTTTTGCTCGTTTGAAGACACAGAAAGCGATTAAAGGCACACCATTTTGGATTGGCAGCAAACCCAGCTGATGCTCATGATATATCACTCTATATATAGGGGCGATGGAACGGGTGTCCTTTTCATGCGTCTTCTGTGCTTCCTGTTTCTATTCCTTGCAGTACGCTTCCAGAAAAATGGCATCCTTGTGATCGCTCCTCTCACTTCCCTTTCCCTTCTCTCCATCTATTACCTTTTAACTGATTAAAAACAAGAAAGGAACTTGTATGATAAAGCAGGGGAAGGGTAAGCAGAGGGTGACTCCTTGCGCGTGGACCTTGCCGTACTTCATCATATCCCTCTTCTCGGCCTATCTCTTCTGTTCCTCTCCTTACCCTTCTCCTGTTTTCATAATTCCTTTTTGTTTTCCTTATTTCGAAAAGAACAAGGGAAGGGAGAGATAAGGGAGAGAGGATCGATAAAGAAGAGTCCCCCATCTTCTCTGTGCCTTGTTTTGTCTTTCCTACTCCTTTATTCATCTCTCTATTCTTGTCTTTGCTCTTCCTGTTAAAAATGCAACCCTGTCTATGTCTCCTCCTCCTTCTCTCTCCCTCTTCAAAGACAAAAAACACAAGAAAAGGAAAAAAACAAAGAGAATGGAGGCCCCTGGCCTTTCTTATCCTTTTTCAATGGTTGGGGGTTGGCTGCTTGCCCGTGGCCCCTCTCCATGCTTCAGCATATGCCTCCTCTCGTCTTATCTCCTCGGTTCTTTTGATTGTTCCCAAACGGAAAAAGAAAGCGAGTTCCTTTCATTTTCATTGTTCTTCCTTTGGGTTTTTGTTTCAAAGGGAAACGAACAAGAGAGAAGAAAGAGGAGAAGGATAGGAAAGATGAAGACGGGTACCATCTTCTCTTTGCCATGGGCGATGGAACGGCTGTCCCTTTGGATCGTTTTCTGCATCTTCAAGCGAGAAAAAAGGATGCCCCCGAACAGAAAACTCTCTCTCTCTCTCTCTCTCTGTCTGTATCCCTGTCGCTATCTTTCTTTCTTTCGTTCTTTCTTTATCTTGCTCTCTTTCCCTGTCCCTATCTCTATCTCTCACTCATTCATTCTCAGTCTCTCTCTATCTCTCTCTCTCTATGCGCGACGGAAGCAGGCGTCCTTTTTTACGTTTGCTGTGTCTTCAAGGCAAAAAGAAAGACATCCCAAAAGAAAGCACTTAGGGGTGTCCCTTTTGCTCGTTTGACACACAGAAAGCGATTAAAGGGACACCGTTTTGGATTGGCAGCAAACCCAGCTGATGCTCATGATGTCTCTCTCTATATATAGGGGCGATGGAACGGGTGTCCTTTTCAATCGTCTTCTGCATCTTCAAAGGAGAAAGAACGATACCCCCCAAGAAGGAAAAGAACATAAGAGACAGGGAGGGGGATTGAAGGGCTCCTCTCTTTACTTATTATTTCCCTTTCCTCTCTTCCTACCTGTTCTTGTTCTTATTCGCTTCAAAAAGCAAAATAAGGGAAAGGGGATTTCCTGAAGAGGAGGGATGACACCTATCTGTGAAGAGCAAGAAAGGTTTTTTTCTCATTCAAAAGGGACAGGGGAGAGATGATAGATATAGAGGAATGCCATCTTCTTGCGCCTTGTTTTGTCCGTCCCTCCCCTTGCCTCTTGTCTCTTCTATTCCTTGCAGTACGCTTCCAGAACAAAGGCATCCTTGTGATCTCTACTCTCTCACTTCCCTTTCCCCTCTCTCCATCTATTACCTTTTAACTGATTAGAAAACAAGAAAGGAACTTGTATGATAAAGCAGGGGAAAGGTAAGCAGAGGGTGACTTCTTGCGCGTGGACCTTGCCATACTTCATCATATCCCTTTTCTCGGCTTCCTTTCCTTACCCTTCTCCTTTGTTGTTCTCTTAATTCTTCCTTTTTGTTTTCCTTATTTCAAGAAGAAAAAGGGAAGGGAGAGATAAGGGAGAGAGGATCGATAAAGAAGAGTCCCATCTTCTCTGTGCCTTGTTTTGTCTTTCCTTATCCTTTATTCATCTCTCCTCCATTGTTGTCTTTGCTCTTCCCATTAAAAATGCGATCCTGTCTATTTCTCCTCCTCCTTCTCTCTCCGTCCTCTTCAACGACAAAAAGCACAAGGAAAACATAAGAGGGGAATGGAGGCCCTTGTCCTTTCTTATCCTTTTTCAATGGTTGGGAACGTGAGCGGGGTTAGCTGCTTGCCCGTGGCCCCTCTCCATGCTTCAGCATATGCCTCCTCTCGCCTTATCTCCTCGGTTCTTTTCATTGTTCCCAAACGGAAAAAGAAAGCGAGTTCCTTTCATTTTCATTGTTCTTCCTTTGGGTTTTTGTTTCAAAGGGAAACGAACAAGAGAGAAGAAAGACAAGAAGGATAGGAAAGATGAAGACGAATACCATCTTCTCTTTGCCATGGGCAAAACCCGAGCCTTAGCTTCCAAATAAACCCTATTTGAGCCACCCACCCCCCCCCCCCCGGCCCTCCCCCCTCTCCTTTATAGGAAATGAAAACTGGACATGAACGATGTCCTCTCTCTCCTACTGGGACATGAAAGTCCTCCTGTATTCGTTTTCAATGAAAGATCTGTCTCTCGAGGAAATGGAAGATCTCCTCTATCTCTTTCTAGTAAACACTTCTTCAAGTAGGAGAAAGGCTTTTTCATAAGGTGTAAATAAGGAGCTCTGTCATTCCCTTGGAGGACCCCTTTTCAGAAGAGGCAAGGGCATTCATTACCTACACAGAGATAAAAGAGCTTTCACATGACCTAGACACATGACTTTTGATTGAATTCTGTGGCTCATACTACAATAACAAAACAAAACGCATTGAACAGCAGCACAAGGCTATTGAAAACACCATTTTTTCAGAGAAAAAGGAATTGAAGTTGATCAACTTAGTTTCGATTAGAGTTTGTGGTTCTGCAACAACAAAACAAAATGCATTGAGAAAAGAGAAATAGCGCAAGGTCTACGGAAAGAACAACTTATTCAACAAAGACAGCAAACATAAAGAAGCAACCGAAACGAACGTTGTGCAATTTAGTTTCAGGTAGCTTCTGTGGGTTTTGTAAAAACAATACGGTATAGAAAAGCGCGTCGGTTAGACCCTTTCTCTTCAAAAACCTTCGGCTAAACCCTACACACCAAATTCGTCAAGTTCTGTGGTTAGACTCGGTTAGACCCTTTCTTTGTAGAAACCTTCCGTCCATTACCCTAGGCCCGAAATCTCGTCAATTCTGTGGTTACTGCCTTTCTCTCAAAAAAAAACACGGGTTGAACTGTTGAAGTTTACATATGTAATAGTTATAATAGCTTGCAAAGGTTTAAATGCTTCTGCTTTTGTAGAAAAGGCAGTGAGTCGGTCGCGCGAGATTTTTGCAGTCGCGTTTTCTCGTGATTTCTCCAAACAGAGGACGGACGTCTGGTGCGATCTACGTGCCTCCTTTTGTAAAAAGGCAGCGAGTAGATCACACCAGAGTGTGGCCATTGTGTTTTCTCGTGATTTCTCCGAATAGAAGACGGACAAAATCTAGTTAAACTTCCGTTGAATACCAAGAAGTGGAGGAGCTATATACAAGGTAGGGGAATTCCGAGTTTCTAGAGTCACTTCTCTGTCCTTTCCCATTAAAAGAAAAGGAACTTTCTCATGGCATAATCAGAGAAGAGTATCTCATTCCTTTGAGGTAGAGGCGTTCTCTTCGTTCCCGTTTAAGGAGGCAAAAGCTCTGTCACGCTCTCCCATTCCTTAGCCGGTTACAAGGTAAAGGGGCGTTTGGCTTTATGTCTTCATTCTTACTGGGTAAGGGAGGGGTTTGTCATGCTTCTTTCAGTGGGAAATACATTGCCTATGTTAACATGTTAACAGCTGGAGGAAATCTTAATGTTTTAAGTTAGACGGAGAAGGAGCTTTTTCATTTAGTAACTACTAGGAAGTAGAGGAGCTACAAAGCAGAGACCATGTAGAGGAATTCCGAGTTCCAGAATCGTTTCTCATTCCTTTCCCATTAATATAAGTGGAAAGGGAACTTTCTCGTGTCGCATTCCTTTATAAGAGGTAGAGGAGCTCTCTTCATTGCTGTTTAAAGAGGCAAAAGCTCTGTCACGCTCTCCCGTTCCCCTCTCCGATTACGAAGTACAGGGGCTTTTGGCTTTATGTCTTCGTTCGCTTTGTCATGCTCCTTTCCTATTGGGAAATAGATTGGTGCCTCTGTTAACAGCTAGACGAACTCTTCATGGATCCCTATCCGATTAGGACTTACAGGGCATGAAGCGATAAAGGAGCAGTCTTTTTTCTTCCTGAGGACTGGAGGGGGTTTGTCATGCTTTGAGGGACTCTTCATGTCTTGTTAAACAGCGATGGCGCTCTTCATTTAATACCAAGAAGCAGAGTAGCTACAAGGTACAGACCAGGTAGAGGAATTCCGAGTTCCAGAATCGTTTCCCTTTCCTTTCCGATTGAAAGTGGAAACGAACTTTCTCATGCTCTATTCATCTCAGTCCGGTTGCCTTTTTTGCCAGCTAATGCCAAGATGTCGTAAGTAGAGGAGCTACAAGGTAGGGACCAGGTAGAGGAATTCCGAGCCGCAGAATCGCTTCTCTTTCTTTTCCAATTGAAAGTGGAAAAGGAACTTTCTCATTTCCTATTCAGATAAATAGTACCTCATTCCTTTAAGAGGCGGAGAAGCTTGCTTCATATCGCTTCTCTTTCCTTTCCTATGAAAGTGGAAACGGCACTTTCTCATTCTCGAAAAAAGTATCTCATTCCTTTAAGAGGCAACGGAGCCGCCCTGTTTCCTTTAAAACAAGGCGGTTCAACAGTACCAAATTTTCTTAGAGGTTGTCTTGAAAATTTGGTACTGTTGAACCGCCCTGCTTTCTTCAAACACGGCAGCACGCCTCCAGAAAAATGGCCTCCTTGCTATCTCTCTCCCCTCTCACGTCCCTTTCCCTTCTCTCCTTCTAGTTTCTTTTAACTGATAAAACACAAGAAAGGAACTTGCATGATAAAGCAGTGGAAGGTAAGGCAGAGGGTGACTCCTTGCGCGTGGACCTTGCCGTACTTCATCATATCCCTCTTCTCGGCCTATCTCTTCTGCTCTTTTTTCTTACTGTTCTCCTTTGCATAATTCTTCCTGTTTAGTTGTTCTTATTTCGAAAAGAAAGAGGGAAGGGAGAGATAAGGGAGGGAGGAAAGATAAAGAAGAGCGCCATCTTCTCAGCGCCTTGTTTTGTCTCTCCCTCTTCTCTATTCATCTCTCTTCTATTCTTTTCTTTGCTATTCCATTGAAGTTGGGTTCCCTGTATCTCTCCTCTCTCCTTCTCTCTTCCTCCTCTTCTCCTGCTCCCCTCTAAACGGTTGCTCCTTACAGATAGGTGCCCTCCCTCCTCTTCAGGAAATATCCTTTCCCTTACTTTGCTTTTTTAAGCGAAGAAAACAACAGATAAGAAGAGAGGAAAGGGAATGACTAAGTAAAGAGAGGAGCCCTTCAATTTCCCTCCCTACATCTGATGTTACTATTCTTTCTTGGGTGGTGCCCTTCTTTCTCCCTTGAAGATGCAGAAAACTATCAGGAAGGACACCCGTTCCATCGCCCATATAGAGAGAGAGAGAGAGAGAGAGAGAGAGAGAGAGAGAGAGAGAGAGAGAGAGAGAGAGAGAGAGAGAGAGAGAGAGAGAGAGAGAGAGCGAGAGAGAGAGCGAGAGAAAGAGAAATCATGAGCATCAGCTGGGTTTGCTGCCGATCCAAAATGTCCCTTTTAATAGCCTTCTGTGTCTTCAAACGAGCAAAAGGGACACCCTGACTAAGTGTTTCCTTGTGGTGTCCCTTTTCCTCGCTTGAAGATGCAGAAAACGATCCAAAAAGACACCCGTTCCATCGCCCATACATGGGGAGAGAGAAAAATCATGAGCATCAGTTGGGCTTGCTGCCAACCCAAAGCGGGCGTCCCTTTTAATCGCTTGCTGTGTCTTCAAACGAGCAAAAGGGACACCCTAAGTGCTTTCTTGTGGGGTCCCTTTTCCTCGCTTGAAGATGCAGAAAACGATCAAACAGGACACCCGTTCCATCGCCCATATATAGGGAGAGAGAGAGAGGGAGAAATTTTGAGCATCAGCTGGGTTTGCTTACATGTTCATTAATTGTTCTTCCTTTTGTCTTTTCTTTCTAACGGACATGAACAAGAGAAGAGAAAAATAAGAAACAGAGGAAAGATGAAAACGAGCACCGTCTTCTCTTTGCCTGATTTTTGCGCCTCCCTCGCCTGCCTTCATTTCTCTTCCATTCTTGTCATTGCTCTTCCCATTAGAGTTGCATTACTTTTGATCTCTCCTCTCTCCTTTCTCTCTCCTTTCTCTCTCCTTTCTCTCTCTCTCTCTCTCTCTCTCTCTCTCTCTCTCTCTCTCTCTCTCTCTCCTCTCTCTCCCTTCTCTTCTCTTGTTCTCCTTTAAATCTCAAAAACACACAAAAGGAAGCTTCTTTGCCTTTTTGAATGAAAAAAGAAAAGAAAAAAGAGATAGGGAAACAAATTGAAGAGCTCCACCTTTCCTCTCGTTCTATGTGTTGCTTCCTTGTCGTTTCAGAAAGCAAGCAAAATGAGGGCAAGGGGGCTTCCTGAAGAGGAGAGGGGGCACCTATCTGCGAAGAGCAAGAATAGTCTTGTCTTGTTTAATTATAGAGGGAAAAGGGAGAGACAAAGAAGGGAGAGATTACAGATAAAGAAGAGTGCCATCTCCTTTGTGCCTTGTTGCGTTCCTCCGTCTCCTTGTTTCTTGTCTCCTCTCTTCTGTTCAGTACCCTTCCAGAAAAATAAGTGGCCTCCTTGCTATCTCTCTCCCCTCTCACGTCCCTTTCCCTTCTCTCCTTCTAGTTTCTTTTAACTGATAAAACACAAGAAAGGAACTTGCATGATAAAGCAGTGGAAGGTAAGGCAGAGGGTGACTCCTTGCGCGTGGACCTTGCCGTACTTCATCATATCCCTCTTCTCGGCCTATCTCTTCTGCTCTTTTTTCTTACTGTTCTCCTTTGCATAATTCTTCCTGTTTAGTTGTTCTTATTTCGAAAAGAAAGAGGGAAGGGAGAGATAAGGGAGGGAGGAACGATAAAGAAGAGTGCCATCTTCTCAGCGCCTTGTTTTGTCTCTCCCTCTTCTCTATTCATCTCTCTTCTATTCTTTTCTTTGCTATTCCATTGAAGTTGGATTCCCTGTATCTCTCCTCTCTCCTTCTCTCTCCCTCCTCTTCTCCTGTTCCTCTCTAAATGACAAAAACAAGAAAGGAAGAACAAGATGGGAATGGAAGCCCTTTTCCTGTCTTCTCCTGTTGCAATAAGAAGGAAAAGAGCACAGGAGATAAGGAAGGGAATTGAAGAGCTCCTCTAGCAACTTTCTCATGCCCTTTCCTTTCTATCTACCACACCACAACACGACCCTCAGCTTCCAAATAAACCCTATTTAAGCCGGCCACCCCCCCCCCTCCCCCTCCCCCCTCTCCTTTATAGGAAATGAAAACTGGACACGAACGATGTCCTCTATCTTTTAATGCAGCAGGAGAGAGCTCCTCTCTCTCTTAATGGGACATGAAAGTCCTCCTGTGTTTGTTTTCAATGAAAGATCTGTCTCTCGAGGAAATGGAAGATCTCCTCTATCTCTTTCTAGGAAACACTTCTTCAAGTAGGAGAAAGGCTTTTTCATAAGGTGTAAATCAGGAGCTCTGTCATTCCCCAAAAAAGAAGAAGGAGAGAGGGGAGCCCTTGGAGGACCCTTTTCAGAAGAGGCAAGGGCACTCATTACCTACACAGAGATAAAAGAGCTTTCAGATGACCTAGACACATGACTTTCGATTGAATTCTGTGGCTCATACTACAATAACAAAACAAAATGCATTGAACAGCAGCACAAGGCTATGGAAACCACCATATTTTCAGAGAGAGAAAAAAAGGAATTGAAGTTGAGCAACTTAGTTTCGATTAGAGTTTGTTGTTCTGCAACAACAAAACAAAATGCATTGAGAAAAGAGAAATAGCGCAAGGTCTACGGAAAGAACAACTTATTCAACAAAGACAGCAAACATAAAGAAGCAACCGAAACGAACGTTGTGCAATTTAGTTTTAGGTAGCTTCTGTGGGTTTTGTAAAAACAATACGGTATAGAAAAGCGCGTCGGTTAGACCCTTTCTCTTCAAAAGCCTTCGGCTAAACCCTACACACCAAATTCGTCAAGTTCTGTGGTTAGACTCGGTTAGACCCTTTCTTTGTAGAAACCTTCCGTCCATTACCCTAAGCCCGAAATCTCGTCAATTCTGTGGTTACTGCCTTTCTCTCAAAAAAACAAGGGTTGAACTGCTGAAGTTTAAATATGTAGTAGTTATAATAGCTTCCAAAGGTTTAAATGCTTCTGCTTTTGTGGCAGGAGGAGCCAGCAACAGAAAGTGTCTGGCCAAAGAGATTAGGGTTTAAATAGTCCATTGTATATAAACAAAAGACCTATGTCAAATCATACGTAAAGGTTCCTGCCTCATATATATATATATATTATCGAATACACTTTTTTGTATATATTATATATGTATGTTGTCTATATATTATCACGTATTATATGATATTATGTTATACTACAGAACTTATTCTACGATAATTACAAGAACACATGAATACAATCAACATCTGACCACGGGACCGGGAAACCACGGGAGCAGAGGACCAGAGGACCAGAGGACCACGGGGCCGGAGGACCAGAGGACCGTAGGACCAGAGGACCAGAAGGCCAGAGGACCCAGGGACCAGAGGGCCAGAGGACCAAAGGGACCAAGGGGCCAGGGGACCAGGAGGCCTGGGGCCAACGTTACCAAGGAGAATAAGCCAGGGCCAACGTTAAGCAAAAAAACACACCGGGCCCCCTCTCAGCACGTCACAAAAAACAGACAAAAAACACTCAAGTCATCCTCCCACCCCCCCCACCCCCCGCCCGCAATTTTGCCACGCACGCGCCCGCCAGCTGCAACTCGAAATCTGCCAGCGTTGACCCCAAACAGTGAGAGACTACATGCAAAAAACAAGGAGCACATCATGCTCGCCAGACACGAGGAACGCGATGAGGACAATTACGCCAGTCAACTTTCGAGCAACTGGACCTCCGGACGTCCTCGGCGCACGACCTTCGAGCGACGGCAGGAATTTCAGACGTCCAGAAACGACAGGTGCAGCGAGATGGCGACGTCGATGCGCAGGGCCCCGCAGGGCCCCGCCTAGGCGGGAGCGCGATTTCCGACATAGGCGGAGAGCAGGATCCGCCCGTGGGCACTACAAATTGCGCACGGGGCCTAGACGCGAGCTCGATTCGACGCCATCCGTGAAGCCAAAAGAGTGTAATTTGCGTTGTTTCAGGGCCCGAGACAACTGTGTGCACTGTGGAAAAAAGCGATTTCCGTCCAAAATGAAACCACCGCTCGAGGAAAAACGTCTGCAAAAAGCTGAGTCCGCCTCCCCTGGCCCCACCCAATTCTCCCAACCCCACTCACTCCGGCCCACTCCCTCAGTGGCTTTGTTTCAGGGCTTTTGTAGTGCTTGGTGCGCTGCTTCGTCGTGCCACCAGGCCGACTGGGCGGGGAGATCGTGGAACCTTTCTTCAGAATCTCAACGTTGAGTGGGCTCTTCAGGGAGGGGTGCTTCTCACTCAGACTCTCGACTGACGACTCCGCTGCCGCTTCTCGTAACTCAGACTCTCGACTGACGACTCCGCTGCCCTTCCAGACACGCACTCTTGCTTTGCAGCTAGCAACTATTTTTGAACCGCTCTAGTTCGTGTCGTGCATCTTCCCTGTCTTACGGTGTCGTGCAGGACAATCTGTCACACGTCGCCCGTGGGCCCACGGGTGCCGTGCGATTCTGGATAGGCAGCTTCGGTGCGGAGATGGTGGCCATCGCTCGCAAGGCCTGGCCCCGTGGGTACAGCATGGTACAGCATGGTACAGCATGGTACAGCATGGTACAGCTTCCCCGCAGTGCTTCATACTGAACTCAGAACGAACTGGAGAGCGACAACTGCGATAGATTGGTGTCTTCGGAGACAGGACTCGCTGTCCTGCGAAGATCCACCACCAGACCGACACAAAGCCGCTCTGCGCAAGGCTCTGCACTTTGCAGTCTCTTGCAGTCCAGTCTCTACACACCAAGTATGCCAATTAGAGTCATAGTATAGCTCAGTTCCTCGGCTGAGTAGAATGCCACTCTAAGTTGCAGCAGGTTGACGTATGCATGCGCGTGCATGCTCTGACAAGAGCAACTTGAGGCTGCCGGCTGCCGTCACTGCCAAGTCTGCAAAGTCTGCTCTGTGATGTCGCAGAAACAAGCGCGCCGTGCAAAAGGATGCAGTCACGAATCGTAACTTGACGTGCGCGGCTTGAGCAAGTCTTTCTCAGCGCCTCTTCTTTGCACGGGGACAGCCGACAGTCTTGTAGACTTAGACTTAGCCACTTCATGTCACACAGTCCCCAAGTCTTGGACTCGGTGGATCTTCGAGGACTCCGCTCCCCCCCCCTCCCCCCCCCTCCCACCATTCTTGAGACGAAATGCGGCCACCTGACTCAGATCAAATCATGGTCATGGCCCATCAGGTCCATCCTCCTCCTTTTGCTTCTCTATCCTCTTCTCAACCTTCGCAACTCTTCTTCTTGTGCTCCTGCTAGTGCTCCTGCTTGAGAGGTGACCTCAGAGTTCCTTTCCTTCTCGAAGGGTAAACATGTCTTCTCGTCAGGAATGAGGAACGGCGAGCACGTCTCCTGTGAGGCACGGGGCTTGAACAGTATGCAGTTCCACGCAAAGAGTTTTTGACCACGACACCTGCACGCAAACAGCACTGAGCTTCAAGGCACTGCCTAGGTCTGCCTAACCACTGCTCGCACTTTGGCACTAAGCAAGAATTTGTTGGCATGTGTTGATCTGCTCATAAATTCGGCGGGCCTTGGCCGGTCTCCACAAAGCCAGGCATTTGGTCCTGGCTAAGAGCGCCCACCATCGATCGGCAGCTGCCGCACGTTTCAGCAAAGTTTTGGGTCGGCTCGTGTATCCTTGCGTCTGTTGAGTAGGGGCTTCGGGGTCGCCATTGCAGGATCTCGTTTTGGGGCCTACTTCGGGACCGGATTGCCTTTCAGTGACTCTATCTCTTGCTTGCTCTCTCTCCCTCTCTCTCTCTCCCTCTCTCTCCAAATGCGCCTGGCCACGACTGAAGGGAGGGCCCGGTGCAGCCTTCAGCGTCGCGGGGTCGATGACCAAACTCGTCTCATGGGGCTCATAGGGCCTGGGCCAAAACGGAGAAAAGAGAAAAAAGAGAAAGACGGAAAGAACACAAGAGAGCAACAGCACCAGAGCAACGTGCAACGCAAAAAAAAACTCGCAGATCTCGCGTGTCGTGTGCGTTGAACATTCAACACCATTCAAGGCTGTCGCAAGACACGCATCCCCAAGTCCCGGGCGCACAGTAGACTTTGCCATCCCGTGCCTTGAATTCACTTTGTTTCGCTTTGTGAGTCTCAAAAATGTCTCAAACTTTTCATCGTGGGCTCTTGCATGTTTGCCAAACAAGAATGTTCAATTCCGAAGATGCGGGCGTTCTGCCGGGATGTGGCTAACATGGGCTTACCGTTCAAGAAGCACCATCTTGTTGGGGCCCTGAGCAGGTTGTTGGGGGGGGGGGGGGGGTACCCCATGGGGTACACCATGGGGTACACCATGGGGTACACCATCTACGCCCTCATGTACGCCCTTACCCTCTGAGCCGGCTGCTAGGATGCCCCCTCGCCACTTCCAGCGGGCAGCGCCCACCTCCGAGCTTGTTCTGTGCTCAGCACGACTTCAGCGTGCCCAGGGCGGAGTACAACATTCAGTCGACGGTTCCTACAGGGAAACAACTGTACCGCCATTGTGATAAAGGCCAGCCAAGTAGGCTCAAGTGGCAACTGTACCCGTAATGCTTGTCTCCCTAAGCCGGACAAGGAGAACTGTACCGAATGCGCTCGTATTGAGCTCCCTTCCCAACAACTGTAAATCTGTACTGTTGGGTTCAGGGACAAGGTGGGTGATTGTCGAAATGGTTAATCTTCTTCTGGTGTGTTCGTGCCTTTTCAACGCTCCCCCTCAGCCCGATGCTGCCTCTTGAAAGAATACAAAAGCAAATTGTTCACAAAACCTTCAGCCGTACTTTCCATGTGCTGACCTGTGAGACGAATTCGGTGACAAACATCTGATGAGATCAGCAACTGCTGCATGACCTCATTACCTTGCGTCGCCTCCCCGAAAAGCACGATGTCCTGCGTTTCACAGATGTCTCTCTCACATGAAAGCACAGAATTCATTGAAGTGCTGAAGCGTGCTGTGCCGACAAGTGAGTGCCAACCTTCTGAACGATGCTAAGCTGCTACAATAGCCAATAATGGCTATATAAGCTGTCGTGCACAGTGTGCTCGCAGCTCTCCTGTGACTCCGGGCGGATGCATAGCACCTGCATGGGCTGCATGGGGTCTAGTAGAAGTTGTTCTAAGCCGAGAGGCCCAGGCCTGAAGGGAGGACGAAGGCTGTGAGTGGGGAGCTAAAGGAGAGTTGTCGAGCTGTCAAGTTGCCAAGCTGTCAAGTTGTCAAGTTGTCAACCGAGCGACCTTCCAAACAAAGCGCCATGGACACTCCCTGATAAGACTTTGAGGGCTTCAACCCAAAGGATCCTAAGGTTGCAAAACAGCCGAAGCACATATCAAGACGCACAGATTGCTCAGAAAACGCAACTTGCTTCCTTCCGACACCGTTTCTGTTGGCCGCGGCATTCATTTTGTTGTCTCCCCCTCCCTCTCGCCACACGCTAGGCCCCCTCGAGGGGGAGCCGCCCCGCAGGGCGCGCGAGTCCGACCTCCTGCTCGTCTCCACCCTCCTACGATATCTGAGGGAGGTGGTTCCAGCTTCTTTGAACAGTGGGGGGGTGGGCGCCAGAAGGCCATATAACCCACTCCGCCCTCTGCGCCCCCTTATGGGGATGTGAGCTATGCACCAGGAAACAGCAGGGATGTTCATGCCCGCCACCACAAGACGGGTAGTCCGTTGATCTGTTTCTCTCTCTCGATTCTCTTTTCTCTTGTCGATCCCCTCTGCCAACTTTTCAACTCCTTCATGTTCCCTTTATCGCTGCTCTCGATTGCGGCATGCGTCGCGTGGGTTGCGTGTCTCAGTGCTCTGGCCTCACTGGCGCAATCGGGCACACAGTAGATGCACCCGTTGTTTGCCTCCCAAACAATGAGAGGAGTCACGTGGAGTCATACAAGAGAACCCTTCTCCCCCCCGCCAAGACTCCGCCACGCCACTTGCAACCTACAGGAGACAAAGTGCTTTGAACAGGTGCAGTTGCGACTAAAAAAACTCATCTAACCAATTGGGGTGAAACATCTGCAAAGAATATTGAGGCGAACCCGGAGATTTTCCCTCTCGGGCTCTGGCGGATGCCGCCTACCCAGCCTCAGGGCACAGCGCGTCTCCTAATTGCGAAGACGTTTTCAACAAGTCCACGCTGCTTTGGGACTTTCTGCCGAGCCACCGAACTTTGAAAAGCCCTGTGGTGCAAGAGGCTCCGCCGTTGCAGCCTGCTCAGAACACAAATTTCACAAAGAGGTTCACGGGCTCGCGGTTCACGGGCTCGCGCTTGTCTGCCCTCACCTGCCCTCACCTGCCTCCTCTCCGCCTCTTCAGTTCTCTACCCTTTGATTCAGAGAGTGCCACCTCGAGATTCAGATTCACGGAGTCTGTGAAATGACATTTCCCAACATTTTCGGTACCGCTAGATTCGAACAATCCCCTCAATGCTATACCCTGCCCCAAGGCCCCAAGGCACAAACAGCGCGAAATGTACTTGAAAAGCAGTCCCCTTGAGCTCTAAACAGGCTTCGGATCTCTTGCGCGAATGCTCCAGACGGGGCATGCATATTGCATGACCCGACAGTCGTGAGATCCTCCAGTATCTTACATGTGCTGTTCACCCGTGGAAGATACAACGCCATCTCCTGCGTTCTATCAAAGCAGAAGTATCATGCCTTGGCACCGATAACACGATGCAATGCTTCAGCGCTTTTCATGTTATTCAGACTAAAGGACATGAACGAAGAACATCGCTTCCTAGAACAGAATTCCGCCCCTGTAGACAAGCGACCACTTGATGAATCGTCGGCCTCACTTGTTCGTTTACTGAAAATGCAAACGCTTAAGATGTGAAGAACTACTTTGCAGCATGCTTCCTGTCACTTTGATTGAGAATAAGTGGCACATTATTGGACACCGATGCCGACCTGTGTGGTGCTTGTGATTCCTATTCTTAACCGATATTCAGCATCTTTGCCGTAAATCGTATGATTGCCGTGCCATTCGCTGGATTTGCGGGATTCCTAAATCTTAAATGGTTGTTCTTGACTTTCCATACTCCTTGTGTCTCTTTTCTTGCATCTTGATTTGCATCTCCTGATGCCTAACAGTATCCTGTCACAGAGACTTGCACATCCCCTGTTGAACTCGTTCAACGTTACCATCAGCTCTTAAGTTCTGACAAAAAAATGGCGAGGTCAACAACATCTAAAGCAAAAACACCTGTTTCTGTCTCTTTTCAACGTGATTCAACGTACATCTCGCTCTTCTCATGGCCTCCGCCTTCGCCACCTCGCCCTCCTCGCCCTCCTCCTCGTGGTCGTCAGCATCGACGCCAAAGCGTGCGAGGGCATTGGCTGTAGCCCGGGCCCTTGACAGGACCTGACAAAGTTTGGCCCCTGGCCCATCTCATAACTCAGCAAGCAGCAGCACGTAGCGATGAGAATAAAGAGGACGAAAGCCCTAATAAGCCCTTAGACTAGTCGCCTTGGGCAGCAGAGGTTTGTTCAGCAGGCATTGGCTGTCAACCGCGACAAGGGCACGCTGGGAAATTGGGCAGTCGTCATACTTGTGCCCCCAAGCTTGTGCCCCCTACCGTGCGCCCACAATACACACTTGACGGTCACATGAATGTACTCTGACGTTGAGCGGGGGACACCAGGAAAGGCCGTGCCAAGATCGGGTACACGCATATGCATATATATGTATCCACATGTATATATATATATATGCTACCCCCCCCCCCCCCCCTCATGGATCCATGCTTTTCACACCAAACTGAACGCCGGGAAATTTTCCACATATCCTGCAGAGGAGAGGTCCTAGGAGAGCCCCTAAAATTCTCATAGAACCTCGCCCTGTTCCCTAGATCTTGCTGCAAAATCCTACAGAAGGGGATCCCTAAATCTTATACCCTTATTTTCGCTACATCCTAAGAGCGGGATCCCTAAATCTTATTCCTTGAATTTTACTCCCTAAACTTATTCCCTAAACCCTAAAGAGAAGGTCCCTGAACCCAAAGCCCTTTTCATCTTAAGTCCTAAAGAGAGCAGGGCCCCTAAATCTTGTTCCCTAAATCATATTGCCGTACTCTTATTCCCCAAATCCTATTGCGTGAACCATGAAGTGGGTGGCTCTCACCTCTCACTATATTCCATAATTAAGTTGGACAGGCCCTAAAGCGGGAGGATCCAAAATCTTAGTCCTAAATCTCTAATCTTAAAGAGGAGCGTATAAGTGCACCCCCGAGGCGTAGTCAAATCCTAAACCAATAGGTGATCCCGCTCTTTAGAATGTAGCGCCATCTATTTAAAGATCGGAAGTTTTCCCTAAATCCTAAAGGATGGTCAAGGCCTAAATGCCTAAGCCTTAAACCCTTAAGGTTTAAACTCTGTGGCCTCAGGTTTAAATGCTTAAATCTCAAACCCTGAAGCTTTAAGCCTTAATCCCCTTAACCCTAGGGCTTTAAGGTTAAGGGTGTAGGTCTATTTGCTGGTTAGCTTTAAATGCCTAAATCTTAAACCCCTAAACCTTTAAACCTTCACCATAGGGCTTAAAAGGTGAAGGGTTAAGCCTAAACCCTATAGGCTCCAAGGCTTGGGGAGTAAAGCCTTAAACCCTGCCTTCTCTTTCAAACCCTACTCCCTCAACCGATAAAGTTTTCAAGACAAGCCTTGAACAAGCCCGTTAAAAAACAAATAACCAGAGAACGCAGCGGAGCGGAGCGGAGAGGAGCGGGAGGGAGGGAGGGAGGGAGGGGAAGAATTGAAGATCCCTCGGAAAAGTTTTCCTAGAATCTTCAGTTTAAGGATGGGGGAAATTTCAAATTTGATTTTTTTGAGGTTTTTAAATTTTTGTTGGGTCCCCAAATCGAAGATCCTGCAAAAGCTTTTCTGGGGATCTCATTTCTTCAATCTTCGGTTTTCCGGCCCAAACATGGATGTTTTTTGAGATTTTGAGGTTTTTGTATCATGAGAGGACAAACATTGAGACCGTGCGGCCCTAGACGAAATGGTCTTTCGGGGCGGGTACTATATATATCCGCCGACCCCAGCAACAGCGGGGCGGCGTCAGTGAAGACCCTCCCTGCCCTCACCGCAACCTCTTCCCCCTTCCCCTTCCCAACCATTCCACTCCACCTCTCCACTTGGCCTTGCCTTCCGCCCCTAACCTCCCACCACCAACCCCTTCCCCTGCCCCCCCTCCCACTACCCTTCCCCTTCCCAACCCAACCATTCCACTCCATCCTCCTCCCCTACCCCCCCCGCTCCCCACCACCCTTCCCCTTCCCAACCATTCCACTCCACCCCCATCCCGCTCCCCTCCCCCTTGCTCCCGCCTCCGGACCGCTCCCCTTCCCCATCTCTGTCCCCCGCCCTCCCTACCCCACGCCCCCCCCCCCCACCCCCTTCCCCATGCAGGCCTACCCTCTCCCCACTCCTCCGCCCCTCACCGATCTCTGCTGTTTCAGGGCCAATCCACACCCGCCCTGACCGCTCCCCCACTGCCTTCCACCCCCCAACTCCCCAATCCCCCACCCTCCCCCCCCTATGCCCAGTGGCTCCTGGCCACCTGGTACGGGCCTCTGGCAGACCCGATCAGCTGACTGACTTCAAAGGGCTCCGCCCTTCCCGCCCGCTCCGCCCACCCTCCCCATCGCCCCCTGACTTCCCTGACCATCACCGTCCCCCCAACCCCCCCCCCTGGCCAGCTCCATGCCCTTGATGGTCCCCTGACCCTGTCCCTCTGGCTCAGTCCCACAGTTTTACGGGCCTTGGCCCTTTGCCTCTCTAGACTCGATCAAATCGGCTCCAGTCCATGCCCGCCCCCTCCGCCCGCTCCGCCCGCTCCGCTTGCTCCGCCCTTCCCCCCCCCACCCCCAGCCCCCCCCACCCCCCCCCACCCCCCCCCCCCCCCCACCCCCCCCCACCCCCCCCCCCACCCCCCCCCCACCCCCCCCCACCCCCCCCACCCCCCCCCCCCCCCCCCCCGTGTGCAGCTTAAATAGGGTTTATTTGGAAGCTGGCACTCGTGTTCACAAGAGGAAAAAAGGCCCCAAAACGTATACTTATTTACAAGAGCCAACTTCCAAATAGACCCTATTTTAGGTCCTAGGGGGGGTCCCAGGCCTGAATTAAATATGAAGGCCCCGATTTAAATATGAATATTTAATTCTGGAGCTTCATATTTAAATTATTTAATTCGGGCCCGGGAATTAAATAATTTAAATAATTTAAATAATTTAAATAATTTAAATCCTGGAGGGGGGGGGGCGGGCCTCCTCCCGCAGGAGGAATTAAATAATTTAAATATGAAGGCCCCGAATTAAATATTAATATTTAATTCGGAGCCTTCATATTTAAAGTATTTAATTCTTCCTGCGGTTAATATTTAATTCGGAGCCTTCATATTTAAATTATTTAATTCTTCCTGCGGGAGGAGGCCCGCTGCGGGAGTAGGCCCCCCCCCCCCCCCCTCCAGGATTTAAAATATTTTAATTGTTTAAATTATTTAAATTATTTAATTCCCGGGCCCGATTTAAATAATTTAAATATGAAGGCCACGATTTAAATATGAATGTTTAATTCGGGAGCTTCATATTTAAAATATTTAATTCGGGCCCGGGAATTAAATAATTTAAATAATTTAAATCCTGAAAGTGGGCCGGGCCTCCTCCCGCAGGAAGAATTAAATAATTTAAATATGAAAGCCCCGAATTAAATATTAATATTTAATTCGGGGCCTTCATATTTAAATTATTTAATTCCTCCTGCGGGAGGAGGCCCGGCCCCCCCCCCTCCAGGATTTAAATTATTTAAATTATTTAAATTATTTAAATTATTTACATTATTTAATTCCCGGGCCCGATTTAAATAATTTAAATATGAAGCTCCCGAATTAAATATTCATATTTAAATCGTGGCCTTCATATTTAAATTATTTAAATCGGGCCCGGGAATTAAATAATTTAAATAATTCAAAAAATTTACATAATTTAAATAATTTAAATATTTTAAATCCTGGAGGGAGGGGGGGCCGGGCCTCCTCCCGCAGGAGGAATTAAATAATTTAAATATGAAGGCCCCGAATTAAATATTAATATTTAATTCGGGGCCTTCATATTTAAATTATTTAATTCTCCTGCGGGAGGAGGCCCGGCCCCCCCCCCCTCCAGGATTTAAATTATTTAAATTATTTAAATGATTTAATTTATTTAATTCCCGGGCCCGACTTAAATAATTTAACTATGAAGGCCACGATTTAAATATGAATATTTAATTCGGGAGCTTCATATTTAAATTATTTAAATCGGGCCCGGGAATTAAATAATTTAAATAATTTAAAAAATTTAAATTTAAATAATTTAAATCCTGGAGGGGTGGGGGCGGGCCTCCTCCCGCCAGAAGACTTAAATATTTTAAATATTAAAGCCCGAATTAACCTATTAATAATTTTAATTTGGCGCCTTCGTATTTCAATTATTTAATTCCTCCTGCTGGAGGAGGCCGCGGCCCCCCCCCCCCCTCCAGATTTAAATTAATTTAAATTATTAAATTATTAATTTTTCCCGGGGCCCGATTTAAAATAATTTAAAGATGAAAGCTCCCGAATTAAAATATCATATTAATCGTGGCTTCATATTTAAAAATAAAAAAAAAAAAAAAAAAAAGAAAAAAAAATTATTTAAATCGGCCCGGGAATTAAAATATTTACATAATTTACATAATTTCAAATAATTATAAAATCCGGAGGGGGGGGGGGCGGGCCTCCTTTTGCAGGAGGATTTAAATAATTCAAATATGAAGGCCCCGAATTAAATATTCATATTTAAATCGAGGCCTTCATATTTAAATTATTTAATTCCTCCTGGGGGAGGAGGCCCGCCCCCCCCCCCTCCAGGATTTAAATTATTTAAATTATTTAAATTATTTAAATTATTTAAATTATTTAATTCCCGGGCCCGATTTAAATAATTTAAATATGAAGCTCCCGAATTAAATATGAATATTTAATTCGGGAGCTTCATATTTACATTATTTAATTCGGGCCCGGGAATTAAATAATTTAAATAATTTAAATCCTGGAGGGGGGGGGGGGCGGGCCTCCTCCCGCAGGAGGAATCAAATTATTTAAATATGAAGGCCCCGAATTAAATATTCATATTTAAATCGAGGCCTTCATATTTAAATTTTTTAATTCCTCCTGGGGGAGGAGATCCCCTCCAGGATTTAAATTATTTAATTTATTTGAATTATTTAAATTATTTAATTCCCGGGCCCGATTTAAATAATTTAAATATGAAGGCCACGGTTTAAATATGAATATTTAATTCGGGAGCTTCATATTTAAATTATTTAATTCGGGCCCGGGAATTAAATAATTTAACTAATTTAAATAATTTAAATAATTTAAATAATTTAAATCCGGGAGGGGGGCGGGGGGCCGGGCCTCCTTTTGCAGGAGGAATTAAATAATTTAAATATGAAGGCACCGAATTAAATATTCATATTTAAATCGAGGCCTTCATATTTAAATTATTTAATTCCTCCTGGGGGAGGAGGCCCGCCCCCCCCCCTCCAGGATTTAAATTATTTAAATTATTTAAATTATTTAATTCCCGGGCCCGATTTAAATAATTTAAATATGAAGGCCACGATTTAAATATGAATATTTAATTCGGGAGCTTCATATTTAAATTATGTAAATCGGGCCCGGGAATTAAATAATTTAAATAATTTAAATAATTTAAATCCTGGAGGGGGGGGGCCGGGCTTCCTCCCGCAGGAGGAATTAAATAATTTAAATATGAAGGCCCCGAATTAAATATTCATATTTAAATCGGGGCCTTCATATTTAAATTATTTAATTCCTCCTGCGGGAGGGCCCCCTCAATCAGCTTCATCATCATCATCCTCATCCTCATCCGCATCATCATCATCATCTTCATTATCGTCATCATCTTCATCATCTATCATCATCATCTTCATCATCTTCATCATCTTTTTTCATCATCCCCATCATCTCTCTCATCTCCACGGTTGTTCCAATATGTTTCATGTGCATCCTTGACATCAATGATCCCAATCAGCATCATCATCATCATCTTCATCATCTTCATCATCTTCATCATCTTCATCATCTTCATCATTTTCATCATCTTCATCATCTTCATCATCTTCATCATCTTCATCATCTCCATCATCTTCATCATCTTCATGATCTGCTTCATCTGCTTCATCCTTCATCTGTTTCTTATGTTTCATTGCTTCTTGGGGCCCAGGAGGGCCTGGGGCAGGAGCAACTTTGCCGGTCAAAACTTGCCGGGATCCCCTTGGCACCCTGGAAAAGTGATGCAAATACCACACAAAACGGGAAAGGGTAGGAACAACTTTGTCGGTCAAAATTTGCCGGGATCCCCTTGGCACCCTGGAAAAGTCCTGCAAATACCACACAAAACGGGAAAGGGTAGGAACAACTTTGCCGGTCAAAATTTGCCGGGATCCCCTTGGCACCCTGGAAAAGTCCTGCAAATACCACACAAAACGGGAAAGGGTAGGAACAACATTTGCCGGTCAAAATTTGCCGGGATTCCCTTGGCACCCCGGAAAAGTGATGCAAATACCACACAAAACGGGAAAGGGTAGGAACAACTTTGCGGGTCAAAATTTGCCGGGATTCCCTTGGCACCCTAGAAAAGTCCTGCAAATACCACACAAAACGGGAAAGGGTAGGAACAACTTTGCCGGTCAAAATTTGCCGGGATTCCCTTGGCACCCTAGAAAAGTGATGCAAATACCACACAAAACGGGAAAGGGTAGGAACAACTTTGCCGGTCAAAATTTGCCGGGATCCCCTTGGCACTCGGGAAAAGTGATGCAAATGCCACACAAAACGGGAACGGGTAGGAACAACTTTGCGGGTCAAAATTTGCCGGGACCCCCTTGGCACCCGGGAAAAGTGATGCAAATACCACACAAAACGGGAAAGGGTAGGAACAACTTTGCCGGTCAAAATTTGCCGGGATCCCCTTGGCACCCTGGAAAAGTGATGCAAATACCACACAAAACGGGAACGGGTAGGAACAACTTTGCCGGTCAAAATTTGCCGGGATTCCCTTGGCACCCTGGAAAAGTCCTGCAAATACCACACAAAACGGGAAAGGGTAGGAACAACTTTGCCGGTCAAAATTTGCCGGGATTCCCTTGGCACCCTGGAAAAGTCCTGCAAATACCACACAAAACGGGAAAGGGTAGGAACAACTTTGCGGGTCAAAATTTGCCGGGATTCCCTTGGCACCCTGGAAAAGTCCTGCAAATACCACACAAAACGGGAAAGGGTAGGAACAACTTTGCCGGTCAAAATTTGCCGGGATCCCCTTGGCACTCGGGAAAAGTGATGCAAATACCACACAAAACGGGAACGGGTAGGAACAACTTTGCGGGTCAAAATTTGCCGGGACCCCCTTGGCACCCGGGAAAAGTGATGCAAATACCACACAAAACGGGAAAGGGTAGGAACAACTTTGCCGGTCAAAATTTGCCGGGATCCCCTTGGCACCCTTGAAAAGTGATGCAAATACCACACAAAACGGGAACGGGTAGGAACAACTTTGCCGGTCAAAATTTGCCGGGATTCCCTTGGCACCCTGGAAAAGTCCTGCAAATACCACACAAAACGGGAAAGGGTAGGAACAACTTTGCCGGTCAAAATTTGCCGGGATTCCCTTGGCACCCTGGAAAAGTCCTGCAAATACCACACAAAACGGGAAAGGGTAGGAACAACTTTGCGGGTCAAAATTTGCCGGGATTCCCTTGGCACCCTGGAAAAGTGATGCAAATACCACACAAAACGGGAAAGGGTAGGAACAACTTTGCGGGTCAAAATTTGCCGGGATCCCCTTGGCACCATGGAAAAGTGATGCAAATACCACACAAAACGGGAATGGGTAGGAACAACATTTGCCGGTCAAAATTTGCCGGGATTCCCTTGGCACCCTGGAAAAGTCCTGCAAATACCACACAAAACGGGACAGGGTAGGAACAACTTTGCGGGTCGAAATTTGCCGGGCCCGCAGTGGCGCTCTGGAAAACCAAATCGGGCTGCTCGTCGTACGCGATGAGAAATGCGCGGCTCGATTTGGCCAAATTTTGCCCGGCAAGATTTGGCCAAATCGGGCCCCTGGACATTGAAATGAAATTGATTGTTTAAATTCCCCGATACTAAATCACGAGCCCGGGCCTCCCCCTCAATACTAAATTACGAGCCCGGGTCTCCCTTCTCTTCTCTTGTTCTCTTTTAAATCTCAAAATCACACCAAAGGAAGCTTCTTTTCCTTATTGAATGAAAAAGAAAAAGAAGAAAAGAGATAGGTAAAGACACTGAAGAGCTCCACTGCCTATTGTTTCATTCCTTTCCTCTCTTTCTATGTGTTGTTGTCCTTGTCGTTTCAGAAAGCTAGCAAAATAAGGGCAAGGGGGCTTTAAATTATTAAAATTATTTAATTCCACCCTGGAATTAAATAATTTAAATCATTTAAATAATTTAAATAATTTAAATCCGAAAAGGGGGGGGGGCCAAAAGTGCCCGGAGGCTGCCCGGCAAAATTTGGCCAAATCGAGCCGCGATAGTTTAAATAATTTCGGGCCTCCAGAAAGGCGCGGCTCGATTTGGCCAAATTTTGCCGGGCAGCCTCCGGGCAAGATTTGGCCAAATCGAGCCGCGCATTTCTCATCGCATACGAAGGGCAGCCCGATTTGGCCAAATTTTGCCCGGAGGCTGCCCGGCAAAATTTGGCCAAATCGAGCCGCGCTTTTCTGGAGGCCCGAAATTATTTAAACTATCGCGGCTCGATTTGGCCAAATTTTGCCGGGCAGTCTGCGGGCAAAATTTGGCCTAATCAGGCTGCTCGTCGTACGCGATGAGAAATGCGCGGCTCGATTTGGCCAAATTTTGCCCGGCAAAATTTGGCCAAATCGGGCCCCTGGACATTGAAATGAAATTGATTTTTTAAATTCCCCGATACTAAATCACGAGCCCGGGCCTCCCCCTCAATACTAAATTTCGAGCCCGGGTCTCCCTTCTCTTCTCTTGTTCTCTTTTAATTCTCAAATCACACCAAAGGAAGCTTCTTTTCCTTATTGAATGAAAAAGAAAAAGAAGAAAAGAGATAGGTCAAGACCCTGAAGAGCTCCACTGCCTATTGTTTCATTCCTTTTCCTCTCTTTCTATGTGTTGTTTTCCTTGTCGTTTCAGAAAGCTAGCAAAATAAGGGCAAGGGGGCTTCCTGAAGAGGAGAGAGGGCGCCTTTTTTTTTTTACTTATAGAGGGAAAAGCGAGAGACAAGGAAGGGACAGATGATAGATAAAGAAGAGTGCTATCCGTCTCCTTGTTTCTTGTGTCTTCTCTTCTTTTCAGTTCATCATATTCCTCTTTTCGGCCTGTCTCTTCTGCTCTTTTCCTTACCCTTCTCCTTTTCAAGTTCTTCCTTTTTCGTTTTTCTGTTTCGAAAAGAAAGAGGGAAGGGAGAGAGAAGGGAGAGAGGATAGATAAAGAAGAGTGCCATTTTCTTTGCGCCTTGTTTTGTCTCTCCATCTTCTTTGTTCATCTCTCTTTTCTATTCTTTTCTTGGCTCTTCCCATTAAAATTGTCTTCCTTTTATCTCTCCTCTCTCCTTCTCTTTCCCTTCTCTTCTCCTGTTCCCCTTTAAATGACAAAAACACGAGAAAGGAAGAACAAGAGAGGAATGGAGGCCCTTTTCCTGAATTCTCCTGTTGCAATGAATAAGGAAAAGAGCATAGGAGATAAGGAAGGGAATTGTGGGCGATGGAACGGGTGTCCTTTTTGATAGTTTTCTGCATCTTCAAGGAAGAAAAAAGGACACCCGCCCAAGAAGGAAAAGTAACATAAGAGATAGGGAGGAAATTGAAAAGCTCCTCTCTTTACCTAGTCATTCCCTGTCCTCTCTTCTTTTTTGTTGTTTTTCTTATTCGCTTCAAAAAGCAAAATAACAAAATAAGGGAAAGGCGATTTCCTGAAGAGGAAGAAGGGCGCCTACCTGTGAATAGCAAGGTTGATTTTTTCTAATTAGGGAGAGACTTGCCCCGCCTGAGCCTCCCTGGCCTGCTTGTTGTGGCCACATTCCGGTACAGTTGCGCTTCCAGAAAAATGGCATCCTTGTTATCTCCTCTCACTTCCCTTTCCCTTCTCTCCTTCTGTTTCCTTCTGACTGATAAACCACAAGAAAGGAACTTGTATGATAAGGCAGTGGAAGGGTAAGCAGAGGGTGACTCCTGGCGCGTGGACCGGTCCATACTTCGTCATACCCCTCCTCTCGGCCTATCTCTTCTGTTCCTTTCCTTACCCTTCTCCTTCTCATAGTTCTTCCTTTTTGTTCTCTTATTTCGAAAAGAAAGATGGCAGGGAGAGATAAGGAAGAGAGGATAGATAAAGAGTGAGTGCCATTTTCTCTGCGCCTTGTTTTGTCTCTCCCTCTTCTCTATTCATCTCTCTTCTATTCTTTTCTTTGCTCTTCCCATTAACAATGCAATCCTTTTGTCTCTCCTCTCTCCTTCTCTCTCCCTTCTCTTCTCCTGTTCCCCTTTAAATGACAAAAACGCAAGAAAGGAAGAACAAGAGGGGAATGGAGGCCATGTTCCTTTCTTTTCCAATGGATGGGGAAAGTGAGCGGGGTTGGCTCCTTGTCCGTAGACCCTCCCCACGCTGCAGCAAATCCCTCCTCTCGCCCTATCGCCTCTGTTCTTTTCCTTGTTCCCAAACGGAAAAAGAAAATGGGTTCCTTTACATGTTCATTGTTCTTCCTTTTGTTTTCTATTTAAAAGGGAAAGATAAGAAAGAGAGGAAAGAAGAAAACGAGCACCATCCTCTCTTTGCCTGATTTTGCACCTCCCTCTCCTGTCTTCATTTCTCTTCCATGACTTTCATTGCTCTTCCCATGAAAATTGTTTCCTTTTGATCTCTCCTCTCTCCTTTCTCTCTCCCTTCTCTTCTCTTGTTCTCTTTTGAATCTCAAAATCACACCAAAGGAAGCTTCTTTTCCTTATTGAATTAAAAAGAAAAAGAAGAAAAGAGATAGGTAAAGACACTGAAGAGCTCCACTGCCTATTGTTTCATTCCCTTTCCTCTCTTTCTATGTGTTGTTTTCCTTGTCGTTTCAGAAAGCTAGCAAAATAAGGGCAAGGGGGCTTCCTGAAGAGGAGAGAGGGCACCTATTTTTTAATTATAGAGGGAAAAGCGAGAGACAAGGAAGGGACAGATGATAGATAAAGAAGAGTGCTATCCGTCTCCTTGTTTATTGTGTCTTCTCTTCTTTTCAGTACCCCTCCAGAAAATTCAAATGGCCTCCTTGTTGTCTCTCCTCTCTCACTTCCCTTGCCCTTCTCTCCTTCTGTTACCTTTTAACTAATATAACACAAGAAAGGAACTTGTATGATAAAGCAGTGGAAGGGTAAGCAGAGAGTGACTCCTTGCGCGTGGACCTTGCCCATACTTCATCATATCCCTCTTTTCGGCCTGTCTCTTCTGCTCTTTTCCTTACCCTTCTCCTTTTCAAGTTCTTCCTTTTTCGTTTTTCTGTTTCGAAAAGAAAGAGGGAAGGGAGAGAGAAGGGAGAGAGGATAGATAAAGAAGAGTGCCATTTTCTTTGCGCCTTGTTTTGTCTCTCCATCTTCTTTGTTCATCTCTCTTTTCTATTCTTTTCTTGGCTCTTCCCATTAAAATTGTCTTCCTTTTATCTCTCCTCTCTCCTTCTCTTTCCCTTCTCTTCTCCCTTTCCCCTTTAAATGACAAAAACACAAGAAAGGAAGAACAAGAGGGGAATGGAGGCCCTTTTCCTGTATTCTCCTGTTGCAATGAATACAGAAAAGAGCATAGGAGATAAGGAAGGGAATTGAGGAGCTCCTTTCGCTACTTTCTTATGCCCTTTCCTTTGTATCTACCACACAAAAACACCACTCTCAGCTTCCAAGAATACTCTCGTGGAGACGCATTGGTTAGTCTAAAAACCCGAGTCTCAGCTTCCAAATAGACCCTATTTAAGCCACCCACGGGGGGGGGGGGGGGAGGGAATGTCGCGGGGTAGTAACCGGGTAGTAGGGAAACTCATGATTAATTCCCTAGCAGGTCCAAATCTCTGCACCCTAAACCCCCCTTAACCCTCAAACCCTTCGAACCCTAAAACCTTCTAAGCCCTAAATGCTGAAACCCGAAACCCCCAAATACCTCAAAGCCCGTAAACCCTGTAAACCCATAAACCCTCTCAAATCCATAAAGCACCCTAAAACCCCAAATCACCCTAAACCCTTAACCCTAAACCCTAAACCCTGAACCCTGAACCCTAAACCCTAAACCCTAACCCCTAACCCCTAACCCCTAAACCCTAAACCCTAAACCCTAAACCCGAAATCCAAGCCCAGGGCTTTCGTCTCAACGTCTCCCGACCTGGTTCAGGGCTGGTGCTGCTCTGGCGAAGTCCAGCCTTCGAATCTACATGGGGTAACGGTTTAGGGTTTAGGGTTTATGGGGTTTAAGGTTTTTAGGGTTCTTAGGGTTTATAGGGTTTAGGGCGTTTAGGGTGTCTAGGGTGTTTGGGGTTTATAGGGTTTAGGGCGTTTATAGGTTTCACAGGGTTCATAGGGTTCATAGGGTTTATAGGGTTTATAGGGTTTATAGGGTTTATAGGGTTTATAGGGTTTATAGGGTTTATAGGGTTTATAGGGTTTATAGGGTTTATAGGGTTTATAGGGTTCATAGGGTTCATAGGGTTTATAGGGTTTATAGGGTTTATAGGGTTTATAAGGTTTATAGGGTGTGGGGCTTGTTTATAGGGTTCAGGGTTTTTTGGGTTTTATAGGGTTTATTGGGCTTATTGGGTTTTCAGGGTTTAGGCTTCTGAGGAAAATCGGGAGAACTCCCTGAAAGGGTTCCGCATAAGGTACCTAAGCACCAAAGTTCCCTAAGCTGTAAACCCTAAACCCTAAACCCTAAACCCTAAACCCTACAGCTTCCTGCAGGAGAGGAGAAAGGTTAGCCCTCTGGGATGAGAATAGGAACCCACACCAACCGGGGCTTCGGGTTTAGGATTTAGGGTTTAGGGGTTTAGGGTTTAGGGTTTAGGATTTAGGGTTTAGGGTTGGTCTTGGGGTGTGCGTTAAGGTCACCTTGTATCCACTCAGTGTGTCCTGATACCTCTTAAATAAGCAGTGCACCTTGAACTTAACATGATGTCAGGTATGTTACTGAGATGTGGGAGGTACTGGGCGCTCCAGGTCCACTTGTAACCAGCCACCTAAACCCCAAACCCGAGAGACCCAACACCACAAAAGGCCCAAACCTCATAAGCCCTCAACCTCATAAAACCCCCATAAACCCCTAAACCCCAATGGCTTACACGCCCCACAAACCCCTTACACCCTAAACCGCATAAACCCCAAACCCCACACCTCAAACCCCACAACCCCAAAACGCAAAAACCCTAACCCCACCCCTAAACCCTGAACCCAATACCTCAAACCCCTTAAACCCTGTCAACCCCAATACAACGCATATAAAACCCATAAAGCACCCTAAAACCCCAAAAGACCCCAAAACCCTAAGTCCCTAAACCCTAACCCTAAACCCTAAACCCTAAACCCTAAACCCTAAACCCTAAACCCTAAACCCTAAACCCTAAACCTTAACCCTAAACCCCTAGAGCCTGATAGGGGTGACGGGAATATTGCGGGGGCGCGGCTCATCATCCCCGAAGTTGGTCCCGCGAGAGACCTGGGCGAAAGGCAGGCAGGTCCCCTAAACCCTAAACCCTAAACCCTAAAATCCTGAAATAGGGGTTAGGGTTTAGGGTTTTTAGGGTTTTTAGGGTTTTTAGGGTTTTTAGGGTTTTTAGGGTTTTTAGGGTATTTAGGGTTTTTAGGGTTTTAAGGGTTTTTAGGGTTTTTAGGGTTTTTAGGGTTTTTAGGGTTTTTAGGGTTTTTAGGGTATTTAGGGTTTTTAGGGTTTTTAGGGTTTTTAGGGTTTAGGGTTTAGGGTTTGGGGTTTGGGGTTTATAGGGCTTAGGGTTTAGGGCTTAGGGTTTATGGGGTCTAGGGATTCGGGCTTAGGGTTTATAGGGTCCAGGGCTTAGGGTTTCTAGGGTTTAGGGTCTAGGGTTTTCAGGGTTTACAGGGTTGAGGGTTCAGGGGTCTAATATCTAGGGGGGCGAGGGGAGTATGATCCTTCTGTCGCTGTTTCGCTCAAGCTCCAGCCGAAAACCCTAAACCCTAGAAACCCTAAACCCCAAAACTCTAAACCCTAAACCCCATAAACCCCACAACCCTAAACACTACACTATAATATTTAAAACCCCAAATGCGCGGTACGGTCGAGCGGCACTCTTTTCGCGGCTTCACGCTGCCCGGGACACCGGTCAGAGTCCACGGGCAGGGTTTACACTTACAGGCTAGGTCGTTCCCTCTGAGAGCAAAAGGGTACCATAATATGTTAGGGTTTAGGGTTTCGGCTTTAGGGTTTAGGGTTTAGGGCTTTAGGGCTTTAGGGCTTTAGGGTAGTTTTCAGATCTGTCTACAAAATCCCTTCATGCCACCCCTGCAGAAAGACTGCAACTAGAATCAAGGGAGTCCAACGTGGACCCTTCAGGATGTATTTCTAGGAGGTTCCCTGAATATGCTCTAAACTATGGCCCTTACGTTCCCTTAGAGCATCTTTAAAAAGGGTCTCAACACCCAAGGATACAACCTTAGGGGTTCAAGGGAGAGTCAAAGCATATAAGGAGGAACATCCTAACTTAATTCGAGTTGACCTGGGTGCAAAGGCCGTGTCGTGTTGACACAGAGGCCATCTCGATCTGCTTGAATTAACTCGTGCACTGCTGTGTCTTCACCCCTGAACCCTAAACCCCACACCCCCGAAAGCTTAAACCCTTATAAACCCTAAACCCCCCAACCCCCTAAACCCAAAACCCCTAAACCCAAAACCCCTAAACCCCCAAGCCCCTCAACCCCAAACCCCCTAAACCCTAAAACCCTAAACCCTAAAGCTCTAAACCCTAAACCCTAAACCCTAAACCCCAAACCCTAAACCCTAAACCCTAAACCTCCTTGCAGCTCCTGAGGGCCGATGGCGCCCATCGGGAGGAGGGACGGGCCGCTCCCCGCGCCCCTGTCGGCCGCAAGGTTTGCAGCTGGGCCTCGGTGGACTGTTTAGGGTTTAGGGTTTAGGGTTTAGGGTTTAGGGTTTAGGGTTCAGGGGAGTTGAGCAAGGTTTAGGGTTTAGGGTTTAGGGGCTTGAGGGGCTTTAGGGGCTTCAGGGGCTTTAGGGGCTTTAGGGGCTGTTAGGCGTTTTAGGTGTTTTAGGGGCTTTTCGGGCTTCAGAGTGGTTTAGGCGCCTTAGGGGCTTGTGGGGCTTTTAGGGGTTTAGGGCTTCAGCATGGTTTGGGGGTTTCTGGCTTTGGGGCTTCAGAGTGGTTTAGTGCTAGGTGTGATTAGAGTGGTTTAGGTTTGGGGGCTTTGAGGGCTTTAGGGTGTAGGGGCTTTGAGAGCTTTAGAGGCTTTAGGGGCTTTTGCAGCATCAGCCGGATTGTTTCCACTGTGTCGCCCGTCGCGTTGTGGCTTGCATCTCCTAAACCCTGAACCCTGAGCCCTAAACCCTAAACCCTGAGCCCTGGCCCTAAACCCTAAACCCTAAAACAAACCCTTAACCCTTCTCTCTGCTCTCGTGGACACCCGAGCCCTCAAGAGACCTGCCTCAAACGTGGGGTTTGCTCGATCGTAGAATCCCTGATCCTACCCCAAGCCCTGTTCCCCCACACCACCCTAAACCCTAAACCCTAAACCCCAAGCCCCACCCCCCAGCTCTCCAAGCCCTCGTCCCCCGAGAGCCATATAGGCTCAAGGCTCCGTAACATCTGATACGACCAGACTGGAGAAAGGGCTTAGGGTTTTTAGGGTTCAGGGCTCACAGTTACAAGAACCTGCCCGTTTTTGGGGAGCCCTGAACCCTAAACCCTAAACCCTAAACCCTAAACCCTGTGGGCCTTGAGCCGGTGCTGCGCGATCTCCTGCTGCAGCAGCCGCTGCCGCAATCTCTCGCGGCAGTGTTCGATTTGAAGTTGGAGGACGCGATTCTCTTTCACCGTCTCTTCCAGCATCCTGGCTGGCTGGCTAAACCCTAAACCCTAAACCCTAAACCCTACAGTAGGGAATGCGGGAATGAGGGCCCTATATAATCCCTGAAAGGGTATACTTTAGGGCCCTCATTCCCTCATTCCCTGTGCTTCTGCACGCTCTCAAGATGAGTGTAAGTAGAAAGCTCAGCAGCCAACTTCTCAGAATCGTATGACCGCACGCTCCACTTCTATAGAAGGGCTCTCTAGGACATGTTCTCTTTTCCAGGGAATACCCTACATGCCCTAAACCCTAAACGATCAGGCTCCGCATCTCTCCGCACCATACCCGGAACCCTGCGAACCAGGGACTGTTAGGGAACCTTCCGTATAAGATGGACGTAATACCCAAAACCTTGAGCCCCTGAAGCCTCCTAAAACCCCAAACCCCCAAATCCCTAAATCCTAAACTTCGAAACCCAAAACACCTGGACCCCTATATAACCCCTGAGCTAAGCCCTAGCCCTAAACTTGGCTCCCTTTTGGGCCACAGCCTCATGGCGCCACCCCCAGCAGCATGGCGAAGGTCGCCTTCACCGCCTCCCAAACCCTAAACTAGTTCATGGTTGAAATAGTATTAAAGATTTAAATGTCTGTTCCTTATTGAGTCTGAGTACCCTTAAAAATGTAAAATGCTACCCCACTATGACAAGAAAACCCTAAACCCTCAACCCAAAACCCTCGGGGGTTTTGGGGTTTGTGGTTTGGATGGGTCCACGGTTTGGGGTGTGGGAAGGGCTCTCGGTTCCTGGGTAGCTGTAAATGAAACTGGGGTTAGAGAAGCAGAGCTTCAGGAGGTACATGTTTTGTAAACAACCCTAAACCCTAAACCCTAAACCCTAAACCCTAAACACTTGGGTAGAGTGCTTCGAACCCTCCTTGTGACTCCCCATGAACCTCCAAGCCGATGGCGCTGCGCTTCTGCAACCAGCAGAGCGCTAGCTCGCGTTGGCTTGGAGTCAATTAGAATTTAGGGTTTAGGGTTTAGGGTTTCGGGTTTAGGGTTTGGGGTTTAGAGGGTTTAGAGGGTTTAGGGTTTAAGGTTTAGGGTTTAGGGGGTTTAGAGGGTTTAGGCTTTAGGGTTAGGAGCCCAGGAAGTCATGCTGAACCCGCGTGGGAGTACCATGTGGTGGGCCCAGCCTCTTGCACATCCTCTGCTCGGGTGATCAGCTGAGGCGTCTGGGCTCGACGGAGGAGGTGCGATGTGGACAGTCCGGCTCGCGCGTTCAAAGCGTTCGATGTGCCTCCTTGGTGAGGCACTCTGCGCTTGACTGCAGTCTGCGTGAACAGTCACTGAAAGTGTTGCACGAACAGAAAAAAACGGGTGACACAAACCCAGCAAGTGAAGCAGAGCTCTGAAACAGGTTACACAAACCCTCCAAGCATCGACATGTTCCTGATCGCCTGGTCAATGTCCTGCCCCAACTCCGTCTCCGGCTTGGCTTCAGGCGCCCTAGGCCCGCAGCTCGCAGCGCCCACCTCGTCCGCACCAGGGGCACCAGGGGTGGGACATGCAGAGAGAGCCGTCTCGTCGGCAGGCTCACCACAGGGAGGCGATGATTCGAGCTCGCCGCCTCGAGAGAACGTCACCTAGATGATTACTTTTTTTATCCTCATAAGTATGATTCTTGACGTTTTCATTAAATGACCTTTGCTGTCATGAACATTTTCATTCTTCATACTGAGGCCCCTATCGTCAAGGGTGCCAACAAAGGGCCCATGATGTAGCTCACACTCCACACGCAAACCCTGAACCTCTAATTTTTCGTACGTGCAGACTTGCAGTCTGGGCACAGCAACCTAGCCAGGGGAATGAAAAAGAATGAAGAAGTCAGGAATCAGAACCCTAACTTTAACCCGAAAATCCCTATGAGCCCTTACTTTAAACACCCTGAAAACCCTAACCCAAAAGCCCTAACTTTGAAACCCCTTAACGACCCCTATAAACCCTATAAACCCTGGCTTCTTCAGGACCCCAACCTTCACCTTCACTTCCCTCTCGGCTCTCGTCATCGAAGCCGCCAAGGTCGCTGTTCGCATCCTGGCTAAGGCGGCTTAGGGCTTAGGGCTTAGGGCGTGGGGCTTGGGGCTTAGGATGTTCCCGCTTATTATTAACAATCCTTTATAGAAATTATAGTACCCCCTACTCTGATCCCTACTACGGACTGTTAATATAAGGGAGAACATCCCCAGTTTAGGTTATTTCGGGCTTCAGGCTCAACATTTGGGCCCTAAACCCTAAACCCTAAACCCAGAACCCTAAACCCTAAAACCCTACCCCCAAACCCTCTATTTAAGGGCTTTCAATTCAACATTTGGGGCGAAAGAAGGGCCGAACAGCAGCCTGCAGTCCAGTCCTCGGCACCTGCAGCCAATTCGCCCTCCGGCTCTTCTAGGCCGGAGCCCTCCTCTTTGTGAGCACTTCGGTTCCTAAACCCTAGACCCTGAACCCTAAACCCTAAACCCTACCCTGGCACGCTGTGAAAACTTCTGAGCTCCGAGCCGGCTGCATCCGGAACTCACCACGAGTGCTGCCGGCCTCCTTGCCAGCGCTGCACACCTTGGCAGCCGCGGCAGCTGCGTCATACGGACCTAAACCCTTCATTACTAAACCCTGAACCCTAATAACTACTAAAGCCTGAACCCTAAACCCTGAACCCCAAACCCTAAACTCTGAACCCTAAACTCTGAACCCTGAACCCTAAATCTGAGGCCTCAACCGCCGGAGGAGACCCCGAGCTGGGGGACTGCAAGGCAGCCTTCAGATGTCGGGTTCGGGGGGTTTAGGGTTTAGGGTTTAGGGTTTAGGGTTTAGGGTTTAGGGTTTAGGGTTTAGGGTTTAGGGTTTAGTTTGGGAGTTTTGGGGGCTTCGGGTTTGGGGGACTGAGGGTTTGTGGGTTTAGGGTTTCGGGTTTGGGCTTCTTGTCTGAGGTTCTAGGGTTCTAGGGTTCTGGGGTTCTAGGGTTCTGGGGTTCAAAGGCTTACCGACGAAGCTTTGTGAGCAAATCGGCCCTCTTGAGTCCGGCCGGTGGGAACTGAGGCGTTCGAATCTGCTTTGACGACCGCATGAAAGCTGAAAGCAAAAAGTTAACAAAAGACATAATAATAACAATCATAATAATAGTAGTAATAATAATAATAATACAAAAACCACACACAACATACTCCTTTTTTGGGTGGGGTCCCCAAAGTCAGGAGCACAACTATATAGGGATCAACGATGAGACTTCACAAGATTCAAGGTATGATTCTGAAGCAAAGGGAGACGACACCTGAAACCATCCTGAAACCTATTCCCCAACTAACTATACCCCACGAGGCCTATGCATAACACAAACCCTTGTGTAAACCCTAAGCCCTTACGGCCCTTCAGGGGGCTGCCTACATGCGCCAGCTAGTTGAAGCGTTTTGATTTGGAGGGGTTACGTGAATCCCTGCATGGTGACACTGGGAAGGGATTTCAACATGAGTTGGCAAGGGGCTGTGAAAGGAATTCTTACAAGCCGTTCAAGTGTTTTTTGATTTAGGGGTTTAGATGGACTTTGACTGTGTTGTCATCGGTTTGTAAAGTGATTTGGAAAAGGGGGTTTAGGGGGATATCGGCTTTCTGGGGCCCTTTTGGGCCTTCTGGGGGCCGGTTTGGGTCTTCTGCAGCCAAGTTCTGCAATTTTTGGGCCTTCTGCGAAACAATTTCGCCTTTTGGGGCCAATTTTGGAGCTTCTGGCCAGTTTTTGACCTTCAGAGCAGCCAATCTGAACAGAGATATCTGGGAGGAGAAGCGCAGGGTGTGGGTCTTGTTCTCCAATTTTGGAACCAATTTGTGCCTTACAGGCATCTGGGAGGGGGGCATCTATATGTGGAGAGGGCAGGGTTGCGACTGGTTTTTTCCAAGAAGTGAAACTTTGAAAGCAATGGGGTTGCGCCGTGGAGACCCCAAATCAGAAGATCCTTTTCCAACTAATGCCCTGTGTGCCAGCTAGCTGGCGAACCCTAAACCCGAAACCCGAAACCCTAAACCCTAAACCCTAAACCCTAATCTCTGGGTTCACCAACCACCCGGCAGCGCTCGAGCCTCGAAACTCTTGTGCAGGACCCCTCGCGCAGCTCCCAAGGCGTCCTTCGGAGGTCCGGGTCAGGGTTCAGGGTTCAGAGTTTAGGATTAGGGTTCAGCGTTCAGGTTTAGGGTTCAGGGTTTTAGTTGGGGTCCATGGTTTAAGGTCCGAACCGTAGTTGGGGGTTGAAAAAGGGTTAGGGTTTAGGGGTTGGAGTTTGGGGTTCAGGGTGTTGAGATGTTGAGTAGGGCTCACGGTTTGCTAAGGTTCGTAGCCAGGGTTTCGGGTTTCTAGGGTTTCTTGACTCCTGGTTTTCTAGGGTGTCCAGACTTTTCCAGTGTTTCCAGGGGCTTACAGCGCTTCGAGGGCTCGTAGGGTTGAAGAGGATAGGGTTGGTAGGGGAGTATGGGGTTTATTGGGTTTAGGGCAGGGTTTAGGAGGCTCAGTAGGTTAGTAGGTTGAAAACCCCCGTCCGGCAACAAAAACTTTGGAGCGGAAAAAGCAAAGCCAAGACCCCAACCTGGGCTGCTACGGAGCTTGACTATAAGGATACGATTTCATTTACTATTCCACTGTATGATGATAAACGTGAGTGCTTCACGGTGCTTCTAGGGCTCAGGCTCCCAATGAGAATATAATAAGGGCATTGGAAATAATTGTTATGTCACCCAATTCTGATAACTTCCTGAATGTCGCGAACTGAACTCCTGCGTATCTCAAGTTGATATTTATATTGATATTTACATTTCTATATAAATAAATATATATATATATATTTATTTATGTTTATATGTATGTATTATTTATGTATGATATGTCTGCAGATATATTCCTGAATTGAGGAGGTATTGAGGCTTTTCTGGGTGGAGGCATAGACGGCGCTCGAGTACTGAGCTGTACTCTGAAATAGGCTCGCATATGAGGAAAGAAGGGAAAGCCCTGAACCTGCTGAGTCACGTGGGTTTAGGGTTTAGGGTTTACAGGGTTTCTGGTGTAGGGTTTGGGGTTTAGGGTTTATAGGGTTTAGGGTCCCTTTTTCCGCCTATTGTTCCCATAGTCCTGGGACGCACTGTCGGCGGCACGACGCGCTTCGAGGAGTTTGGCCTGGCGTTGGGGAGGGGGGGAAGGGGGGGTTGGAGCTTCGATGGACTAAGTTTGAAGTTGAGGGCTCAGGGTCCCTAAGCTACCCCCTAAACCCTAAACCGCCCAAGCCCTGAACCCTAGAAGCCCCAGAAGCCTAGAAGCCCTAGAAGCCCTAGAAGCCCTAGAAGCCCTAGAAGCCCTAGAAGCCCCAGAAGCCCCAGAAGCCCTAGAAGCCCTAGAAGCCCTAGAAGCCCTAGAAGCCCTAGAAGCCCTAGAAGCCCTAGAAGCCCTAGAAGCCCTAGAAGCCCTAGAAGCCCTAACCCTAAACCCTAAACCCTAAACCCTAAACCTCGACTGAGGCCTCCAGCTTGCTGAGCTCCTTGTGCAGCGACGCGGCGCGGAGCTGCAAGCCGTCGACGTCGTCTACGTCGGAGCCCTGGTAAGGTGCCTCCAGAGAGCTTGAGGGTTTAGGGTTTAGGGTTTAGGGTTTGGGGTTTAGGGTTTAGGGTTTGGGGTTTAGGGTTTGGGGTTCAGGGTTTAGGGTTTGGGGGTTATAGGGTTTGGGGGTTGTGGGGTTTGGAGGTTTAGGGCGTAGGGGGGGGGGGGGTCCATGCCAACCCGCATTGCAAAAACCGCGCAACTTGGAAAGCAAACGCTTCTTGAAGCTGGTTCAGGGATTGGGGTTCACAGTGTGCAAAAAGGGTCTGGGGTCGAGGGAAACGTCTTCAAACCCTAAACCCTAAACTGGCGTACTTCCGGGTTGATCTAGACTGGAGGCCCTTTGAGGGTCTCTCCTGCAGCGACTTCCATGAATGGACAACACTCTGTCTTATTGCAGTTGTTTGGGGGGTCCCTACAGCATCCTCAATCTAGGGCATTCCGAAAGGGACCATCATGTTTAGAGAACTGACCATAAAGAAGCAAAAGAAACGAAAACCCTACAGCTTAAGCCCTACACTTAGGGTCCTGGGTTCAGGCTTTAGGTTTGGAGTCAAGGGTTTGGGGTTACCCTAATCACTAACCTGTTGGCCTGCTCCTGCCAGTAAGTCCGGTGATGCTCGCGGCACTCGAGGCTCGATTGCTCGTGCTCTTGTGCCAAGGACGCATTCCGCTCCTAGATAGTCCAGAGCCAGGCAAGGAATAGACCTTCCTGAAATTTGTCTTAAATCATATTAAGCCGTATGCCTTCAATCATACTGAAGAAGGAATAGACCCTAAATCATAGTAAGGAATATACCTTTAATCATTGTGAAGAATATGCCATAATCATGGTCAACAAATGTCAACAAACATCAGATTATGCCAGCGTAGATCAAACTGTGAGACCATGTAAGCCCAGACGTGAAACATGACGACACTTGTTGGCATTTCGCAAGCCCAGACGTCCGAAAGCAATGACGATTTCGCAGTTCGCGAGCCCCGACGTCCAAAAGCGACGACACTTTCGCAGTTCGTGGGCACAGACGCCTAAAAAACATGACCGCTTCGAGGACAGGGAGCGCGGGCACGCCCGCGCCTAGGCGAGAGCGCGATTGTCTTCCAAAATGCGCACAGCCCTAATCCCTAAACCCTTGTAAACCCTACAACCTGAACCCTAAACCCTAAACGCCTTCGCGAAGAAACATGCAGCCGGCAGGGAGCGCACCGCCCAGCCGCACGGCGCACTCGATCCAATATAGGTGACGGAAGATTACTCAGATTATTCCCTAGGTCCCTTGATAGTTATACTAATGTATACTACAATAACCCCCCAAAACCCCATTCTGACTATTCAGGCCCCTATATTAGCCCCCTCTTACTCTGCTTAACACATTGTTTGGGGAATTGAAGCTCCCGGTATAGCAGTCCTCAAGTTCTTATCTGTCTGTGTAGGGGTCTGTTCGTCTCCGTGTCTGTCTCAGTCTCGGTCTCCATCTGTGTCTCTGTCTCTGTCTCTGTGTCTCTGTGTCTCTGTGCCTCTGTGTCTCTGTCTCTCTGTCTCTCTCTGTCTCTCTCTGTCTCTCTCTGTCTCTCTCTGTCTCTCTCTGTCTCTCTCTGTCTCTCTCTGTCTCTCTCTGTCTCTTTCTGTCTCTCTCTGTCTCTCTCTGTCTCTCTCTGTCTCTCTCTGTCTCTCTCTGTCTCTCTCTGTCTCTCTCTGTCTCTCTCTGTCTCTCTCTGTCTCTCTCTGTCTCTCTCTGTCTCTCTCTCTGTCTCTCTCTCTGTCTCTCTCTGTGTCTCTCTCTCTGTCTCTCTCTGTGTCTCTCTCTGTCTCTCTCTGTCTCTCTCTGTCTCTCTCTGTCTCTCTCTGTCTCTCTCTGTCTCTCTCTGTCTCTCTCTGTCTCTCTCTGTCTCTCTCTGCCTCTCTCTGTCTCTCTCTGTCTCTCTCTGTCTCTCTGTCTCTCTCCCCGCTTAGAGATGCTATGATGATATGTGCTATTCACACAGAATGTCAAGGTGGAACTTTGAAGTCCGAAACCCAAAATCTAATTTAAGACACGAACCGCTTAGCCTTCTAATCCCTAAGCCCCAAAAGCCTAAACCCGAAACCCGAAACCCTGAACCCTAAACACTAATGCCTAGATTTCCTTACTTGCCTCGGAACCCTAAACCCCAAACCCTAAACCCTAAAACCCTAAACTCAGGGTCCTGGACACAGGAGAGGTCTGCCACTTGGTGGTCGCCCAGCTGGATCAGCGACTGGAATGCCGTCTCCTGAACCTGAACCTCTCCAGGGTTTAGGGTTTGAGGGTTTTAGGGTTTAGGGTTTGGGGTTTGGGGTTTGGGGTTTGGGGTTTGGGGTTTGGGGTTTGGGGTTTGGGGTTTTTAGGGTTTAGGTTTTCTAGGGTTTCGGGTTTTCGGGTTGGGGGTTTCGGGTTTAGGGCTTAGATCAGGGCCCTAAACCCTCAACCCTCTACGCCGCCAGGGAAGCCTCCTCGCCCCGAATGTTTCTTGCCATCAGTTCACCCTCATACCCCATCCTCAACCCCCCCACCTCCAGCTTCAGGCAATCATTGAGCCGCCGCCTTTCCGCCAAGGCCAGGCTCAGCCTTGAAACTTCGGCCTTCCAGGCATCGGCCGTCCTCTGCACCTTGCTGTTGCACACCGCCGCCGGTGCGGGCGGCTGCGCTGCTTCTGGCGCCGCGTGCCCGCGAGCCTCCGGGGCTTGGACCTCGGCGCCTTCCGCGGCGCTTTGGGCCCTCCGCTCGAGCTTCGTCCGCAAGGCCGCAGACGCCGCCTGCGCCGCCAAGAGGCGGGCCTGGTAGTCCCGGCAATCGACCTTCTCCAGGGCGTCCTTCACCTTCTGCCCAATAATGACCGAATGATTATCATGCTTAAGGGCTTAGGGTCTAGGGATCAGGGTGCAGCGTTCAGGGTTTAGGGACCCAAAAAAAACAAAAGGGTACCAGTGGGCTACCAAGTCACCCGCTGCAGGGCACCGCGCCGCTGCATGCAAAGCCTGGGATTGCTCTTAAGGGACAGGAAACACTCCCATATTAGGGAACCCCACACCCTCCTCTATTCTGGTAACCCTAATTTTTGAGCTCCAACTAGGCTCCGATACCCTAAGCCCTCCTAAACCCTCCTCAACCCTCCTGAGCTTCCTAAAACCCACCTAAGCCCTGACCCTAAGTTTCTCCACAAGCTCCTAGAACCTAAACCCTCCACCCTCCTAAACCCCTAACCCCTAACCCTAAACCCTAATCCCTAAACCCTAAACCCTAAACCCTGAACCCTAAACCCTAAACCCTAAACCCTAAAACCCTAAACCCTAAACCCTAACAGCAGCCCAGACTCGTCTGGAAAGCCCTGACCTGAAGCAGCGGCTTCACGTGCTCGGCGCATCCCTGCTCGGGCTTCGGGGCGGCGCCGGCCGGCCGCGGCGCACTCTTCCAACATAGCCAGCTCTTCAGCGGCATCGGCTGTTTAGGGTTTAGGGTTTAGGGTTTACGTAGGGTTTAGGGTTTAGGGTTTAGGGTTTGGGGAGTTTTAGGGTTTCGGGCTGAGGTGGGTAGATATGCAATGTCACATCCACAGCTACCACGTTTCTTCGGGACAAGCGTTCGGACACTGCGGCCACTGTGGTTGTCGTCACACGCCTGCAGATCGGTCTCAGGAGTGCCCCTAAGTCTTGGATGCATTCGTCGCATGGCACTCGCCTTCAGAGCCACAAGAAGCTGAGTACAGCATTGCATGCAGCTCGCATGCTCACAGGAGACCTCGTGTAGAGTGTACTCGGCATACTTAAGCCGAGGCTTCATCACAAAGCACACACGCAACGCTGCTTCATTGTTGGGGCGATATTAAAAATTATCATTTTAGTCCTTCTTGGGAACTTAATGACAAAAATGTGCAGTTATAACCAACAAGGACCCAGAATACTCGGACCTGAAGATTGTAGCGGTTGCCTTCGTGCTCAGGACTGGACCAGCTCGCGAGGAAAGTTGAAGACCGGAACCACGTTCGACACGCCATGCTGGCCGTCAGACCTGCACAGAGCGCAGGGCGCCGGCAACGCATTAGGGGTTTAGGGTTTAGGGTTTAGGGTTTAGGGTTTAGGGTTTAGGGTTTAGGGTTTAGGGTTTAGGGTTTAGGGTTTAGGGTTTAGGGTTTAGGGTTTAGGGTTTAGGGTTTAGGGTTTAGGGCTTGGGGTCGGCCTAAGCCCTAAACCCTAAACCCCGACCTTATAACGGGTGCTTGTCACTTGTGTAGTCCTAGTAGAACTGCTCACTCCGACTGCCTCTGCCCATGCTTCGGGCGAAGTGAAGGCATCTCAGGAGCGCTCCTGTGCTGGCGTTTGGTGAGGGTTTAGGGTTTAGGGTTTAGGGTTTAGGGTTTTAAGGTTTTAGGGTTTAGGGTTTAGGGCTTAGGGTTTAGGGTTTAGGGTTTAGGGTTTTTGGGTTTTGGGTTTTGGGTTTGGGGTTTGGGGTTTGGGGTTTGGGGTTTGGGGTTTGGGGTTTGGGGTTTGGGGTTTGGGGTTTGGGGTTTGGGGTTTGGGTTTGGCGTTTGGGGTTTAGGGTTTAGGGTTTAGGGCTTGAGTTGTGGGGCTCGGGCCCTTGAAACCTTGGAAGGCTAAGAGCAAGCAATGAGAAAGCAGGCTCCTTTAGAACACGGGGCGAGATTTCCTCCCACCCCTACCCGAGTCTTTCCCTGCTTCCTCGCAGGAGTAGTAGTAGTACCTCACATCCCCCTATATATATATATATGCATATATAGACACCCCTTTGAAGGATTATATAGGTCTACCCCCAGAATACAGCACCCTAGACCCTAGACCCTATACCCTAAACCCTAAACCCTACTAAGAACCAGGTCTTCCCTGGCCTGTGTAGAGGGCTGTCGCTGAGGACCGTCTCGTCCTCGAATGGCGGGGCAGGCAGTCGCCGAGCCTTCTCCACATCCTTGGCCCCCCACGCCTAACATCATACGAGATGGGTGTAGGGTTTAGGCTTTAGGCTTTAGGGTTTAGGGTTTAGGGTTTAGTAGCAGCCCAGAACCCCTCAGAACATCCCGGCATGTGCAGCAGCGGCGCCAGCGCAGTGCTCATTTGGGCCGAATCCTTCTTTGGAGCAGCTGCTGCAGTGCCAAGGCAAATCACTCCTCGGAATGGCAGGAACAGGGTGAACAAATGGGGCTTTCTAGGGTTGAGGAAGGGTTTGTTAGGGGTTTGAGTAGAGGGGGTTATAGGGGTTATTGGGCTTAGGGGTTTCGGGAAGGTGCCTTAAACTTGATGCATCCAGGGCTCCTCAGCTTAAACTATAGGCATTCCACGTTCACCCCAGACACCTTATACCACCATACCTATACCTGCTAAACTGTATTTATTTAAATGGTGATGAACACGTGTCATCAAGGGGTGTCGCTTTTCAGGTGGTCCCGTCGCTTTACGAAGGTCTTGTTCCCACGCATGCTACTGGTACCAGAAGAGCTTCGGGTGTCGGTCGGCTTGTTCGATCTGCTGCGAGAATGAAGGCGAACCCTTCCCACAATAGCGACGGAGTCTTCGAATTCCTAAGACCCCGGTGCTGGGTTTACAGCCAGGAGCCCAAGGTTGGGCGGGCTAGGATGGGCAAGTCTTCTGAAGCCATTTGGGCTCCACAAGTGCCGTCGCTTAGGTGTCGGTCTGGGTGCCGCTCCGCAATCCAATGGAAAACACAACTTTTGCCGCGGTGTGGCTCTTTTCAGGTGGTCCCCTTGCTTTACAGGGTTTTGGTACTTGGTGTCGCGCGCTAAGCATGGTAACTCACAAGAGCCGTCAGTTTTTATGCGTATAAATCCTGTAACCAAAACTTTAGGGATAGGGTTTAAGTTTGAGGGATACACAGCGACAGCTCCCTTTGTTATCATCCAGGCGCGCTGGTCTGTATCTCACCCATAACAAAGGTAGCCAGCAACCTCTTCGGGAAGATTCTGGCCATTAAAGAACCCTAAACTCAAAACCCTAAAACCCTAACACCCTAAAACCCGAAACCCTAAACCCTAAACCCGAATGCCATGAATGCAGCCCTATCTGGGCTCAGCTGCGCCTCCACCCCTGGTCAGCTACGGTAGCCGGGCCCATCACGACCCCAGATGCCCCAAGCCCCAGGAACCCTGAGCCCTAGAACCCATGCTGGATTTAGGGTTTAGGGTTTAGGGTTTAGGGTTTAGGGCTTAATTAGGGTTTAGGGTTTAGGGTTTCGGGGTTAGGGTTTAGGGTGGTCTGATCCAAGGGTCCTTCACCATCTCTCTCGCTGGGCGGATCCAAACAGCCGCAGCTCCGTCTGCGCGCGTCGCTCACGAGCCTGGGGTCCTGCCGAGGACATGGCATCTGGGCCCTCCAAGTGTTCAGGGTTTAGGGTTTCAGGTTTAGGGTTTAGGGTTTACACATAAAAGGGTGCGCATACAGATCAACGCCCCAACCCCCAGCTGCATAGAGCCCAACATCTTGAAGAGGAAGGCAAGTAGTGCTTCCGTGTCTTCCGGGCTCTTCAGCCCTTTAGCGCCAAGCTCGCACACTCTCCGCAACACAGCGAGACGTTTCATGCGACTCTGGGTAGCTGTCCTGCGTTTCTGCCCCGGTCCGTCCATCGTCCACCACCTTAGAGTATCGAGCCATGCCATTGCTGGAGCCTACACAACTGCACCTTCAAGAAGGCTGAGTATGCCAGTAGATAAAGAAACGAGTCTTCGGTTCAGTCTTCCGAACCTGAGCCAGAAACCCGAAAACCTAAACCCCAAACCCTAAACCCCAAACCCTAAAAGCGGCATGAAGTTATCTGAATGCGGAAGAGCTACCAGCTCGACGGTGTCAGTCTCTAGCTGACTTTCAACTGTCTTCTGGCGGGCACCTGTCTTGGCTCCGATATGCACCCTAAGCCCTAACCCTAAACCTGGGTGTAGGGTTTAGGGTGTAGTATGCTGCGCAAACAATTTCCTTTAGGGTAACCCTAAACCCTGGGTTAAGGGTTGACAATTTCATGGGAATACATTCTCCAAGCAGAGAAGTCTGGTTTCATACTCTCCAGAGTGGAGAAAAAGAAGGGTTCGCGGAAGGCGGGCAGCGCGAAGCATTTTGCGCGAGTTCGCTTTCTTGAACGATGCCTTCCTTCCCGACCCTGACCCCTGAACTCCAAACTCCCCCAAAACCAGTGAGGCTGAGTTCAGAGATCCCTTCCTAAACCCCAAACCCACAACCCAGAAACCCCAGACCCTAAACCCCAAAACCCTAAACCCCAAACCCCAAACCCTAAACCCTAAACCCCTAAACCCTAAACCCCAAACCCTAAACCCTCAAACAAAATCTGTGCCTGGGGCAGCCTTCGGTCCCCTCTCCGAAGTCCTCGGGCTTGCCTGGGATGATTCTGGCGACGGAGATTCTTCCCAACGGCTTGGGGGTTTGGGGTTTGGGGTTTGGGGTTCAGGGTTTAGGGTTTAGGGCTTTATACCCTTTAAGGGATTATGTAGGGTACCTCATCCCTCCCATTCCCTACTAACCAACAGGAAGGATTAGGGTTTAGGTTTGGGGTTCAGGCTTGGGGGCAGTCTGATCTGCTGGTATAGAACTACCCTAAACCCTAAACCCTAAACCCCAAACCCTAAACTCTAAACCCTAAACCAGAACACAAGCTAGGCCCCAGAGCTAGGCCCCGTCCCTCATCGTGCCTTTTGCACAGAGCCACGGCTTGTTTCGCGCGGAGTCGAGCGCTGGCTGCCCACCTGGCAGAAGTATCAGAAGCGCACTGCAGGTAGAATAAAAACTCTAAACCCTAAACCCTCAGCCCCAAGGCCCAAACCCTAAACCTTAAACCCTAAACCCCCAACCCTAAACCCGGTCTCAACTATGCTGCACCGCTCACATCCTCCTGGCCTTTTCTCCTGGTTTTCCGACTCAGATGGCGTGGTCTTTGCATGTTTCTTGGAGCCCCCTTCCAGGAAAGTCAACAAAGTGTGAGGGTTTAGGGTTTAGGTTTAGGGTATGTCCTCTACATAGAACCAACCTGACAAATGCTCAAGCAAGGCACGCGAAAACGAAGACATTCGCACCTTAAGAAGAACTTCTCTTCCTCTCAAGGTTGCCTAAGGTCTCAGGGTAGTTTCATGATCCCTGAGTATGGGCCCTGAAAAGCAGAGCCCTTATATACCCCTCATATACCCTATAGAACCCAAGGGCTCACACATCAGAACCCTTTCATGCAGGTAAGGGACCATTTTAAGGGGCCGAGTTCCGTAAGACCCAAGCAGGCTGTCAGTACAAGGGGTTGTAATGTAAGGAACCGGGTGCAGGGGTCCGAAGTATCTTGCCTCAGGGCGAACGACTTCTCGACTATGAACTACCGATGGCCGCCTGTATCACCTGCCTGAAGAAAAACCCTAAACCCTAAACCCCAAAAAAGGGATGAAGCCGCTTGGAGGCAAGCCCCTGAATTCTAGCTAGGCGCCCCCCCCCCCCCCACCCTCAAATTCCCCCACGACCCGAGCGCGCGGCCGTACGCCGCTCGGCGGCCGCTGCCGAATGCCGGCGCCTTGGCACAGGAAGAGAGTTTGGGGTTTCGGTTTGGGGTTTAGGGTTTGGGGTTTGGGGTTTGGGGTTTGGGGTTTGGGGTTTGGGGTTTGGGGTTTGGGGTTTAGGGTTTAGGGTTTAGGTTTTGGGGTCTATGGTAGGGTTTAGGGTTTAGGGTCCCTGGGCTCCAGGCCTTAAAGCTGAAAAGGCTCCAGGCCTTCGAAACTGTAGACCCTAAACCCTAAAGCCTAACACCTTGGAGACTCACTCCAGGCTCCGCAGTATTCCGGACCACGCCTGCAATGTTCGCAAGGGCATGAGGGCAGCTCGCGGGCTAGTAGAACCTTCTGGTTTGGGGTTTTAGCATGGCGTGGCCCTTCGTTGACCCACCCAACCCTAACGATCTTCACCCAATAGTCGGGAGCACCTAAACCCTAACCCTCAAACCCTCTGACCCTAAACCCTAAACCCTAACTGAGCCCTGACCCTGAACCCGAAACCCTCTGAGCCCTAAACCCTACACCTCTAAACCCCGTCAGCCCCAAGCCTTACACCCTAAACCCCAAAACCCTCTGAGCCTTACACCCTAAACCCTGAACCGCAAACCCTTTGAGCCCTAAACCCTCTGAGCCCCGAAACCTCTGAGCCCTGAAACCCTAAACCCTAAACCCTCTGAGCCTTAAGCCCCAACCCCCAAACCCTCTGAGCCCTAGAGACCCTAAACCCTAAACCCCAAACCCCAAACCCTAAACCCTAAACCCCAAACCCCAAACCCCAAACCCTAAACCCTAAACCCTACACCCTAAACCCTAAACCCTACATGCATGCCAGCTGCGGCCCTGCTGGCGGTGGGGCATCGGCCACAGGGTTCTGCGACCTCGTTCTCCAGGTTAGGGTTTAGGGTTTAGGGTTTAGGGTTCAGGGTTCAGGGCTTAGGGTTTAGGGTTCAGGGTTCAGGGTTCAGGGTTTAGGGTTCAGGGTTCAGGGTTCAGGGTTCAAGGTTCAGGGTTCAGGGTTTAGGGTTTAGGGTTCAGGGTTCAGGGTTTAGGGTTTAGGGTTTAGGGCTGAAGATTTTGCGCTTTCTCATGGGCTCTCCACCAACAGCTCATGCAGAATTTTAAGGGTGTGGGGGCTGTGGCTCAGGCTTTCGCATCGGTTTTGAAGGGCTAGCAGGCTGTTTTAGGGTTTATTCAAACGGGCTGCGGGTTTGGGGCTAAAGATGAAAAGGGTTTAGATTTAAAAGTTGAAGGGCTTCGGGTTTAGGGCCCAAACCCTAAACGCTAAACGCTATAAACCCTAAACCCTAAACCCTAAACCTTGCAGCACAAACCTTGCCTTGAGGTGCGCTGCGACTGGGCACTTTGCTGAGGCTGCTGGCCTGGCTGAGGCTATTCTGTTCTCTCCTATTCTCGTCTGTTCGAGTATACGATGTCGTATCAAACCCTGACCCCGTGACCCCAAACACTGAGACACGAAGATACTAAGACACGAAGACCCTAAAACCCTAAACCCTCACGCCCCTGTAACTTGAAATTGTTCAAAAGTTAAAAACGAAACTCATCGAAACTCCCCGAGTCTCCTCGAACTACTTCATTCAAGAAATCAAAGCATGACAATCGAAAAGTGGACTTGGACTGAAGAAAACTCAAAAGACAAACTCCTCGACACTTTCCTCAAGATGTTCCTCGAAACTTCCCCCTAAGCCCTAAATCCTAAACCCAAACTTCCCTAAACCCTAAACCCTAAACCCTAAACCCTAAACCCTAAACCCTAAACCCTAAACCCTAAACCCTCAACCACAACACAAAGCACCAGGCCAAAGCAAGAGGGGAGTAGTGAGGGCCCAGCCTTTCCTTCGCGGGGAGGAGCGGCGCTTGGGCTCCTTGACCGCCTCCTTCGTGTTCGTGCTTTCACTGGAAGGGTTTAGGGTTCAGGGTTTAGGGTTTAGGGTGTAGGGTGTAGGGTTTAGGGTTTAGGGTTTAGGGTTTAGGGTTTAGGGTTTAGGGTTTAGGGTCTAGGGTTTGGGGTTTGGGGTTTGGGGTTTGGGGTTTAGGGTTTAGGGTTTAGGGTTTAGGGTTTAGGGTTTAGGGTTTCCTAATGTTCCGCGCACACCACCACGCGGGACGTGTGTTGTGGTGTGCGCCCAGATCCAACGCTCCTTCCCAACCCGCCCACCCAAATCTCAACCTTGGGCGGGTTTAGGGTTTTTATATGGTTGTTGGGCAAGTCATTCTTAAAGCAGGTGCGACAGTCCAAGGGCTCTCTTTTCTTGGAGGGTGTGTGCAACACGGCAAGGGGCAAAAAAAAAAATGTGCAACACGGCAAGGGGCAAACAAAAGAGCTTGAGCCAGCTTGGGCAGCACACACACACACACACACACAAGCACGGCAAGCAGCAGGGGCATCCTGAAACACATATCACCGCGTGCGCCAAAAACTGCTCTTGAGGACAGGCCAGTCACGTGCAAGAGAACTCGCAACTACAGAGTCAAGCTGCAGGCTAATTTAAGAGCACTTGCGATATCTGTGCATGCCGGATGCGAGGTTTTACGAGCCGCCGGTCGAGCTGTGCATCCCTCAAACTTCGGTGATCCGTAGTCTGTGCCAAAATGTCTCGCCGGCCCTGCACAGAGCCAGGCGTATCAGTGGAAAGCACAACGACATCAACTCCTGTTCTTCGACAGGGTGAGATTGAGAACAACCAGCCCCACGTGCCTACGATGGCTATACAGGCGCCCGTTTCAGTTCCTTGCCGGGGTGAAGTGCAGCTCCTCCAATTTGCCGCCCAGCAGAAAGTCGTCCATGCGACTGACGCGGCTGAGGGCCGTGTAGGCAGCCCCAGGGACCTTCTTCGCATCAAGGTACACGGTCACGTGATCCAACTCGGCCCCTTGGAATTTCAGGACTGTGCTGGCGTACCCAGGTCGGATGGGGTAGTAGGTGAGGTTGCCGTGCTCCACATCGGTCCATTTCCACACATCGAAGATGTGGCCGGTGGCCGTTTTCACTCGCACCGCTCGAGTGCCCTCGGTGTACGACACGACCGTGGCCCGCATGCCATTCACGTAGTCCACGTCCTTGCGGACGTTCTTGGTCAAATACACCTTCATGCCCGCGAACACCGGGAAGACCAGAGGCTGCAGCTCGGCGTGCGCCTTCAGCTTGCCGTCCTTGTAGTTGGTCGGGTTGGACTCCATGTCACCCAACAGCCGGACCAGCGCCGGCCGTCGTGGGAAAAGAGCCTTCATGGCGCACTCATTCACCACCTGGGCTCCGAAGCGCGTGCACGTCAGAATAGTGGTATGGGGGTGGCTATGAAGAAGTCGCCGGAGGCCTTGCTCCGTAGGAGGTCCCGGAGGCGCCCACGCCTTCCTTTTCTGCAGCAACTTCAGGGCAGCAGCATTGGGCTTGGCCGTGCGGAGCTTGTTGAGAAGGGCCTCAAAGGCAGCATCCTTACAACGGAAGCTGTGATGAAAGTCCGTCCGGAAGGTAGCCAACTTCCACCTGGCGGTGTGCCAGGGCCGCGTGTCGCCGAGACCGGACATCTGCCACTTGTCCCCGCAGAAGACCAGAGCCGGCAGCCGGTCCGACATCTCCCAGAGATGGATGATGCGATCCGAGTGGCAGCCCTCCAATTGCGAGACTTCGTCAACGACGACCAAGTCATACCGGGCGAGCAGCGGCATGTTCGAGCAGAGGAGATCTTCGTGCAACCCAAAGGCGGCGTGGCAGGTGTCCACCTCGATGCGCCGGGCATAGCGCTCGCGCATCCGGCTTGCCAGCTGCGCCGTGGGGAGCGCAAAGAGTACCCGGCCGCCGTCCTGGAGGATCTCTTCGATCTTGTCGTGGCACACCGTGGTCTTGCCGGAGCCTGGTTTGCCCATGCAGACCAGCACCTTGGCCTCCAGGCGAGCTTCCTGGCGGAGATTGTCTGCTTCGAACTCATCCTGTGTCGTGCGGCAGGCCACGGCGCGCGAGACGGCCTTGTCCAGCAGGGCCTTGAAGCGCTCCTGCTGGCGGTTGTAGCTCCTGGCGGCGGACCGCTGCCCCGAAGCAGCGTCCCGATTTTCTTGGCTGCCGGCAGAGGTGGCGGGCAGCATTTGCAGGCGACCTTCCATGTAGTCCGACACGAGGACGCGGGTGCTGCGGATCATGTTCAGGATGCTCTTCGAGGCTGCGAGGCCGTGCCCTTCCACCCGCAATTCTTCCTCGATGGTTTCCATGCTCTGGCCGTAGCCGTGCAAGACGGCCATCCCCATGTACCGATGCTCCCGGGGGACCCTCGCCAAGCGCTCCGCATCTCGTAGGAAGTCAGCGAGGGAATCGAATGGGCAATGGAGAACGAGCCACTGCCCGTAGAAGCGGTCGCTGAGGCGCGAATTCATTTCCGCGGCGACAACCTTCTCGCCCTGAACCTCATAGGCAGCAGCGAACTCAGACAAGGGTGTCTCCGGATCCATTCGCTTGTGGAGCTTCTTCAGCCAGTTGCAGATGTGACCCTCGTTGGTGGTCTTTCGGAGGAAGTCCAAAAGCGAGATCTTGCCTCGCGCCCACGCCGCGGCCTCGTACAAGATGACCTCCTTCGGGCGTTCCTCGACGTCGGGGACGGGCACGACGAAATCACGCTTGCCACCGGAGACGGTGGTCATGTGCCACTGCCGGAATTTTTGGCCGAACAGCTGAAGGGTCATCTCCGGCTCCAAAGGGTGGTATCTCATCAGGACCGTGGTGGCGATGCTGGTGGCGTCGGCGTCATCGTTGAGCCACTCCTGGGATGCGCTGTCCGAAAACTTGGAGAGATACTTGGTGATGTAAGTGCGGAGCATGCCCGCTTTGTCGTCTCCAATCAAGAAGTCCTGGTGACACTTGAGAGCGTCCAAGACGTCCACCACATAGGCCCGGAGCCCACGACTGTGATCCTCGTCCGAGTGGGCCAGTCGCCAGACGTGCTTGTCCTCATCGAAGCAGGTGGGTGCCTCCCAAATCTCACGCCCGCTGTCACCCTTATGATCCAGCTGCGAACCAAGAACGTAGCCGCGCAGGTCGGCGTCGTCCTCGAGCTCCGGCAGCGTGGCGCGGACGGCGTCGGCCATGGGAAGCCTGCGAATAAGGTCTTCGGCTCCAAAGATGATCATGTGCAGATGCGCCCGCCCGGAACCATGGTAGTCTTGTGTAGGCAGCTTCCTGGTTCCGTCTTGGAACTCCAGGCGCATGAAGGCGTGCAGTCTGCGGCCAAGACCGCGAGGGTCTTCCACGTGGAAGACGTTGTCCGTCCAGCCGGTCTTGCCGCCGGTGGCCCCCATAAGAAATCCCTTGGCGGTCTGCGTGAGAACATGAGCGATGTGTAGGGTCTCTTCGACGGGGAGGTGCAGCCGCTCCTTCAGCAGCTGCTCCATGCGGTTGCGAACGAAGACATGGTAAGGCATGGTCCACTCCGAGGGTGACAGGGTCCAGAAGAATTGAGGAAACCCGACCTGCCGCACCAGGTCCACGAGTCCCAGCTGCACCCTGCGCCAGTAAACCGGACTCCAGGACGCGCCACCCATCATCAACCGCATGGGAACGCCGCGCCCCAGGTTGCGCTTCGAGCCCAGGTCAGTCCAGAGGTGGAGGTCGTACACATACTGGAGGATCTCGAAGTGCTCGGTGTAGCCGAGAAGGAGGCCGAGGGACAGGCTGGAGAACAGCCTCTTGACGCTGTGCCGCACGAGGTCGTCATCCTCTTCTTGCACGTTCTTGTTGTCGAGTTCTTCCGACTCGGGCTCCTCCGAATCCTGCTGGTCAACCCCTGGAAACATGGCCTCCTCCAAGGTGTCTCCCTGCTGCCTCCTCGGATCGGACGCCCGCTCATGCGAGAAGGTAAGATCGGTGCGCCAAAATAGGCATGGCCACAACGCGCACTCCAGCCCCTCGCGCTCGATGAACTGCAGGCGCCGCTTGCGGAGGGCTTCGTCTGCGTCCGGGTGCTTCTCTAAGAAGGTGCGGTGCTCGGCGTCGAAGACCTTGTAGGCAGATTCGTCGATGTGCAGCAGGTAGCGATACGCGGCCTTGGCCCTCTTCCTCTGGTGCTTGTCGCCGATCCGTCGCAGGCGCTGCTCCACAGAAAGGGAATGCCAGCGAAAACGCATCATGGTTGTGTGCGTACGGTACCCAGTCCCGAACTTCGCTCGCTGCTCTGGGCCAACATCCACCTCCAAAGGGCTCAAGGCCGCCGCCGCCTCCGGTGAGAGGTCGCGGAGTTGTTCGGGCACGTCCTCAATCGAGACCGCCGAGGCCTTATGGGCAGCGCTGCAGCGACTGCATTGACTGGCCGGAACCGTGACCTTCTGGTCCTTGACCAGAGTGCTCTGCGTCAGTTGCCGCGGTTGCATCCTCCCGCACTGGGCGCATTGCGCCCAGGAGTAGAAGAGACACCAGCGCTCCAGGGCTGCGGCGCGCGCAGAGCGCTTGGCACGTGGCAGCCCGGTCTCGTTGTCGACCACCGCGCCCTTCTTCGCGCGCTGCTGGCGCGCACGGCCAGCGTGGCGCCGACCCGTGGCCCGGTCTGCCAGAACCCTCTCGCGATAGGCCGCCTTGGCAGCTGCGCTGGCTGGTGCCGAACCACTCGTGCTCCGAGACAGAGCCAGGCCCCATCGTTGCTGCAGCTCATCTTCAGAGATCATGCTTGCCAAGCCTCGGGACGTCTGTCGCGGGGCACGACGAGGCCCCGTATGTGCGGCCGGGCGCTTCCTTACTCCCCCGCTCGGCGCGCCTGCCAGAAGCTCCGCCAGCGCCTCCCGCCACTGCTCCGGCACGCGCTCCTGCAGGGCCTTGTCGCGGTGCACGGCGGCCATCTTGCGCAGCTTCGTGGCGACCAGGCTTCGACCGTGCGGAGTGGCGCACTTTGCCGACAGCTCCTCAGGCGTGCAAAGCAGGCAGCTCCCTTCCCGCTTGTTCAGCTGAGCGCTTCCGCCTTCCGGTCGGAGGGCAAAGCAGCAAGCTTCGGCAGCCAGACCAGGGCAACACCTCCGCACGTGGAGCTTGGCTCGGAAACCTTGACGGAACTCCTCTGGAAGGCGCGAAAGGGCAACATCTCGCGTTTCCGGATTTGACATGGCTTTGAGCATCTTCAGCAACCTCGTCCGCCCCGATGCATCCAGGCACAAAGACCGCAGCAGGTCACCCTCGGTCTCGCAAAACGGACATGTGCCCGCAGAGGACATTTGCATTCGGCCGCCGCGGGCCGAAAAGGTGCAGCCATGGTTCGCGCACAGCTTTGGCATGTCTTCGCGCGCAGTCAGTAAGAAAACAGAGGGCTCGAGAGACAAGGCTGCCAATTCGGGCACTTTCTGTTTCTCGCAGCAGTCTGTGGCAGCTCGTGCATGGGGCACATCAAGTGCGAAACGCAAACTCACACTAGACCCCGAGCAGGATTTGCGAGACCCTTTTTCGCTATCTTTGGGCGGGCAAGAAACGCAGTCACGAGCACTCCTGTACAGCCACAAAGTTCTGGACGTGCGGGAACACGACGACCGCGACAAGTACGAGTATCATGACGTCAGACTACCTAGCATAATGCTTTCATGACTATGTTTGTAACACTGCGACTACCGTATCGTGACCACATTACCTGTTTGTAACACTGCGACTACAGCATCGTGACCAGCGCACGGTAGTTTGGGACTGTCAAAGGAATGTAGCTGCCAACATGATTTCATAGAAGAGGACCATGCAAGCACTTAAGCGCGAGTTTGGCTGGATCGCAGAGGAGACAAGAAGTGCGTGCGCCGGCCACTCGCGCCTGGCCACCCTCTGGCCGCAGAGCGAAGGCACAAGCCTCACCGGCGAGACCGCCGCACCACCGGTGCTCTGATAGCTGCCTGCGAAAGTGCTCCTGGAAGTCCTCAGGAATGCGTGCCAAGGCAACCTCAACGGCAGCAGCTTCTGGCATCATTCTGAGCATGCGCGTCAGCGCCCTCCGTTTGGTTCCTTGCAGGCACCAAGCGTGCATCACCTCGCGATCACAGAAGCGACTTCCGGCAGCGGCCACCTGTTGACGAGTGCCTGCTGCCGACCAGGCACAGGCCGGATTGGCGCACAAGCGCCTGGGCATGATGTCAGGAGGCCAAGCTGCTGGACGGTGAGGGATCGAGCTCGTCGAGACAGTGGCTGCGCTGCAAAGTTATGACACACACACACACACACACAGACACATACACGCACCACAGACACAGAGACACGGAACAGAGGCACAGGCATGCTCGCGCGACCTTCTGCAAGTACACTTAGCCGCTTAGCCGATCTTACCCGTCTGCAGTCATGTCTGTAGCAGCACTGTGCACACGAGCCAGGAAAAGGAAGTGATAATGCAGCAGGCACGCAGTAGTCTCACCAGCTTCATGAGCGGCAATGGAAAGAATGGACGCAAGAGGGTAATTGCAGGAGCGGTGTCAGTAATTATAGTTCTATGTAGCCACTTGTGTTGAAGATGCATGTGTTTAGTGTTATGTGTATATATATCGAGAGATAGATCGATAGCTAGATAGATATAGCATATATACATATATATATATATGATCAGATTTATAGACAGATAGAGAGATAGAGAGATCTAATTACTGCGATAGTGTGTACATGAAGCTCCGAGAAGCAGCTTTCTGATACGCGAAACAGGACTGGCATCTGCACGCGAACCTTTGTTCTGCTCTTATTCTACTGGCGCTCAGTGGGGAGCACCTGCCAGCCAGCGGCCGCTGACTGCGGCCGCGGCCAGAGGCGCTTCGCGCTCAAAATACTTCGGCAAAGCTGCCCTTGATTGTCACAGACGAAGCAGATCAGCTACGGTTGGAGCTTTGAAGACTCAGGACACGAAGTACAGAAACATTACTTGCAAGCCTGTGCCCGAAACTGCACTACTCGAAGAACAAAGTTGTCTACGTCGGCTCAGCTCTCCGGATTTGCCGGCGGCACCGTCTGCGCGTGCCAGAACTGGCTTGCCATCTCGAAGACGCCTTTCAGACGACCCATCACTTCGTCCAGGTTCTTTGGAAGACGGGTGCGCTCCACTTTGAGCTTGATGCCAAAGCTGAACCGCACGTTCTCCGGCACCAGCTGCAAGAGTTTCGAAAAGGCTTCCACGGTTACCTCGGTCGAGGCCAGTGCCAGGAAGTCCTGCAACTCTGCATCAGCAGACTGAATCTCGCTGAGCTGCCAGGTGCGCAGCGCCAGCGTCTGCTCGGTAGTCGGGCCAGGCACTGTCTCCGCCTTCGAATCTTCGGAGTCCTCAAGATCGGCCATCGAGCCGCGCTTCGGCGACGCCGCAGCCGCACTCGGCGAGCTGCTTGGCGATGCCTTCCGCTTCTTGTCCTTCTTGTCCTTCTTGGCCTTCTTCTCTTTCTTCTCTTTCTTCTCGGCGGGCTTCCTGTCTTTTACCTTCTGCTTGGGCTCACCTTTCTTGTCCTTGCGCTTCTTCGCCTTGGCGCCAGCGGAGGATCCATTGCTCGAACTCGACACGCTGCGGTTGGGTGATCCCTTGGCTCGCCCATTCTCTTCGGAAGAGGAGGTGGTAGCAGACCCAGTAGCACCAGCTTCGTCGCTGGTGCCGTCAGCGTTCGCAGCCTTCTTGGCGTCCCGCTGCTGCTTGAGGTTGTCTGCAGCAACGGCGCCTATCCAAGCTTTCAGGTGCTTCTCGTCACCGCTGCGCACGAAGGCTTTCGCCTTCTCGTGCTGGTTCTTCGTGATCACGTTCTTATGCCACTTTGACGGAAACTGTACCAATGCAGCCTGCTCCAGGAAGCTGGTCGACAAAACATAGAGCCGCGCGGCGTGCAGCGCAAGGCGGCGGCACTGCTGCCGACGCTCGTCAGGCAGCTTCTGCAGAAAGCCCAAGTAAGCCTTCACATGGCGCTCCACTTGGTCTGCCGCCTTCTCTCCCTCGCTCTTCTTGTTCAGGAATTCACAAGCTGCCAGGAAGTCGGAGCCTTGGTCCTTCATGTACTTCAGGAAGTCGAGGCCGATGTCTTCCTGGAGGTAAGAGACGCCGACGTGGATGGTGGCACACTCCTCAGAGATGTAGTTCGACAGTTTGCGCAATGCCTCGCAGTTTTCTGCAGTCCTGGAGGTTGCGATGTTCTTGCCGCTGAGGACGGACTGCTCGGACTGCGGCCCCTTGCGCAGGATCCAGAGGAAGTTGCCGTGCGAGTCCGGCCCGTGGCGCAAGAGGTTCTTCCCGAACCGCCTGAACGAGGCCACTTGGCTGGACTTGCCGCCGCCGCCCTTGCCAGCATGCTTGAATGGCTTTGGATTCGAACGGGAGCCCATTGCAGTGTCGGTGCAGGCTAGCGCACGGAGCTAGAACTACCAAGAAAGAGGAGGCAAGAATGTGAGCTTTCCAGGCAGCGGGTAGCCAAACGTTTGGGGCGCCATGTATGCAAATAGACATGGTCGATGCAGATATGTGTCTGATATTATTATTTACATGCAATGACTGTCTGTGTATGTTTGTTTGTATATATAATGTATATAGACACGCATATGTGCAATGTGTGCATGAAACCTCAGACCAACGCACGACTGCACGAAGCATGACCCTTGCTTCTGAGCTTTTCTACAAGTACGCGCTAGATGGGCACCCGCCGGCCGGCGGCCGCGGACTGCAGCCGCGGCGAGAGGTGCCATGCAGGTCAGCGCCTACTTTACAAAATGATAAGCAGCTCTCGTCCGCCATGGACGAAACGCACAGTTTGTGTATGGCGCGCATCACTCGTCATTCTCTGGCAGGTCACTGGCTTCGGCGGCATCCGCAGCAGCAGCGGCTGGACGGCGCATCGCCGCCAGGGACCTCTTCCGGATGGCTCGCTCAACGCGTTGGGAGTACTCCTCGCGGAGGATTTCCCCTCCAAACCTCTCGAGGCGAGACAGCCCTTGCTGGAGAGCATCCGCCGAAACCTCCTTCAATTTGTTCAAGGCCATGGTGATGTCCTGGCCGCCGCGGGATGCTCGCGCAGTGTCCAACGCGTCAGCGCAGCAGAATGGGCATTTCCTCTCTCCGTCATCCAGAGGGAGGCCGCAGGCCGACTTCCATGGGCACATACCATTGAAGCCCGAGCACCGGGCGAACGTGGTCATGCTGCGGAGGCTGGCAGCCATCTGTGCGAGAGGCTCTACGACACAGCAAGAGAGACTGCGGGAAGTTCTCGCGCTACGTGGAACCAACAGAACACAAGACAGCGGCTCGCACGTTCGACCATGCGAACATGTAGGCGTCCCACTCATGTGCCTGACGGGAGCTTTACAACTTACAAGCAGAACAGAACGAGTAGTAGTAGTAGTAGTAGTAGTAGTAGTAGTAGTAGTAGTAGTAGTAGTAGTAGTAGTAGTAGTAGTAGTAGTAGTAGTAGTAGTAGTAGTAGTAGTAGTAGTAGCAGTAGCAGTAGTAGTAATAGTAATAATAACAATCATAGTACTCTTAGTAGCAGCAGAGCACCTCTTTCATGCGTCGCGCAAGAACCGAGACGCTGTGATGCTGCAGGGAGAGTGTGGCTTGATGTCCTCCAGTCCTTTTTCACAGCGCCAGTGCACGAGTCTGTGAAACGACAATGTACAGAGTGTGAAACAAAGACGAGTTATCTAAAAATAATTTACTGTTCTTAAAATTAATGTTTTTGAACAGAAGCGAAAAAACGTCCCCAGAGGATTGTGAAAAAGCGGGGCGGCCAAGGCGTGAAGTGCGTCCGACATGAGCGAACACGGCGGGTCCATATCCAGATAGAAGTAAAAACGTAAGCAGGGGGCCCAAGAAAAAATCGGTGAGCAGCACAAGGATAGTCCGGAAGCGGAAGATTGTCAACGATCCTGGACAGGCTGGCGGCCTTGCGCGAAAACCCGGCTGCGAAAAGTCGCGTTTTCGCTACCGTTTTCCAGACCTCCGCATTCGGAGTGCCCCTCCAAACTGCCCAGACGGGCACGGTCGCTGTTCGGAGAGCGGCCGGCGCCAACGCCGGACAGGGTCGGACAGTGTCCGGCGTCACTTTTCGGAGGCTGTCCGGCGCTGGCGCCGGCCAGGGCCTGGGCGGGGCACAGTGTCCGGTGCCACTTTTTTTGGCCCAGAAAGCCACCCTCTGCAAGGAAAAGGGCTTTGGGCAGGGCCTGGCCTGGCCGGTGCGGGGGGGGGGGGGGGGGGGGGGGGGGGGGGACGCCCTTGGAGGAACGCCCTTCATTCCTCCTCATTAAAGAGTCAAAGATAAGGGCCCTTACGGGGAAGGCCCCCAAATGGGGGGATTGTGGGGACCCCTTGCAGGGAGGACCTTATGGGGAGGCCCCTTATAGGGGGTAAAGGACAACCAAGCCCGCTTTCACGGAAGGGCCAGTTTACGGAGAGGCCCCTTACAGGGGAGGCCCCTTACAGGGGAGGCCCCTGCAAGGAGCCCATTGAGAAAGACGACGAACAACCCTTGCAGCCCTACACCCAGATAAGGCCCAAAGGCCTCCCCTTGCTCTTCATAGAGAAGGACGACGAAGGCCCTTGATGGGGGACCCTCACAGAGGCCCTTTACGGGCCCCTTGCAGGGAGGCCCCTTACGAGAGGCCCTTACAGGGAGGCCCCTTACACGGAGAGGCTTACGGAAGGCCCCTTACGGGGGAGGCCCCTTGGGGGGTATTACGGGAGGCCCTTACAGGGAGGCCCAGACCCCTTACGGGGAGGCCCCTTACGGGGAGGCCCCTGACGGGACTGTGGGGGGGTATGCAGGATCGGCCATTTCGAAGAGAATTGGTAGAGCGGAAACGACCCCTTATTTTTTCAGATCTGGGGCCCTTGCCCTTCATAGAGAAGGACGACGGGGGCACCCTCACAGAGGCAGCCCTTGCGGGGAGGCCCTTACGGGAGGCCCCTGATGGGGAGGCTTGCAGCCTCTTATAAGAACGGGACCGTGGGGGGAACCCGGGATCGGCCCGAAAGTGCTCGATTTCCGGTTCATTTAGAAGAGACTTCACAGAGCGGGAAACGACCCCTTATTTTTTCAGATTTTCCCTTCATAGAGAAGGACGACGAAGCCCCTTGATGGGGGTCACAGAGGCCCTTACAGGGCCCCTTACGGGGGGCTCCTTACAGGGAGGCCCCTTCCAGGAAGGTCGTGAAGGTCCTTCTTACAGGGAGGCCCTTACAGGGGAGGCCCCTTAGGGGGAGACTTACGGGATGCCCCTTATGGGCCCCTTACGGGGAAGGCCCCTTAACGCCCCTTTTACGGGAAGGCCCCGTAAGAAGGCCGCTTACGGCCTCATGAGAGCTGGCCCTGCGCCTTCTTCATTAGAGAGTCAAAGATAAGGGCCCTGGCAGGGAAGGCCTCTTACGGGGCTGGCCTTGAGTCTTCTTCATTAGAGAGTCAAAGATAAGGGCCCCTTTCCGGGAAGGCGCCTTACGGGGAAGGCCCCTTACGGGGAAGGCCCCTACGGGGAAGGCCCCTGAGACCTGGCCCTACGTCTTCTTCATTAGAGAGTCAAAGGGCCCCTGGCAGGGAAGGCCTCTTACGGGGCTGGCCTTGAGTCTTCTTCATTAGAGAGTCAAAGATAAGGGCCCCTTTCCGGGAAGGCCCCTTACGGGGAAGGCCCCTTACGGGGAAGGCCCCTTACGGGGAAGGCCCCTTACGGGGAAGGCCCCTGAGAGCTGGCCCTGCGTCTTCTTCATTAGAGAGTCAAAGATAAGGGCCCCTGGCAGGGAAGGCCTCTTACAGGGCTGGCCTTGAGTCTTCTTCATTACAGAGTCAAAGATAAGGGCCCCTTTCCGGGAAGGCCCCTTACGGGGAAGGCCCCTTACGGGGAAGGCCCCTTACGGGGAAGGCCCCTGAGAGCTGGCCCTGCGTCTTCTTCCTGCAAGGAGTCCATTGAGAAAGACGACGAACAACCCTTGCAGCCCTACACCCAGATAAGGCCCAAAGGCCTCCCCTTGCTCTTCATAGAGAAGGACGACGAAGGCCCTTGATGGGGGGACCCTCACAGAGGCCCTTTACGGGCCCCTTGCAGGGAGGCCCCTTACGAGAGGCCTTTACAGGGAGGCCCCTTACACGGAGAGGCTTACGGAAGGCCCCTTACGGGGAGGCCCCTTACGGGGAGGCCCCTTGGGGGTATTACGAGAGGCCCTTACAGGGAGGCCCAGGCCCCTTACGGGGAGGCCCCTTACGGGGAGGCCCCTTACGGGGAGGCCCCTGACGGGACCGTGGGGGGGTATGCAGGATCGGCCATTTCGAAGAGAATTGGTAGAGCGGAAACGACCCCTTATTTTTTCAGATTTGGGGGGGGAGGCCCTTGCCCTTCATAGAGAAGGACGACGGGGGGCACCCTCACAGAGGCAGCCCTTGCAGGCCTCTTATAAGAACGGGACCGTGGGGGGTACCCGGGATCGGCCCGAAAGTGCTCGATTTCCGGTTAATTTAGAAGAGACTTCACAGAGCGGGAAACGACCCCTTATTTTTCAGATTTTCCCTTCATAGAGAAGGACGACGAAGCCCCTTGATGGGGGTCACAGAGGCCCTTAGGGCCCCTTACGGGGGGCTCCTTACAGGGAGCCCTTCCAGGAAGGTCGTGAAGGTCCTTCTTACAGGGAGGCCCTTACAGGGGAGGCCCCTTAGGGGGAGACTTACGGGATGCCCCTTATGGGCCCCTTACGGGGAAGGCCCCTTACGGGAAAGCCCCTTAAGGCCCCTTACGGGAAGGCCCCGTAAGAAGGCCGCTTACGGCCTCATGAGAGCTGGCCCTGCGCCTTCTTCATTAGAGAGTCAAAGATAAGGGCCCCTGGCAGGGAAGGCCTCTTACGGGGCTGGCCTTGAGTCTTCTTCATTAGAGAGTCAAAGATAAGGGCCCCTTTCCGGGAAGGCGCCTTACGGGGAAGGCCCTTACGGGGAAGGCCCCTTACGGGGAAGGCCCCTGAGACCTGGCCCTGCGTCTTCTTCATTAGAGAGTCAAAGATAAGGGCCCCTGGAAGGCCCCTTACGGGGAAGGCCCCTTCCGGGGAAGGCCCCTTACGGTGGCGGGATGCTCTGGCGGGGGTGCTCTGGCGGGGGTGCTCTGGTGGGGGTGCTCTGGCGGGGGTCACTCTAAAGGCCCTGCCCCAGGATTTAGCCGGACCCGTAGTAAAAATGCGATTTTTTAGTATTGAAAAACGATGGTTTTGGGTGACCCTCCGTTTGGAAGGCCCCTTACGGGGAAGGCCCCTTACGGGGAAGGCCCCTTACGGGGAAGGCCCCTTACGGGGAAGGCCCCTTACGCGGACCCTCTTACGGGGAAGGCCCCTTAGGGGGAAGGCCCCTTACGGGGAAAGGCCCATAGGGAAGGCCCCTTACGGGGAAGGCCCGTTACGGGGAAGGCCCCTTACGGGGAAGGCCCCTTACGGGGAAGGCCCCTTACGGGGAAGGCCCTTTACGGGGAAGGCTCCTTACGGGGAAGGCCCCTTACGGGGAAGGCCCCTTACGGGGAAGGCCCCTTGCGGGGAAGGCCCCTTACGGGGAAGGCCCCTTACGGAGAAGGCCTCTTACGGGGAAGGCCCCTTATGGGGAAGGCCCCTTACGGGGAAGGCCCCTGACGGGGAAGGCCCCTTACGGGGAAGGCCCCTTACAGGGAAGGCCCCTTACGGGGAAGGCCCCTTACGGTGGCGGGATGCTCTGGGGGGGTGCTCTGGCGGGGGTGCTCTGGTGGGGGTGCTCTGGCGGGGGTCACTCTAAAGGCCCTGCCCCAGGATTTAGCCGGACCCATAGTAGAAATGCGGTTTTTTAGTGTTGAAAAACGGTGGTTTTGGGACCCTCCGTTTTACGGGGAAGGCCCCTTACGGGGAAAGAAGGCCCCTTACGGGGAAAGAAGGCCCCTTACGGGGAAAGAAGGCCCCTTACGGGGAAGGCCCCTTACGGGGAAGGCCCCTCGAAGGCCCCTACGGGGAAGGGTTTTTACGGGGAAGGCCCCTTACGGGGAAGGCCCCTTACGGGGAAGGCCCCTTACGGGGAAGGCCCCGTACGGGGAAGGCCCCTTACGGGGAAGGCCCCTTACGGGGAAGGCCCCTTACGGGGAAGGCCCCTTATACGGGGAAGGCCCCTTATGGGGAAGGCCCCTTACGGGGAAGGCCCCTTATGGGGAAGGCCCCTTACGGGGAAGGCCCCTTACGGGGAAGGCCCCTTATGGGGAAGGCCCCTTACGGGGAAGGCCCCTTACGGGGAAGGCCCCTTACGGGGAAGGCCCCTTACGGGCCCCTTACGGGGAAGGCCCCTTATAAGAAACCCTCCTTACGGGCAAGGCCCCTTACGGGGAAGGCCCCTTACGGGGAAGGCCCCTTACGGGGAAGGCCCCTTACGGGGAAGGATGCGTGGTTTTAACTTTAAAACCGAGGGTTTAGGGTTATTCTCTTTGGGGCCAGACTGACGCTGGCACGCGGGTTCCACCCTTCTATGCGTGGGCCGCGCTCATCGCGCGCACTGGCCCCGAGCCCTCGCCAGGCTTCGCCGGACGGCTCGGGCTCGTCCGCGGGCTGGCGCCACGCGGTATCGCTCGCTGCTGCTTATCGCAGGACCCGCAGCTCGCTCTAGTTTAGGGTTTAGGGTTTAGGGTTTAGGGTTTAGGGTTTAGGGTTTAGGGTTTAGGGTTTAGGGTTTAGGGGCGTCCAAGCTATGCCTGGGGGGCCCCTCTTTAGAATTCCTGGGGCCTGGTCGCGCTCGGCCTCCTCGAGGAGTTGGTCCCAGAGGCTGGGCTCCAAGTCCTCGGATGGCCACGTGTTAAAGTTAAAGCACTCTGAAAGAGATTTCCAAGTATGAGGGGTTTAGGGTTTAGGGTTTAGGGTTTAGGGTTTAGGGTTTAGGGTTTAGGGTTTAGGGTTTAGGGTTTAGGGTAAAATCCTCCTGAACCCAAACAAGACTCAGAAGGCCCTTTTACACCCCTCTGAAAAATATTCTGATCCTCTTAACTTAATAGGGGGCATTGAAAACATTCCTAATCATGATCCTCTTAAGCCCAATGGTTCCTAAAGAGGGTCCTCTTAACCCCAAGAAGGGGCTAAACCCTAAACCCTAAACCCTAAACCCTAAACCCCAAGAAGGGAAAATGCCAAGAACCATCCCAAAGGCCTACCTAGAGTCCGGCAGCGCCCGGTCGCTGGCGAAGGCGGCCGCGGCACGGAGGCTTCGGGAGGGGGAGTCGGCGTCCCGGGCGCGAGTCTTGGGTTTAGGGTTTAGGGTTTGGGGTTTGGGGTTTGGGGTTTGTGGTTTGGGGTTTGGGGTTTGGGGTTTAGGGTTTAGGGTTTAAGGTTAAGGGTTCAGCTTCAGGGTTTAGGGTTTAGGGGTTATTTTACCAAGGAACCCATTAGCCAAAAAAAGGGTACAGGGTACCACTGGGCTACCAAGGAACATGAGGTGCGGCGGAAGCCTCCTTCGAATCCTTGGAGGCCTCCTTCGTCTTCGCAGCCCGGGGCTGTGACGACACCTGAGGGGCTTCCGAAATTATGAGGGTACCTTATCGGGGTCTATTATTTGAGGGGATCATAGGGGATCCTACTATTTAGGGTCTATTTTCGGGTCCCGATGTTGGGAAACTCCCACCTCGGGCCCTGGGCCTGACGGCTCTGCGGCCGACTGCTTTGAGGCCTCTTTTGCCTTGAAGGCGGATTTTGAAAGCTGCTGGGACTTTCCCAACACTTCCGTCAGCTTCCTTTCCTGCTGCTCCTGCTTCTTTTGCAACATCTGCAGCTCCTCTGCAATCCAGGCCTCTTGATCTGCGTTGGATGCCTTGGCAAGCTGGGTGGATGTGGGAGGCTCATCTGCTCTTCGCGTGGGCTCGGCAACCATTGTGGCAGTACTACCACTGTCACGCTGCGAGTCCCGCCTGGTGAAGGGATAAGCCGCTTTCTGAGCGCTCTCCTGGCGCTCGCTGCTGCCTTTGGGTCTCGGCGTCACGTCGGGCCCTTCATGCCCTTCGCCGTCCACCACCACTCTGGCTGTCTGAGCTGCAGCAAGTGCCTTTTTCCATGCGGCGCGGCTCCGCAGCCCTGCAGCACATGGGATCGCTGCTGCGGGCACCGTCGCACGGCGTTGGAGCCTGCCACTGCTGGGTTTGGCGTCGGATGGGGTGGACGCTGCCGATGTGGGCACGCCTTGCGCCATTGCGGGGTCTGGCTTGCTAAGCTCGCCGCACGGCAGGCACTGGAGGTCCAGGACGTCCGCAGCAACAGCCCTGCCAACCTCGCCCTTGCCCTCCCCCACGTCGCCCTTGGAATGGAGCTTCTGATAGCTGCCAGCGTTGCTCAGCCGGTTTTGGCGCCGGTCAACAGCCGGCGTCTGCCTGACCCTTTGGCTGCCAGGACCACCCATCTTCGGGGCGCCTGTGCAGGAGAATGGGGATCGATCGGACTCTAAACCCCATGAACCCTGCAAAATCTGAAAAATCTGAAAAACCCATAAGTTCCAAACCTTAAACCCTAACTACAAAGCTGTAAAACCAACAATCACACTACAAAGCAAAAACGCCTAGGCTCAGTCACCCAGGCACTACGCGAGGCATCGGCTTCCGCAGAACGCAGGGAGGTGGCCCCTTGTCGCCTCAAACATCTCGAAGTCTGCTAGTGTACTTGCGAATAGTTTGACTGGGTTGCTGTTGAGGAACTTTAGCCACACTATGGGGATGGGTAGCAGAAGCTCAGCAAATAAAGCCGCTTTCCTCATCGTACTTATACGGAGAACGGGTCAGTTCTCCAAACTATGGTCCCTTGTTCGGGAATTAAATATGAGCCACTCTGTAATTGGGATTCGGGATGCAATGGCACCATCATGTCGTACTTAGAATGGTGCTTCTCTAAGTCAGTTCCTTGGAGGGTCCCGAATTTAGTACGGTAGCCTTACAATAAGGACCCAATCCAATTTGGGGGCCCCACTTCAGACAACTACCGATAAGACTTGCTGAATTCTTTGCTCCTTAGCAGCAAGCCTACACCCCAAACCCTAAACCCTAAACCCCTAAACCCCTAAACCCCTAAACCCCTAAACCCCTAAACCCCTAAACCCAGGGCTACCTGGGCGGCACTGCGCAGGATCAGCCTGCGGAGGTTAGGGCATACTGGAGCCCTGAACCCTGAACCTCCTGAACTTCCTGAACTTCCCTTCCTGAACTTCCTGAACTTACCCTAAACTCTAAGCCTAAACCCTAGCCCTAAACCCTAAACCCTGAACCCTGAACCCTAAACCCCAAACCCCAAACTCTAAACCCTAAATCCGAGTGGCCCATGTGGCTGGGCATCATCGGCTTTTGGCCCATTTGGCCGAAGGCGCGCGAAGGATGGATCACCTTACAGGGCTCTTGGAGGCCAAACCCACATTATGCACGCCGAGTTTGCACCCGCAGCCCTTCGGCGGCACTCGAAAGGGAGTACCATTTAGGGTTTAGGGTTTAGGGTTTAGGGTTTAGGGTTTAGGGTTTAGGGTTTAGGGTTTAGGGTTTAGGGTTTAGGGTTTAGGGTTTAGAATGGGTTTAGAGCTGGCCAAACCAAAGAACAGCGGAGATGGTGAGTGCTTCCAGGACACGGCTGACGGAGCGGGGAGATCTGCGCGTCACGCGCGCATAGTTGACCTGCCCAATGAGTAGCCAAGGAAGCCCTAAACCTACGTCACCCCCCCATCGTTTGGCAGCACCTCCCTAAACCCTAAACCCTAAACCCCTAAACCCTAAACCCTAAACCCTAAACCCCTAAACCCTAAACCCTAAACCCTAAACCCCTAAACCCCTAAACCCCTAAACCCCTAAACCCTAAACCCTAAACCCTAAACCCTAAACCCTAAACCCTAGGGTGATGGAAAACGATGGGGGGTGGAGGTAAACCTAGGTTCAGGGTATAGGGTATAGGGTATAGGGTTTAGGGCGTAGGGTGTAGGGTTTAGGGTTTAGGGTTGAGGGTTGAGGGTTTAGGGTTGAGGGTTGAGGGTTTAGGGTTTAGGGTTTAGGATCCAAGGGCTAGGGGTTCAATGGACGCCAACAGACGGCAGCGACTGAGGCAGGGCACCTCCTGGCGCAGCATCTGGGCCAGCCTCGACAGAGCCTTGCACGCAGCACAAGGCAAGATGATGGGTTTAGGGTTTAGGGTTTAGGGTTTAGGGTTCAGGGTTTAGGGTTTAGGGTTTAGGGTTTAGGGTTTAGGGTTTAGGGTTTAGGGTTTAGGGTTTAAGGTTTAGGGTTTAGGGTTTAGGGTTTAGGGTTTAGGGTTTAGGGTTTAGGGTTTAGGGTTTAGGGTTTAGGGTTTAGGGTTTAGGATTTAGGGGTTCCCGCTTATACTAACAGTCCTCAATGGGGACTATAGGAGGGTACGAAAATCCCTATTAAGGACTGTTAGTATAAGGGGAACATCCCAACTAAGGCCCAGAAGTAGCCTGGGAATAAAAAGGGTACCCGTTTTGGTTTAAAGGGATTCTGAGGGAACCTACACCCTTGAAAAAGTGCATAAGGGCCGACTCTCTGTCCTTGGATAAGATAATGCTGAGGAACACTACACCACCGCATTTCTGATGGTAGCCTTCCCTTGCGTGACACGAAGATTTCCTGACCCTGAACCCTACACCCAACCTCTCCCCACCAGCCGGTCGTAGGTGAAACCCTAAACCTCAAACCGCACGGAACATGGCTTCCATTCAATGGAGCAGCAACCCAGCGCAGGGGTGCATAGCCATTAGGGCTTAGGGGCTTTTAGGGTCGTTTTACCCGCGAGCGCATGTGGGCTTGTGATAGAAGGACACCACTTGAGGGCAGCGCTGAAGGTTCTCCACCTGAGCGGGTGCAAGATCTGGGATGGCCATCCACTTAGAGACTTAGAGGGTCAGCGCAAGTGCTCAAAAAGGATTCAAGGTTTAAGCTCCTAAACCCTGAGCAGAACTGAATCCTGAGACCATGGCCTTTGCTGATGCCATCGAACTGCTGGTCATAGCTCACATCGGCCGGCTCCACCACCTCATGTTACTTCCGCAGGGTTTAGGGTTGAGGGTGAATCATAACTCCTTCCCGACAAGCTTGCGGGTCTGCGCCTTCAGGCTCGCAAGCTCTGCTTCTTGGACGCAACCTCGGGAGCAAGAACCCGGATGCAAAAGATGAAGCATTCAACGGAGTAGCAAGAACCGTCGTCGTCGTCGTCGTCGTCGTCGTCGTCGTCGTCGTCGTCGTCGTCGTCGTCGTCGTCGTCGTGTATGCTTGGCATGGCACTCCCAACAGAAAAGTGACATGTGGTGGAAAAGGGCCCACACCGCCGCAGTCGTCGTAATCATCGTCGCGACCGTCGTCGTAACAGCAGTCGTCGTCGTCGTAGTTGTTGTGGTGTCAGTGCAGGAGCCGGAGCGATGGCCCGAGCAACGCGCGTGCATGTTCCGACTTGACAAGAATCTCCCTGCCGCCATCGACGTGAGTGCCCGGCCCTGCAAGTAGGGATGTAGCCTCATGCGATGCCAGGGGCTTAATACTTGGTTTAGGGTTTAGGGCTTCTGGTTCTCCAGCACTCCCCTGCACCTGTACAACGACATGACCAGCCGATTGTTCAACGTTGGCATGCGAGCTACCGCACAAAATGCTCTCAGGCCGCGTCAATGCGTTCTCCTGATCGCAAACAGAGGGTTCTGGGTATAGGGTTTACGGTTTAGGAATTAAATAGGGTTTAGGGTTTAGGGATCACCAGAAGAAAGCCCGCTACTCAGCTGGATGGGCGACAGAACTACTTGTGTTTGGAGCTGCCTGCGGACTGCCAGCTGTCTTTCCGCAATGGCACGGCGAATACGGCCACATGGACCCCTCGTCCACACAGCCGCATTTAGAGTTTTACAAGTTAAAAACGATTTTAGGGTTTTTAGGGTTTCTTAACGTTAACAAACCCTGAAATGAAAGCCATACTTCATGATGTAGCGAGAATCACAATGCAAAGTGCAAGGAACGTAAATTCCATGAGCGATGTCAACAGAACATATTCATGACTACCATACTGATCATAACAACAACAAAGATATGGTGCTGCGGATAGTGACGATACTAATAAGAAAAAATGCATAAGCATAGTGAAAGATGACAACCACCACAAAAATAATGAAAATGGCAATGACAATAGCAACAGTAACAGCAGCAATAGCAAAATCAACAACCGTAGCAGCAACAGAAGCAATAGCAACAAATAGCCATTTAAAAATGATCAAAACAATGCTATCATAAACCCAGCTATAACAAGAAAACCATGATGATACTCAAAGCAATGCAAAGGTATAACCCACAAGTAGTACCCCACACGACAATTGGGTCATTCTTAGGAACCCTTCAAGGGATCTACTTGCTGGATCCTCCCATGGGTCTGGGATCATCATCATCATCAGATTCGCAAGAACTTGGTAGCCCTGTAACCATATTAATATAGTAAGGGCATCTCTTTGAGTTGTTTTTTTGCAAGGGAGCCCATAAACCAAAAAAAGGGTACTGGGCTACGAAGATTCTGCCATATTACAGCAAACCCTAAACCCTAAACCCTAAACTCTAAACCCTAAACCCTGAACCCTAAACTTACACCCTAAACCCTAACCCTAAACCCTAAACCCTAAACCCTAAAACCTAAACCCTAAACCTCAAACCCTAAACCCTAAACTGCCCTAAACCCTACTATAAGGGCCTGTAGCAATGAAGCCATCTAAGACCCTTGCGACCGACAGCCGCCGGGAAGGATCGAAGCAGAGCAGCTGGGTGAGGAAGTCCTCGCCTCCCGGCTTTTAGGGTTTGCTAGGGTTTTTTATAATGGTTTTTTGGGGTTTTTAAGTAAGGGTGGGTTTTAGGGTTCTGGTTTTAGGGTTTAGGGTTTCGGGTTCAGGGTGAGCTGCTACTGCACGCAGAGGAAGCTGCAGAAGTGGAACATGGGATATCAGCCACCCCACTTCCCCCGCCAAGAAAACAAAAAGAACTTAAACCCCCAAACCCTAAACCCCTGAACCCCTGAACCCCTAAACCCCTAAACCCCTAAACCCCTGAACCCCTGAACCCCTGAACCCCTGAACCCTGAACCCTGAACCCCTGAACCCCTTGAACCCCTTGAACCCCTTGAACCCTGAACCCCTTCTGAACCCTGAACCCCTTCTGAACCCGAACCCAAAAACTGAAGCTGCTCTGAGGTGAGCGCCTTGCTGCCCCGGTATTCCAGGCCTCGGTATGGATTCGGGGTTCAGGTTCGGGGGAAACATCCCCTACCCTAGACAAACCAGTTGAGGGCTTAGGGTTTAGGGCTTAGGGTTGAGGGTTTAGGGCTTAGGGCTTAGGGCTTAGGGTTTAGGACTTAATTAGGGTTTAGGGCTTAGGGCTTAGGGCTTAGGGCTTAGGGCTAAGGGCTTAGGGCTTAGGGCTTAGGGCTTAGGGCTTAGGGCTTAGGGCTTAGGGCTTAGGGCTTAGGGCTTAGGGCTTAGGGGTTGGAGTTTAGGCTTAGGGTTTAGGGTTCAGGGCTTAGGGTTTAGGCTTTAGGGTTTAGGCTTTAGGGTTTGCTTAGGGCTTAGGGTTTAATTAGAGTTTAGTGTTTCGGGTTTAGGGTTTAGGGTTTAGGTTTTAGGGTTTAGGGTTTAGGGGCTTCTGGGGCTTCTGGGGCGCCGGACAGCTTCGCAAGGCCTCTGGGTCGAGCGGTGGAGGTGCTACGTGCCAGCAGCGACCTCGACTCCTGCAACGAAGCTCCCGCCGACCGGGTTCAGCGTTTCGGGTTTAGGGTTTAGGGTTTAAGGTCTAGGGTCTAGGGTCTAGGGTCTAGGGTCCAGCCTTAAACCCCAGAACCCTGAACCTTAAACCCGAAACCCGAAAATCCTTAGACTGCGAGAAGCCCGCAAAGCGCCGCCCCTGCCTTCGGAATCCACCACTGGTCCCTCAGCAATCAGGCACACATGGCAGCATGAGCAGAAACCCTGAACCCTGAACCCTGAACCCTGAACCCTAAACCCTAAACCCTAAACCCTAAACGCTAAACCCTAAACCCTAGCCCTAAACCTAAACAAACCGGGACGCCCCAAAAGGGCCCTAATTTGGGGAACTCAGCCCTCACATGGGTTGCTGTTTGGTGCCCACACTGTTGTTTTGGGGTTCAGGGCGAAAGTCGAGACCCTGAAACAGCCCCACGATTTGGATCGGCGAGGCTGAGAGGTGGCAGCTGTCGAGAGGATTGTTTTGGGGTTCGTTTTGGGGGGGGGGGGGGGGGGCATTTGTAGTGGCTTTGCAGGTTCAAGCCTAAGCCCTAAACCCTAAGCCCTAAACCCTAAACTGTGAAGGGTCTAGGACTTTAAGGCTCACCGGGGTGTAGGGTCAAGTTGCGTGTAAACCCTAGACCCTAAACCCTAAACCCTAAACCCTAAACCCTAAACTCTAAACCCTAAACCCTAAACCCTAAACCCCAAACCGAAAGCACTGTAGGAGGCCGACTGCTCAGATGGCGACCCCAAGACAGCCATCACCTCGCAGCACAAGGGCGAAGTCCACGGAATATTTGCAAACCCTGCAAACCTTCAGGCTTCAAGGTTTTGGGGGTTAAGGTTTAGGGTTTAGGGTTTAGGGTTTAGGGTTTAGGGTTTAGGGTTTAGGGTTTAGGGTTTAGGGTTTAGGGTTTAGGGTTTAGGGTTTAGGGGTTTAGGGTTTAAGGTTTAGGGTGCAGGGTCACGGATTCTCTGTGTGCCCTGTAAACCATAAGGCTTTAAGGTTTCGGGGTTGTGGGTTTAGGGGCTGAGGGTTTAGAGTTTGGTGGGTTTGGGGGTATCTGTAAACCCTGCAAACCTTAAGGCTTTAAGGTTTCGGAGTTAGGGTTTGGGGCTCAAGGCTTCGAGGGTTTACGGGTTTACGGGTTTAGGGGTTTAGGGGTTTAGGGGTTTAGGGGTTTGGGGGTTTGGGGGTTTGGGGGTTTACGGCTTGGGTTTAGGGTGTTGGGCTTAGGAGGAGGGACCCCATGCCCTGAACCACCCCAATCCCTACGAGCCTGTCAAGGCTGAACCCCCAACGGCAGGCACAATCCGCCGGCGCTCTCCAAAGTCTTAGGGTAGTTGCATGGTCCCTTAGTATGTGCCCTTAAATGGGGGGGGGGGCCTAAAATGGGGACCCACCCCTTATATACCCCTATACAACCCAAGGACACTGGCCTTCGTCAGTTGATCCACGCTGTTCTTGCCGGGGAAGAGGGCCTGCTCTTCCCCAAACCCTAATCCCTACACCCGAAACCCCAGTATGGTTGTTGGGGGGAAGGTTGCATTGCCCCGAAAAAGCCTCCAACTTTCTGAACTCGATATCCTCTGAAGCTTTACAACCAGACAACCCTGATAAAAAAGGTTTAGGGTTTCGGGTTAGGGCTACGAATTGCTTAAGGACTACCAAAAAATAAAAACAAAATAAGATGTTCTTCCTGATAAGGGAACTCTGAGGAATATTATTTTGTGTTTTGGGGGTTCTTGGGCATAGCCTCAAACACAATCATCCTTACACTAATCTAGGAGAGCGGAGCCTGCCACCTCTTACATGTCATGAACCTTCAACTGACATGCAGTAGCTTATAGGGCTTAGGGTTGTAGGGCTGTTAAGGGTTTAGGGTTCTCGGGCTTAAAGGTCTGAGGGTTCTAGGGCTTATAAGGGTTTGGGGTTCTAGGGCAGGGCTCAGGGTTCTGGGGCGTTAAGCGTTAGGCTTTAGGCTTTAAGATTTACGGCTTGCAAGGGTTTAGGGGTTGCAGGGCTTATGGAACTAGTAGGCTTAAAGGGCTTATCGAAAATGGTTTAAGGACTCGGGCCCAGGGTTGACCTGAGCTGAGTTTTTTCTTGAGGGGCTTGGAAGGGGGGGGGGGGGGGGGGAGGATCTTTGAGGGAGGTGGGTGGTTCTTGTAAGCCTAGCCTGAAGCACCTTCTGAAGCCTCAACCCTAAACCCTAAACCCCGAACCCGAAACCCTGAACCCTAAACCCTAAACCCCTACCTTTGCCGTCCACATCTCGTAGAGGATGCAGCCCACGGACCAAACATCCACTTTGGGCCTGGAGCTTCCAGTTCAGGAGTAGGGTTTAGGGTTTAGGGGTTAGGGTTTCGGGTTTAGGATTTAGGATGTAGCTTTGTCGTTTTGCTGTCCAGCGAATCAAAGCGAGCCTGTGGAGGCCTGTCAAGCACTGGGGCAAGTCAGAAAAACTTCCGAAACGAAACCCTTACACGGAAGATCGCTGGGTGGCGGTCCCATACTTGGACCTCGCAAGCAGCACTTCCGGCGCACGATACCTGGCTAGTGTCAACCGCGCAGCTCAGTCGACGGCTCTGCGATGAGAACGAGAACAAAATAGGGGGGTGAACACATACATACATGCATACATGTATATATATATATGTATGTACATACATATTTATATTTATATTTAATTTTCATTTATTCATTTATCTGTTTATCTATTTATCTATTTGTATATTTATATATATATATATATGTGCATGATGCAAAGAAAGCAGATACATACTATGTACCTGAACATTGCTGGAACGGGCGCACCAGCGGGTAACCACGTACTCCGTGAGATGTTCCTCCAACGGATGGAGAGCCTGGCGTGAAGGGTGGGGCGCGCAAATTGGTAGATTCTTCTGGGTTCCCCTCAAATAGGCCCCCTTGATTGAATCAACCCCAAGCAGCCCTGATATGAAAGGTGCCCAGGAAAAGACAAGGCCCCAACATAGAACGACAGCGTTCCCCTTAGGCGCAGGTTCGCACCCTTTTTCGAAGGAGCCGTCGCTGTTGGGATCTAGGGAAGTACTAGGTCATCAGCATTGCAAAGCTGCGGCAGGTGCGTTAACGGGATGTCTCCACAGACCTGCTATGTTCGCGGAGGAGCTTGTATGGGCGCTGCTGCCCCCGGCTTAAAACTTGCAAGCATCAATGGTTTGTGCTTTCCCTTGGCACCCTTGGCACACAGGAGTGTAATGTAGCGGGCCTATGTAACTAGGATGGCTATTGTGGATAGTGCGGACATGCGTCTGGTCGAGCCAAGACTGCTGAGCAAGCGACCTTCGTGTGCAGGTCCAGGAATTGGTGAAACACAACCCTAAACCCTCAACCCTACATCCTAAACCCTAGACCCTACCCTAAACCCTAACCCACACACACAGCCTGCCTCTCCAGCGAAATCCACGGCAATGCCGCGGCTCAGACCGAGGTCTCCTATCTTCACCTGGCATGGTTGAGGGTGTCGGGTTTAGGGTTCAGAGTATAGGGTTTAATGTTTAGGGTTGATTTAGCATCCACGACTTGCCGCCGGGTCTTTATGGGGCTACAGGGTCGTAGGGTTTCTAGGGTTTGTAGGCTTTGCAGGGTTCAGGCTTAAAAATATACTACTGTAGTTAGGGGTAAGCGCAGGCTTTTCTGTTTGAGGGGCCCTCCTTCTGCTTGCGGCAACTGCCCGGCCCCTATCTCCGAACGGATGCAACGAGCACAATAACACTCGATTCAGCCCAAAAAGGGGTCGGTCACTGATATGGAACATGGGGATCGCAACACCAAAACTCTAAACCCGAACCCTACACCCTAAACCTAGTGCGGTTACTCATGTACGCATCCACCCCTGCAGCCACCCCTCGGCGCCCTGGCATAGGAATCTTCTCAACCCTCTGACTGAATCATCAACCGGGAAACCCCAAACCCTAAACCCTAACACCCCTAAACCCTAAACCTTACAAAAACAGTCCACGTTCCGCGACTGCCTGCAACTCCTTCAGGCGCACGAAGATGTTGGCCGGCTTCAGATCCTCACCCGAAGGGGGTTTCGGGATGAAGTATTTAGAGGTTTGTTTAGGGTTTCGGGTTTAGGGTTTAGGGTTAGGGTTTAGGGTTTGGGGTTTGGGGTTTAGGGTTTAGGGCTTAAGGATCGCAACTGCGTCCGCGAAAGCCAACAAGAAGATAGGACCGCCCAGGCAAGATCATGATGACACCCCAACACCTTAGATGCACGGCGTCCCGGTGAATCACATGTCCAAGATGGAGGTGGAGAAGGCCCAGTAAGATCTGCCAGGGCGTCTGTCTCTCAGACTTGTACGGCTTGCTCGTGCGGCCAAACCTTAAAACCCTACACCCTAAACCCTAAACCCTAAACCCTAAACCCTAAACCCTAACCCCTAAACCCTAAACCCTAAACCCTAAACCCTAAACCCTGACGGCCACCTGTGCGCAGAAGCGCCGTGCAACGGACTCCTCGAGAGCAGCGCCTCGGCCTCGTCCAGATGAACCGGCAGATATCACGGGTTTAGGGTTTAGGGTTTAGGGTTTTAGGGTTTAGGGTTTAGGGTTTAGGGTTTAGGGTTTAGGGTTTAGGGTTTAGGGTTTAGGGTTTAGGGTTTAGGGTTTAGGGTTTGGGGTTTGGGGTTTGGGGTTTATGGTCACAGCGGACAGCCAAACGTGCCTCGCATGCACATCAAATTAGGGTTTAGGGTTTAGGGTTTAGGGTTTAGGGTTTTGTGGGATATGTAGACCTTCTCGAACAGTTTACAAAACAAATGTCTTGAGGCAACCCCAGGTTTGGGTACATTGGCTACATGAGTGTTTCCGGAAATAGGGGGTACTCTTTTTGGGGGTCAAGGTAAGGGGATTCTAGTCTATTTGGGGTACAAAAGGGGCCCTATTTTAAATACCCACATCCGACATGCATGGCAACTGTGTGTGCCCTGCCTCTCACGAGCCTGTCTAAGTCGCAGTCCATCAGCCTTGTCTTCGCGGCTCTTGGGAAGGAATTGCACCCTATCCTCAACCCTAAACCTAAACCTCATATAACCCTGTATGACACGCTATGTTCCACATGACTAACGCCATATCCCCTCAAGGGGTCCCATGGGGATAATGAGGTACCAAATTCCCGAAGTCAGATCACTACAGGTAGGCAAGTCTTGAAATTAAGGTCCAATTTCGGGGGGCACCTTCAACTATAATCGTAATCAAAAGAGGGACCATGATTTAGGGTTTAGGGTTTAGGGTATAGGGTTTAGGGTTTAGGGTTTAGGGTTTAGGGTTTAGGGCTTAGGGTTTAGGGTTTAGGGTCTAGACTCTACCATGTCGGAGTCACATGCGTCTAAGGGCGGCGAGAGGGATCCTACGTGTAGGTCTATGAAACTCGTCGAGTGCTGCACGTGTGCTGCACAACCTTGGCAAGTTCTGGGCAGCTAGCTCCATGGAGATGTAGAGCTCGCCGCCTGGGATGCGCTGAATCACGGCGTAAGCCGGGCTGCTTCACTTGGGGCGGCGCCTGTTTCCACCAGGAGCACCTGAGCAAACACACTCCACAGCCCTAAACCCTAAACCCTAAACCCTAAACCCTGAAAACCCTAAACCCTTAACCCTAAACCCTAAACCCTGAACCCTGAACCCTGAACCCTGCATGGGTGCTCTCTGAGGCTGAAGCTTCGTGAAGCTGCAGAAGATTTGGATGACGGAAGTGCCGCATCAACTTAATCTCCCTGAGCCTGAGTGGCGTCAGGGTTTTGGGCTTTTCGGGTTTAGGGTTTGGGGCTTAGGGTTTTAGGGTTTAGGGTCTAGGGTTTAGGCGGGTTTAGGGCGGAGGGTTTTCTCAGCACAAGCTGAGGAAACGGCGTGCGCCGCAGCATCAGGAAGTTGTCAAACACCCTTCGCCTGCAAACACACGCGACTCTCCGGGCTTTGTAGACTTGGGGTGCCAAGAGCATCTGAAAAAAAAAGACTTGCCTAGGGTTTAGGATTAAGGGCTTAGGGTTTCGGATTTTGGGTTTAGGTCATCATAATAATCATGCCCACAAGAATAGCATCAAACAAACATAGAAACGGTTAGTACGCTTATTGAAAAAGTGCCTGTTAACAATCAGGAGAATCAGAAGAACAGTCAATGATGATGACCGGGTCTCTTTCGAAAGCACCTCCCCTAAACCCTAAACCCTAAACCCTAAACCCTAAACCCTAAACCCTAAACCCTAAACCCTAAACTGGGATCCCAGCACTCGCTTCACAGCCACGTCCTTTCCTTTCGTGGCATCGCGGAAAGATGCGACAACCCCTGCCATGCACCGAAAGGTTGGTGTTCAGGGTTTAGGGTTTAGGCTTTAGGGTTTAGGGTTCAGGGTTCAGGGTTCAGGGGGGGGCTCAAAGCTTGGACGCCACTGTCCGCACTGCAAGCCAACGCAACTCTGACGGAGGCTCCCGGTTTTGGGGGGTTTACCCGACGTAGTTGCTGAGTTCATCAGCCCCAAATAAAAGTGCACACTTTCAGTTCTATAGGGGAGTATAGTGTCCCAAAAAGTGTGCTCACTCAGCTAACCCGAGAACACAAGGCGGCTCGGCCATAGCTGCCACTGCCCAGCAGCTTCTGAAACTGATACCTGGGGAGGCGGGCTTAAGTATAGGGCTTTGGACTTAGTGTTTCGGGTTTACAGTTCGGGGTTTACGGTCTTCGGGTTTAGGGTTTCGGGTTTTAGGGTTTAGGGTTTCGGGTTTAGGGTTTAGGGTTTCGGGTTTAGGGTTTCGGGTTTCGGGTGGGCGAGGCCTGAGTTTTCCTCCCTGCCGCAACAGCTTGGGTGCTGGCCGCAGGGGCAGCTGGAAGCTCGTAGGCTCGCTGCCCAGAACCTCACGCGCGGTCAGCCCTCTCAGGGTTTATGGTTTAGGGTTTGGGGTTTAGGGTTTGGGGTGTCGGGTTTAGGGTCTGGGCTTAAGGCAAAGGGTTGCCACTTTTCCCCCTCAACCCCAAGGTGATTCAGGCTAGGGATTTCGCCGGTTTAGGCTGCTTCGGGTATAGGGTTTCCCCAAACCCTAAACCCTAATCCCTAAACCCCAAACCCTAAACCCTAAACCCTCGACTTGTCCCAAGCACGCGGCGTTGCGTGCTGAAAGGGAGCGAAGCATCGCGCCATTCATGCGTGCATGATCATGGCCGGATGCCACCGGAGCTTGTGCCGAAGTAGAGTTGAGGGTTTAGGGTTTAGGGCTTAGGACTTAGGGTTTAGGGTTCGAGGGTTTAGGGTTTAGGACTTAGGGTTTAGGGTACCTAGCTGTGCCCATAGCAACACCATGTACCCTACCCCCCAAATCGTCCCACGGCTGCATGCGGGCTCACCATGCCGCTTCAACCTCGAAGCGACGGCAGTTTCGCGCAAGAGGGCATCTCTGCCAGCCGATTTTGGGTTCAGGGTTTAGTAGAAGGGTTTAGGGCTTAGGGTTTAGAGCTTGGGCTTAGTGGTTTCGAACCAGGGCTGGTGGTGAGGGTGGGGCCGAATCGCCCCGAACTGGGCACTCTTGAAAAAAGGCTTTCCTGATGCGGGAATTTGGGCTTTTTGGTGCTTGGTTTGTGGGGTCTAGGGGAGTTGGGCTTGAGGGCCTCCCCACGACAGCCAGCTAGCCAGCCCAGGCAGGACATCTGATACCATAGTAGACATTCACCCAAAGGCACTACGGTCAAAGCCATTCCCTCGACCCCGACCCCTACACCCCGGCTTCTCTGAATGAACCGAGCCGAAACTCCGGTAGGGTTGAGGGTTTAATCCTATCCTACCCAGCAAGCAACAAAACCCTAAACCCTCACTTTGAGCATCTCCCAAATTACCAAGCAGGAGGGGGGTACCAGGACCCCTGATTGCGGGAACCCCCACTTGGAACAAACCCCGACCTGCCCCCCCCCCCCCCCCCCCCCCCCCACGTCGCACTCGATCCTTTTCCTGCAAGACCGTGCCGGAACCACGGGGCACTCCTGGGCACTGCAGAGGCCAAGTCTAGACTCGACCCAACAAAACAGTTGACACATGGCGAATCGTGTTTGGTCTCGGAAAATCACTACATGGCCAGTTCCCAACGTTCTGCTCTCCGACTTTTCTGAAAGGTCTACCCATGGCAGCCCTAGACATGAGAGGCCGTTTTTTGCAAGGGCCGCCCAGAAAGGGAGGGAACTGGCCGCATATATGGAGCCTGTGATCGTGTGGGCACCAAAGCGAACTGGCCATGAACCCTGCGAGTGCTTCTCAAGTCAAGTGCCACTTGATGCTGGCGTGCCCCATGGGCCACATGCTCTATCTCTGGGATAAACTGAAAAATTGCTGCTATGGAACTGACAGCAGCTCATATGACAGACAATTTCAGCTCGCAAACAATAGTTGTCTGCGATCTGTCGGCAGCTTGCCAGCCGATCAGGGAGGGCAGCAAAGCTCTGAAGACAGTTAATTGAACAGCACCTTGCACCACTTTGCCAAGGTCTGCGTCCTTACGCCTGCAGGTTCTTCGGCTAGGCACTGTCGGTGGCTGTCAAAGCCCATCCGCTCACGGCGTTGAGGATGCCTGAAAGCCAAAGCCCTACACCTGAAATCCTAAACCCCCTACATCTGCTAGCAAAACCCGGCAGGACTCAACACAGGCACTCCTGAACCCTGAGCCCTAAATTTTCCTGAGCCCTGAACCCTAAATCCTGACCTAAAACCCTAACACTCTAAAACCCTCAAACCCTAAACCCCAACCCTACCCGGCTGCACCGTACAACGACACAACAGCGGACAGAGAGACAGCGCCTTCCTCAAGATCAGAAGGTTTCAGCCAGGTCCTCGAAGTCCACCGAAGCAAAATTTCGTTCCAAGGTTTAGGGTCTAGGGTTTGGGGTTGGGGTCTAAGAGTTTCGGGTTTAGGGCTAGGGCTAAGTAACGATTACTTGGGGTGGGAGGGCTTAGGGCTTAGTACAGGTGATTTAGCAGGAAACGCTGAGACATGTTAAGCTCAGGCGGGAGCCCAAGTGCCAATGTCTTGATCCAGGTCGTCGTTCCACTTCTTCCAGGTCCTCGAACTGCTTGATCGGAAGAGGCACATGCACGCGAACGCACGCGACGCACGCGACGCACGCAACGCACGCAACGCACGCAACGCACGCAACGCACGCAACGCACGCAACGCACGCAACGCACGCAACGCACGCAACGCACGCAACGCACGAAACGCACGCAACGCACGCAACCCACGCAACCCAAACACCCGCGCACCCGCGCACACGCGCACGCACCCACGCACCCACGCACCCCTTCACCCCCGCACCCACGCACCCGCGCACCCGCGCACCCACGCACCTACGCCCCCCCACCCACACACACACACAAGCAACCTGCCTGACCGCCAATGCCGGTACCTCTGATCCGCGAGCCACATCAGCTTAGACCGGCTAAGCCTTCTGTCACTGAAGTACATCATGCTCCTGAATACCTCTGCTGTTTCAAACTGGTGTTGGCATTGAAAAGAACTGTCTGCCATTTGCATCTAATCTAGCTGCCTCAGGGGGCCCAGCCTTGTCTTATCCTGCTGCCTCAGGGGGCCAGCTTTGCACGTACACAGTTCAGCGAACTGCTTCCCACTCCAAGGCATAGCTTCATTGCATTGGGTTTGCCAAGGAGTGCCCAATGCCCCTGCTCAAAAGAAATGAGGTCGACTGTTGAAACCCTTGGTTACAGGGTTGGACACACACTCACTCACACTTCCTCACTCACACACACACACACACACACTCGCTTACTCACTCACTCACTCACTCACTCACTGAAAAGCACACAGGCACACAGGTACACGGGCACATATGCACACATGCACATGCAAACCAGCACAGTAGCACGCTAACACACTCACACGCAAACACACTAACACACTAACACTAACACACTAGTTCACCAACACACTAACACCTTAAGTAAACCCTACGCCCTAAACCAGGGAATCATGTATTGCAAACTGCATTATCAAGGGCATCGCTACACCTTAAACCCTAAACCAAAAATCCCGCAACCCTAACCCTAAACCCTAAACCCTAAACCCTCAACCCTGAACCCCGTCATCAAGCGAAGGAGAGTCCTCCGTATCTCCCCATAGTCTTTGGACTTCACAGCCTGGCACAGGTCTAGGGATTTAGGGATCTGTACGAAGGACCTTTCTGTACTATTTGGCAATCGTCTTTTTCCTATTATATTTTAAATGCTGCACACCATATTTAAATTTTAAAGCTTTTTGAAGGAAACTAAAGGCTTTAAAATCTTTAAAACCTTTAAAATTTAATTGAGGAGGCCCTCAATTAAATTTTAAAGGGGAGGGGCTCCTTTTAAAATCTTTAAAATCTTTAAAATCTTTAAAATCTTTAAAATTTAATTGGGCCTCCATGTAAATTTTAAAGGTTTTAAAGGAATTTAAAGGCTTTAAAACCTTTAAAACCTTTAAAATCTAATTGGGGAGGTCCCCAATTAAATTTTAAAGGGGAGGGCCCCCCTTTAAAATCTTTAAAACCTTTAAAATCTTTAAAATCTTTAAAATTTAATTGGACCTCCATTTAAATTTTAAAGGTTTTAAAGGAATTTAAAGGCCTTAAAATCTTTAAAACCTTTAAAATCTAATTGGGGAGGTCCCCAATTGAATTTTAAAGGGCGCGGGCCCCTTTTAAAATCTTTAAAACCTTTAAAATCTTTAAAATCTTTAAAATGTAATTGGACCTCCATTTAAATTTTAAAGGTTTTAAAGGAATTTAGAGGCTTTAAAACCTTTAAAACATTTAAAATTTAATTAAGGAGGCCCTCAATTAAAATTTAAAGGGGAGGGGCTCCGTTTAAAATCTTTAAAATCTTTAAAATCTTTAAAATCTTTAAAATCTTTAAAATTTAAGTGGACCTCCATTTAAATTTTAAAGATTTTAAAGGTTTTAAGGCCTTTAAAATTCTTTAAAACCTTTAAAATTTAATTGGGGAGGCCCTCAATTCAATTTTAAAGGGGACGGGCCCCCTTTAAAATCTTTAAAATCTTTAAAATCTTTAAAATCTTTAAAATTTCATTGGGCCTCCATTTAAATTTTAAAGGTTTTAAAGGAATTTAAAGGCTTTAAAACCTTTAAAACCTTGAAAAAACTAATTGGGGAGGTCCCCAATAAAATTTAAAGGGGAGGGCCCCCCTTTAAAATCTTTAAAACCTTTAAAATCTTTAAAATCTTTAAAATTTAATTGGACCTCCATTTAAATTTTAAAGGTTTTAAAGGAATTTAAAGGCCTTAAAATCTTTAAAACTTTAAAATCTAATTGGGGAGGTCCCTAATTGAATTTTAAAATATTTAAAATCTTTAAAATCTTTAAAATTTAATTGGGCCTCCATTTAAATTTTAAAGGTTTTAAAGGAATTTAAAGGCCTTAAAATCTTTAAAACCTTTAAAATCTAATTGGGGAGGTCCCCAATTGAATTTTAAAGGGCACGGGCCCCTTTTAAAATCTTTAAAACCTTTAAAATCTTTAAAATCTTTAAAATTTAATTGGACCTCCATTTAAATTTTAAAGGTTTTAAAGGAATTTAAAGGCTTTAAAACCTTTAAAACCTTTAAAGTTTAATTCAGGAGGCCCTCAATTAAAATTTAAAGGGGAGGGGCTCCTTTTAAAATCTTTAAAATCTTTAAAATCTTTAAAATCTTTAAAGTCTTTAAAATTTAAGTGGACCTCCATTTAAATTTTAAAGATTTTAAAGGTTTTAAGGCCTTTAAATTCCTTTAAAACCTTTAAAATTTAATTGGGGAGGCCCTCAATTCAATTTTAAAGGGGACGGGCCCCCTTTAAAATCTTTAAAATCTTTAAAATCTTTAAAATTTTATTGGACCTCCATAGAAATTTTAAAGGTTTTAAAGGAATTTAAAGGCTTTAAAACCTTTAAAACCTTTAAAATTTAATTGAGGAGGCCCTCAATTAAATTTTAAAGGGGAGGGGCTCCTTTTAAAATCTTTAAAATCTTTAAAATCTTTAAAATCTTTAAAATTTAATTGGGCCTCCATTTAAATTTTAAATGTTTTAAAGGAATTTAAAGGCTTTAAAACCTTTAAAACCTTTAAAATCTAATTGGGGAGGTCCCCAATTAAATTTTAAAGGGGAGGGGCCCCCTTTAAAATCTTTAAAACCTTTAAAACCTTTAAAATCTTTAAAATTTAACTGGGCCTCCAAGTAAATTTTAAAGGTTTTAAAGGAATTTAAAGACTTCAAAATCTTTAAAACCTTTAAAATTTCAATGGAGGTCCAATAAAATTTTAAAGATTTTAAAGATTTTAAAGACTTTAAAAGGGGCTCGTGCCCTTTAAAATTCAATTGGGGACCTCCCCAATTAGATTTTAAAGGTTTTAAAGGTTTTAAAGCCTTTAAATTCCTTTAAATGATTTAAAGATTTTAAAGATTTTAAAGATTTTAAAGATTTTAATGATTTTAAAGGTTTTAAAGATTTTCGAGCGGGCCCGCGCGCTTTAAAATTTAATTGAGGGCCTCCCAAATTAAATTTTAAAGGTTTTAAAGGTTTTAAAGCCTTTAAATTCCTTTAAAACCTTTAAAATTTAAATGGAGGTCCAATTAAATTTTAAAGATTTTAAAGATTTTAAAGGTTTTAAAGATTTTAAAGGGGGCCCCTCCCCTTTAAAATTCAATTGGGGACCTCCCCAATTAGATTTTAAAGGTTTTAAAGGTTTTAAAGCCTTTAAATTCCTTTAAAACCTTTAAAATTTAAATGGAGGTCCAATTAAATTTTAAAGATTTTAAAGATTTTAAAAGGGGCCCGTGCCCTTTAAAATTCAATTGGGGACCTCCCCAATTAGATTTTAAAGGTTTTAAAGGTTTTAAAGCCTTTAAATTCCTTTAAAACCTTTAAAATTTAAACGGAGGCCCAATTAAATTTTAAAGATTGTAAAGATTTTAAAGATTTTAAAAGGAGCCCCTCCCCTTTAAAATTTAATTGAGGGCCTCCTCAATTAAATTTCAAAGGTTTTCAAGGTTTTACAGCCTTTAAATCCCTTTAAAACCTTTAAAATTTAAATGGAGGTCCAATTAAATTTTAAAGATATTAAAGATTTTAAAGGTTTTAAAGATTTTAAAGGGGGGCCCTCCCCTTTAAAATTCAATTGGGGACCTCCCCAATTAGATTTTAAAGGTTTTAAAGGTTTTAAAGCCTTTAAATTCCTTTAAAACCTTTAAAATTTAAATGGAGGCCCAATTAAATTTTAAAGAATTTAAAGATTTTAAAGATTTTAAAAGGAGCCCCTCCCCTTTAAAACTTAATTGAGGGCCTCCTCAATTAAATTTTAAAGGTTTTAAAGGTTTTAAAGCCTTTAAATCCCTTTAAAACCTTTAAAATTTAAATGGAGGTCCAATTAAATTTTAAAGATATTAAAGATTTTAAAGGTTTTAAAGATTTTAAAGGGGGGCCCTCCCCTTTAAAATTCAATTGGGGACCTCCCCAATTAGATTTTAAAGGTTTTAAAGGTTTTAAAGCCTTTAAATTCCTTTAAAACCTTTAAAATTTAAATGGAGGCCCAATGAAATTTTAAAGATTTTAAAGATTTTAAAGATTTTAAAGATTTTTAAGATTTGAAAAGGGGCCCGTGCCCTTTAAAATTCAATTGGGGACCTCCCCAATTAGATTTTAAAGGTTGTAAAGGTTTTAAAGCCTTTAAATTCCTTTAAAACCTTTAAAATTTAAATGGAGGCCCAATTAAATTTTAAAGATTTTAAAGATTTTAAAGATTTTAAAAGGAGCCCCTCCCCTTTAAAATTTAATTGAGGGCCTCCTCAATTAAATTTTAAAGGTTTTAAAGGTTTTAAAGCCTTTAAATTCCTTTAAAACCTTTAAAATTTAAATGGAGGTCCAATTAAATTTCAAAGATTTTAAAGATTTTAAAGGTTTTAAAGGTTTTAAAGATTTTAAAGGGGGCCCCTCCCCTTTAAAATTCAATTGGGGACCTCCCCTAGATTTTAAAGGTTTTAAAGGTTTTAAAGCCTTTAAATTCCTTTAAAACCTTTAAAATTTAAATGGAGGCCCAATTAAATTTTAAAGCTTTTAAAGATTTTAAAGATTTTGAAAGGAGCCCCTCCCCTTTAAAATTTAATTGAGGGCCTCCTCAATTAAATTTTAAAGGTTTTAAAGGTTTTAAAGCCTTTAAATTCCTTTAAAACCTTTAAAATTTAAATGGAGGCCCAATTAAATTTTAAGGCTTCTAAAGATTTTAAAGGTTTTAAAGATTTTAAAGGGGGCCCCTCCCCTTTAAAATTTAATTGGGCACCTCCCCAATTAGATTTTAAAGGTTTTAAAGGTTTTAAAGCCTTTAAATTCCTTTAAAACCTTTAAAATTTAAATGGAGGCCCAATTAAATTTTAAAGATTTTAAAGATTCTAAAGATTTTAAAGATTTTAAAAGGAGCCCCTCCCCTTTAAAATTTAATTGAGGGCCTCCTCAATTAATTTTAAAGGTTTTAAAGGTTTTAAAGCCTTTAAATTCCTTTAAAACCTTTAAAATTTAAATGGAGGTCCAATTAAATTTTAAAGCTTTTAAAGATTTTAAAGGTTTTAAAGATTTTAAAGATTTTAAAAGGAGCCCGTCCCCTTCAAAATTTAATTGAGGGCCTGCTCAATTAAATTTTAAAGGTTTTAAAGTTTTTAAAGCCTTTAAATTCCTTTAAAACCTTTAATATTTAAATGGAGGTCCACTTAAATTTTAAAGCTTTTAAAGATTTTAAAGGTTTTAAAGATTTTAAAGGGGGCCCTCCCCTTTAAAATTTAATTGGGGGCCTCCCCAATTAGATTTTTAAGGTTTTAAAGGAATTTAAAGGCTTTAAAACCTTTAAAACCTTTAAAATTTAAATGGAGGTCCAATTAAATTTTAAAGATTTTAAAGATTTTAAGGTTTTTAAAGATTTTAAAAGGGGCCCGTGCCCTTTAAAATTCAATTGGGGACCTCTCCAATTAGATTTTAAAGGCTTGAAAGATTTTAAAGCCTTTAAATTCCTTTAAAACATTTAAAATTTAAATGGAGGTCCAATTAAATTTTCAGGATTTTAAAGATTTTCAAGGGGGCCCGCGCGCTTTAAAATTTAATTGAGGACCTCCCCAATTAGATTTTTAAGGTTTTAAAGGAGTTTAAAGGCTTTAAAACCTTTAAAACCTTTAAAATTTATATGGAGGTCCAATTAAAGTTTAAAGATTTTAAAGATTTTAAAGATTTTAAAGATTTTAAAGATTTTAAAGGTTTTAAAGATTTTAAAAGGGGCCCGTGCTCTTTAAAATTCAATTGGGGACCTCCCCAATTAGATTTTAAAGGCTTTAAAGATTTTAAGGCCTTTAAATTCCTTTAAAACCTTTAACATTTAAATGGAGGCCCAATTAAATTTTAAAGATTTTAAAGATTTTAAAGATTTTCAAGATTTTAAAAGGAGCCCCTCCCCTTTAAAATTTAATTGAGGGCCTCCTCAATTAAATTTTAAAGGTTTTAAAGGTTTTAAAGCCTAATGGAGGTCCAATTACATTTTAAAGATTTTAAAGATTTTAAAGGTTTTAAAGATTTTAAAGGGGCCCCTCCCCTTTAAAATTTAATTCAGGGCCTCCCCAATTAAATTTTAAAGGTTTTAAAGGAATTTCAAGGCTTTAAAACCTTTAAAATCTTTAAAATTTCAATGGAGGTCCAATTGAATTTCAGAGATTTTAAAGATTTTAAAGATTTTAAAAGGAGCCCCTCCCCTTTAAAATTTAATTGAGGGCCTCCTCAATTAAATTTTATATGTTTTAAAGGTTTTAAAGCCTTTAAATTCCTTGAAAACCTTTAAAATTTAAATGGAGGTCCAATGAAATTTTAAAGATTTTAACGATTTTAAAGTTTAAAATTTAATTGGGGACCTCCCCAATTAGATTTTAAATGTTTTAAAGGTTTTAAAGTCTTTAAATTCCTTTAAAACCTTTAAAATGTAAATTGAGGCCCAATTAAATTGTAAGGATTTTAAGATTTTAAAGATTTTAAAGATTTTAAAAGGAGCCCCTCCCCTTCAAAATTTAATTGAGGGCCTGCTCAATGAAATTTTAAAGGTTTTAAAGGTTTTAAAGCCTTTAAATTCCGTTAAAACCTTTAACATTTAAATGGAGGTCCAACTAAATTTTAAACATTTTAAAGATTTTGAAGGTTTTAAAGATTTTAAAGGGGGCCCCTCCCCTTTAAAATTTAATTGGGGACCTCCCCAATTAGATTTTTAAGGTTTGAAAGGAATTTAAAGGCTTTAAAACCTTTAAAACCTTTAAAATTTAAATGGAGGTCCAATTAAATTTTAAAGATTTTAAAAATTTTAAAGATATTAAAGATTTTAAAGGGGCCCGTGCCCTTTAAAATTCAATTGGGGACCTCCCCAATTAGATTTTAAAGGTTTTAAAGGTTTTAAAGCCTTTGAATTCCTTTAAAACCTTTAAAATTTAAATGGAGGTCCAATTAAATTTTAAGGATTTTAAAGATTTTCAAGGGGGCCCGCGCGCTTTAAAATTTAATTGAGGGCCTCCCCAATTAGATTTTAAAGGTTTTAAAGGTTTTAAAGCCTTTAAATTCCTTTAAAACCTTTAAAATTTGAATGGAGGTCCAATTAAATTTTAAAGATTTTAAAGATTTTAAAGATTTTAAAGGGGGCCCCTCCCCTTTAAAATTTAATTGGGGACCTCCCCAATTAGATTTTAAAGGTTTTAAAGGTTTTAAAGCCTTTAAGTTCCTTTAAAACCTTTAAAATTGAAATGGAGGCCCAATTAAATTTTAAAGATTTTTCAAGATTTTAAAGATTTTAAAAGGAGCCCCTCCCCTTTAAAATTTAGTTGAGGGCCTGCTCAATTAAATTTTAAAGGTTTTAAAGTTTTTAAAGCCTTTAAATTCCTTTAAAACCTTTAAAATTTAAATGGAGGTCCAATTAAATTTTAAAGATTTTAAAGGTTTTAAAGATTTTAAAGGGGGCCCCTCCCCTTTAAAATTTAATTGGGGACCTCCCCAATTAGATTTTTAAGGTTTTAAAGGAATTTAAAGGCTTTAAAACCTTTAAAACCTTTAAAATTTAAATGGAGGTCCACTTAAATTTTAAAGATTTTAAAGATTTTAAAAGGGGCCCGTGCCCTTTAAAATTCAATTGGGGACCTCCCCAATTAGATTTTAAATGTTTTAAAGATTTTAAAGCCTTTAAATTCCTTTAAAACCTTTACTCTCTCTCTCTCTCTCTCTCTCTCTTTTTTTTTTTGGCGGCATGTCTTGTAGAATTGGAAGACGAGGATAAGGGTGAGCTACAACAAAAGAGGTTTGCTGAAGCAGAGAGGGAGTGAGACAGGGCGAGGCATAGAGAAAAGCATAGACTGTGGGACAGAGAGGGTCTCTTAGCTTCCCCCTTCTCAAGTTCATGTCAGTGTTCTTTCTTGTGGAAAAGAAAGACGAAAAGAGAAGAGAGAAGAGGAATTTACATGTTCTTCCTACCTTGTTCTTGCCCCTCCCTCTTCTCTCCCCCCTGAGCCTGTCTCTCTGGCTCTCTATCTCCTCATTTTTTAGGCATGAAGAGAAGCATAGACGCCATAGACCGTGGGAGGGAGAGGGCCTCTTGGCTTGCCCATCTCTTTCTCCGTTTAGACAAGAACATAATCTGGAGAGAAGGGGGGCTTACACCTTCTTCTCACCATGCTCCTCACTCTTCTCTCTTCCCCGCCCCCCTCTCGCGCTCTTTTTTTCTTTCTTTCAGCGGGCTTGAGGGCAAGGTTTTCCCCACCCCCACCCCCACGCATCACTCTCTCGCTCTCTCTCTCTCTGTCTCTCTCTCTCTCTCTCTCTTTCTTTCTTTCTCACTCTCTGTCTCTGTCTTTCTTTTCTCTTCTGAGTGGTATGTCTCGTAGAACTAGAAGGGGGGGGAGAGTGAGAGGAATGAAAGGAAGAACTATAAAGAAAAAGATTTGAAGAAGGAGAGGGAGAATGAGACATCGCCCCGTCGCTCTTGCTATCGATCTCTCTCTCTCTCTCTCTCTCTTTCTTATCTGAGTGGTACGTCTCGTAGAGTTGGAAGAGGAGGAGGAGGAGGTTGAAAGGAATGGAAAGGAAGAAAGAGATTTGCTGAGGCAGAGCGGGAGTGAGATTGCTGAAAAGAAAAAACACATTAGGCCTCTCACGGCTTTCTTGTCCACAGGATAGGCTTTGAATAGTAAAAGAAGGACAAGTGCTCACATTGTACCTAAAGGTCCATGGCACATAAGGGGTATATAAGGGGTCCCCTTTTGAGGGCCCATGTTAAGGGACCATGAAACTACCCTAAGATACACCTTCTTCTTACCATGCTCCTCCCTCTTCTCTCTTCCCCACCCCCCTCTCGCGCTCTGTCTTACTTTCTTTTTTCAGCGGGCTTCAGGGCAAGGGTTTTCCTCCATCTCTCACTTATTCTTTGTTTTCTGAGTGGTATGTCTCGTAATTAGAATTGGAAGAAGAGCAGGAGGGTGAGAGGAATGGAAAGAAGAACTACAAAGAAAGAGACTTGCAGAAGAAGAGAGGGAATGAGACAGGGCGAGACATAGAGAGAAGCATAGGCCGTGGGAGAACAAGAGAGATAGGGTCTCTTGGCTTTCCCCTTCTCAAGTTCACATTAGTTTTCTTTCTTGCAGAAGAGAAGGGTAAGAAGATAGTAGAGAGGTTGAGCTTACATTTCTTCCTACCTTGCTTCTCCCTCTACCTCTGCTCTTTTCCTCCGTCTCTCGCTCCTACTCTTGCTTTCGGTCTCGTTTTTTCTTTGTCGGTCTGTCTGTGTCTCTCTCTCTCTCTCTCTCTCTCTCTCTCTCTCTCTCTCTCTCTTTTTTCTTTCCTGATTAGTATGTGTCGTAGAATTAGAAGAGGAGCAGGAAGGTGAGAGGAATGAAAAGGAAGAACTACAAAGAAAGCGATTTGCAGAAGAGGAGAGCGAATGAGACAGGGCGAGGCATTGAGAGAAGCAGGGAGAAAATGAGGGAGAGGGTCTCTTGGATTTCCCCTTCCCAAGTCCATATCAGTTTTTCTTGCAAAAGAAAGATAAGAAGATAAAGGAGAAGAGGAGCTTACATGTCTTCTTACCTTGCTCCTCCCTCTTCTCTCCTCTATCACCCCTTTCTGCTTCTACTGGCTCGCTCTCTCTCTCTCTCTCTCTCTCTCTCTCTCTCTCTCTCTCTCTCTCTCTCTCTCTCTCTCTCTCTCTCTCTCTCTCTCTCTCTCTCTCTCTCTCTCTCTCTCTCTCTCTCTCTCTCTCTCTCTCTCTTTCTTCTTCTGCTGGGCATGAGGGGCGTATGCCTTCCGCGCGCCAAGTGCGCCCGAGTCTGCTCAGTCCAGACTTGACTTTGGGAGATTCGGTTCGGTGATAGCTTGTCAGTTCCCTCACTCCCCTACACCTATCCCTGTCCCTGACCCAGAAACTGCACATAAACGCTAAACAGAGATGTGGAACCGACTGCTGCGCAGTCGACCTCTCAGCTATTGCTGTCCCCCCGCCCGGCGTCGTGAGACGTTCCCCTGCCGTTTGCCCCAAGCGGACCCTACCTATAAGGCCAACTGAGGTTACCGCTATATTTCTTCTGTCACTCTCTCTATCTCTTCTTTTCTTTTATGGGCCGTATGTCTTGTACAAGTGGAAGACGAGAAGGAGGGTGAGCTATTAGATTTGCTGAAGCAGAGAGGGCGTGAAACAGGGCGAGGCATAGAGAGAAGCATAGACCGTGGAAGCTCTTGGCTTTCCCCTTCTGAAGTCCATATCAGTTTTCTTTTTTGTTGAAGAGAAAGAGAAACAAAGAAGAGAGAACAGGAATTTACATGTTCTTCCTAACTTGTTCTTGTCCCTCCCTCTTCTCTCCCCCCTCACCCTGTCTCTCTGCACGGGAATGTGGAATGAGATGAAGGCAGCGTCCCCTGGAGGGACCTGCCTCAGCTTCCAAATAAAACCTGTTTCAACCACCCCCCGCCCCCTTTCCCCAGGTTTCGTATACTTTCTGCAGTAAGGATGTGATGCCCAATTGCTTTGACAAGTATCATATAAGACCTTATGTGCTTAATTGGAAAGCGCAATATCCGGTAACCTTGTTGGGAGATTTGTGGGAAACATTGAGAGTGAAAAGCAAGATGCTTGCGATCAATTCCTAGCAGCCTGTTGGAAGGTCCCAGGAAGTAGTGAAAGGATATATGCTCCAAGTATTCTCGTGTCCCCGGGACTTGCAGTAAATCATTCGTCTTCTTTGCGTGTTTTTCTTTTCCTTCTTTCTTCCTTTCTTACCTCGATTTCGCCCATTCTCTGTCACTTTCTCTCAACAGCTCTCGCCCCTTCCCGCTCATGGTTCCATGCCCTACCCTTGCCTCCTTTCAAATGAATAGGCAAGAAGAGAGTAAGAGAGTAAGAGAGGAAGAGAGGAGAGGGAGACCCGTCCCCTACCCTTCCCTTTTTCGATACCCTTTTAAGAATAAGAAAGAGAAGAACAAGATAAAAAAAGAGAGAAGGGGAGGAAGGTAGGCAGAGGAAGAAGGACTTCCTCCCTTTCATTTGGCTTTGTCTTACATTTCGTTTTTGCCCTCTTCTGCCATCTCTTTTCTCAATGTCTTGCTGTCTCTCACTGTAAGGAAAGGAAGAGGCGAGAGGAGGAGGGGAGGGGAGGAGAGGCAATGGGTGCTGCTGGAAGCTCTTGCCCCAGGACATTCTACAAGCCTTGAAGGCCCCGACATTCGGGAGGCTCCCGGGAGGCCTGGAGGCTGAGACACAAAACGGGATGAGAAAAAGCCTCGCTCGTGGTTCTGTACACACCCGTAGCCCAATGTTGGCTTTTCCGTTTGCAGCGTCACCCCCGCAACATACCACAGGTGGGGGAAAGTTCTAAACGCATGCTCCTCAGGGGCGGTCCCTTCGGGGATCATATGCTCGGAAGAAGAAGAGATGGAGAGAAACAACAAAGACGAGAAAGGAGGAGATGATGAGAGAGCGGGCCTCTTGCTTGCCCTGAGCTCTCTGTTCCTTGCAGTTCTCCTTTCTTATGCAAAAAGAAGAAGAGAAGAATATGGCAAGAGAAGGGAAAGCAAGAGAGAGCCGAGCGAAGGAGCAAAACAAACTTTCTTCTGCCCGCCGTCTTCCTCCATCTTCTCTTGTCCCTCTCGTTCTGTTCTTTCCTTATTCTTCGAAGAATGTTGTTGAGAGGAGGGGAGGAAGGGAAGAGGAGAGGGGGGGTGACAAACAAAGGAGCGGCAGAGTGAGGAGGAGTTTGCCCGTCGCCTCAACTCACCCGGAAGCGCCCAACGGGTCCGGAGGACCAAGATCTGTCCCTCTTTGTGAGGAAAGGAAGAGGCGAGGGGAGGGGAGGAGAGGCAATGTCTCATGGCGAGCTGGGAGGGAGGGTCTCTCTCTCTCTCTCTCTCTCTCTCTCTCTCTATCTCTCTCTGTCTGTCTCTCTTTCTCTTCTTCTTCCGCTGGGCTTGAAACTTTCCCTCTCTCTCTTCTTTCTATCAGTTCTTTGTATTGTTCTCACCTTTCCGGGATCTGTTTCTATTTTTCTGCGTACCTTCTTCGCCTTAGCTCTTCACCAGAAAGGAAAGAGTATGAAAGAAGGAGAGTGGCAGAGAGGTGAGAGGAAGGACAGAAGGCGAGTGAATAGGAGAACTCTTCCTCCGAATCTCGCGGCTACCAGTCTTCTTCTCCTTTTTCTTCCAACGCAGCTCGTCTTGGTTTATCGCTTATGAAACGTGAGAGAAGAACAAGGAATGAACAGAGGCGGAGGACAAGGCCCTGCTGCTTTTTCATCCCCTCCCCCCTCCCTCTCTCTCTGTCTCTCTCTCTCTCTCTCCCTATTCTCTTTTCCCTTTTCTCTTTCTCTTTTACTTGCTCCCTTTCCTTCTGTCTTTCTTTCCCTGGCTCTTGTTCTCCTTCTACCGCTCTCGGATTCGCTTCTTTTTCTCTTGTCTTTTCCCTTACTCCCTTGTCTGCTTCCAGAAGTAGAGAGGGAGGGAGGGAGAGAGGGAGAGAGAGAGAGAGAGAGAGAGAGAGGGATGAAGAGAGCAACGAAGACAAGAAAAGAAAAGATGATGAGAGCGTGCCCTGAGCTCTCCGCTCCTTTCACTCCTTTCTTACGCAGAGAACAGGGAGAAAAGAAGATGAAGAAGGCAACGGAAGAAAAAGCGAGAGAGCCGGGCGAAGGAGGAGTTCACCCTTCCTCTCCCCACCGTCTTCCTCCGTCTTGTCTCTTCCTTTCTGTTCTCTGTTATTCCTCACTCTTTGCAGAAATGGAAAGGAGGGGAGGAAGGAAAGAGGAGAGGGGAGGGATGATAGCGCAAGAGATGGCAAAGCAAGGAGGATGAATGAGAGCTGAAAGGAAGGACAGAGGGTGATTGAAGAGGAGAACTCCTCCTCCGAATCTCGCGGCTACCAATCCTCTTCTCCCTTGTCTTCCCACGCAAGCTCGTTTTGGGTTTTCACCAATGAGACAGGAGGGAAGAACAAGGATGAACAGAGGCGGAGGACAAGGCCCTGCTGCAATCTTCATCTCCTCCTCTTTTCATCCCACCCTCCCCTCTCTCTTTTTTTGTTTTTTTCTCTCTCTCTCTCTCACTTACTTTCTCTAACTTTCTCTCTTTCTTTCTCTCTTTCTTTCGGTCTTTCTTTCTTGCCCTTGTTCTCCTTCTGCCATTATCGGATTCGCTCTCTCTTTCTCTTGTCTTTTCCCTTATTCCCTTCTTCCTTGTGCATCGTCCTTCTGACTGAGAAAGGGAAGAGGGAGAAAAGGGAGGGGAAGAGAAGGGAGAGGAAGAGTGGGAGAAAGATAAACGTCAAGTCAAAGGTAAGAAGCGGGAAAGAGAAGCGGAAAAGGGATGTTGCAGAAGCAGAGAGGGAGGAAGAGAGATAGAGAGAGAGAGAGTGACAGAGGGAGAGAGAGAGAGAGAGAGAGATGAAGCGAGCAATGAAGACGAGGAAGCAAAGATGATGAGAGCGAGGGCCTCTTGCTTTCTCTGAGATCTCCGTTCGCTTCATTCCTTTCTCATGAAGAGAACAGGGAGAAGAGAAGAGGAAGAACGGCAACGGAAGAGAAAGCGAGGGAGCCGAGCGCAGGAGGAGTTCACCGTTCCACCATCTTCCTCCATCTTATCTCTTCCTTTCTGTTCTATGCTGTTCCTTACTCTTTGCAGAAATGGAAAAGAGGGGAGGAAACAATATAGGAGAGGGGAGGGATGAGAGAGCAAGAGATGGCAGAGAGAGCAGAGCGACAGAGAGAGAGAGAGAGAGGGAGGACAAGAGATACATCGCAAGAGGGAAGGAAAGGAGAGAGAGAACCACATCGAGAGGAAGTGGCATGTTCCCTTTCCCTTTCGATCGTGCTGGTCAAAGATGAAGGCAAAAAGAATAGAGAAGAAGGGTCAAACAAAGGAAGGCAGAGAGGGAAAGCCACGACTATGAAGAATTCGACATGTCCATCTCCACGTATATTCCTTTGTCATCACTTCCTTTAAGGACGAAAGAGAAATGACTGACCTATTCTTGATGGTTCCGGTCTGGGCGCCGAGATGTTTATCATATGGTACGCGGGCTACCGTAAATCCTAAACCCCAAGCCCTTTTGCAAAGAGTTGCTTGAAACTTGAAACTTGGAACAACAAACATTAAATCATACTCTATATCTGATACTTGCAAAGTCATTGTTTAAATAAGAAACGAAAGGGATCGCCAAATAATACGTAAAGGTCCATGCCACTTAGGGATCTAGGGATTTCGGGATTTAGGGATTTAGGGATGTAGGGATTTAGGGATTTAGGGATTTAGGGTTTAGGGATTTAGGGATTTAGGGTTTTAGGGTTTAGGGTTTAGGGTTTTAGGGTTTTAGGGTTTAGGGTTTAGGGTTGCGGGATTTGGGGTTTCGGGTTCAGGGCTTAGAGATTTCCGGGGAATCATCTGAGGCGTTGTTCTAGATTAAGGTCCACCCGCCCCCCCCCCGCCCCCCCCCGGCCCCCCCCCCGCCCCCCCCCGCCCCCCCGCCCCCCCCCGGCCCCCCCCCCCCCCCCCCCCGCCCCCCCCCCCCCCCCACCCCTTGTAGGTACTGTGCACAGCAGGCATCCTCACAAGACCTGCATACCATGGTTTAGGGCTCAGGGTTAAGGGATTTAGGGTTTAGGGTTTGGGATTGTAGGGATTTCAGTGTTTAGGGCTTAGGTTTTAGGATTTAGAGTTCAGGTCCCAAGGCCGCAGTTCTGCAAGGGAGTTATGACATCGGCGCTCCTAAACCCTGAACCCTACACCCTACACCCTAAACCCTAAACCCTGACCCTGAACCCTAACCCTAAACCCTAAACCCTATACCCTATACCCTAAACCCTAACCCTAAACCCCAAGTTCTCGTCGGGCCTTCTCGAACTCTTTTTGGTCAGCCTTCAGCTGATTCACGATGGGCTCCTGCGCAGCCGCGCGTGGTTGGTTCTCCAACTAGGGGTTTACGGTTTAGGGTTTAGGGTTAAGGTTTTTAGGGTTTAGGGTTTAGGGTTTAGGGTTTAGGGTTTAGGGTTTAGGGTTTAGGGTTTAGGGTTTAGGGTTTAGGGTTTAGCGTTTAGGGTTTAGGGTTTAGGGTTCAGGGTTTAGCGGGGTTGGGTTTAAGGTTTAGGGTTCAGGGTTTTGGGTTCACGTTTAGGGTTTAGGGACTAAGACTACCAGAGAGCCCCAGAGCCCAAGACCCCTAATAATTGAGGAACATGCCTTCAACTTGATGCGGGGGTCAGATGTGATTGCAGGTATATACCTCGGTGAAGTCATGCTTAGGGTTGAGGGTTGAGGGTTGAGGGTTGAGGGTTGAGGGTTGAGGGTTGAGGGTTGAGGGTTGAGGGTTTAGGGTTTAGGGTTTAGGGTTTAGGGTTTAGGGTTTAGGGTTTAGGGTCTATTGCAATGTGAGGAATCCGAATCACCTTGGGACTCCTTTTTCGTGCTCGGGGGTGACTAAACCCTAGACCCCAAACCCTAAACCCTAAATACATGCCAGGTTGACGTTCGGGTCAGTCTTGGACACGCGCTGGATCAGGCTGTACCCACTTAGCAGAGTCCAGGGATTGGGGAGAGCTTTGCGTTGTCGGGTTAGGGTTAGGGTTTTCGAGGGGTGCTCTACACCCCTTTCCCCTAGCACAGCCCGATAGAGAGTTGGCGATGTTGATGTTTCGGGTCACAATGCTTTCACTCAGAGATGCCCGACTGGTTAGCAAAGCCGCTGTAGGGCATTTGATGGAACAAGTTTGCTCCATCACGAACTCAACCTAAAGCTTCATGCTTGAGCAGGGCATGTGACTGCTGGTAGCCTACACTGGACATCCAATCCAAGGCGAAAGGCCCTTCACAATTCACAAGCTCCCATGGCCAGAGGCCCCACATTGACCCCAAACCCTAAACCCTAAACACTAGACCCTAGACCCTAAACCCTAAACCCTGAACCCTGAACCCTAAACCCTAAACCCTAAAGCTGAGTGCTGCACTCCATGCCTGTCATCAACTTAGGGAGGTCCTGACATTGGCACAGCGAGGTGAAGTCTCCACCACATGATTCCCCAGCTCCCGCCACACACTTTCGCGCTTGTGCGGCTTAGGCTTTAGGGTTTAGGGTTTAGGGTTGAGGGTTGAGGGTTGAGGGTTGAGGGTTGAGGGTTGAAGGTTGAGGGTTGAGGGTTGAGGGTTCAGGGTTGAGGGTTTAGGGTTGCGGCGCTCCTTCTTGATGAACCGATCGATGCCGTCCTCAAACCTGGAGCGCTTCACATCCAGGACTTTGGGCCTCGGACGCGGACAACGCGCTGAGGGTTTAGGGTTTAGGGTTTAGGGTTTAGGGTTTAGGGTTTAGGGTTTAGGGTTTAGGGTTTAGGGTTTAGGGCTTAGGGTTCAGGGTTCAGGGTTCAGGGTTTAGGGTTCAGGATTCAGGGTTCAGGGCTTGGGGTTTAGGGGTCACAACGTTGCCAGTTCTGCCAGATGCTGTACAGACATCTAAGAAACTATCGCAGTACGGTTTTTGTGGCCATCTGAAACAGGACACTAACCCTAGGCCCTAGACCCTAAACCCTATCAGGGCTAAGGAGAAAGCCTCCAAAAGTGAGCCTTGGAAAACTGTGCCGCCATGCGCATTATGTCAAGGAACCCAAAACGGGTAGGTACCACCGAAAAGGGTTTCTAATCCACTCCTGTAATGTAACCCGGAATATATTCCCTAAGAGTTTCTTTTTGGAGCCTCTTCGCGGGCCTTCAGAACATACCTCTCAACTGAGAAATAGACACTGCTTGCTTTAGGGTTTAGGGATTAAATCGGATTAGGGGTTTGGGGTATTTGGGTATTTCCGCCAAAAAAGGGGACCCCCCTAAATACCCCCACCAAAAACGGGTACCCTTGCCCTTGAGGGTTTCGGGCTTGGGGCACAAAACCCTAAACCCGAAACCCTTAACCCTAAACCCTTACTTCAAGAGCCTTGAGCACCCCCATTGCCGGCGCTGCGCAGAAACCGGAAAGTCCAGGAAAAAGGCCGACTGAAGTAGAGGGTCTAGGGTTTAGGGTTTAGGGTTTAGGGGTTAGGGGTTAGGGTTTAGGGTTTAGGGTTTAGGGTTTAGGGTTTAGGGTTTAGGGCCTGAGTGAATAGAATAGGGTGTTTTCGGGAGTTACGAAAATATCATGAGACAGGGGCCATGAGGGTATAATATTGATAATTCTACCCCCAAACCCTACACCCTGAGCCATGCACCCTGCCCCTTTGCCTTTTTTTTGGCCCCCGACGCGACGCCGGAGTCGAGTGCTTGCAGCAGGGCCGTGCCGTTGGAGCGCGTGATCCTTGTCGAAGGAGCTCGTGGAGGGCTTATGGCTCTTAGGGCCTCGGGGTTGGGGTTTGGGGTTTAGGGTTTTGGGTTTAGGGTTTAGGGTTTAGGGTTTTGGGTTTTGCGTTTTGGGTTTTGGAGAGGGTAGGGGCAACAAACGTCACAACAACATCTGAAACCTGCATACTCTAGCCTTCTCCAACTTCGCTACCGCGAGGACTGCTGGCGACCGGCCAGAACTAGATCCCCAAGTCAAGACGGCAGCAGCATAGCACATCTTCGCAAAGATAACCCCATTTCAAGTAGGTCCGGGGATATGTCATACTAGGGGTAAGGGAAGTACCGCTCGAATTGCAGCACAGTTCGCCTGCTTTGGAATAGGGGGGCTGTGAGTTTCGGGTTTAGGGTTTAGGGTTTAGGGCCCTCTGAATTCTTAGACTCTCTGAGTTGCGTGCATGCAGCCATCGATGCCGGGATTTGCCACAGCACCTGACGCCACACATATGCATCAAGGACGAGGCTCTGAAGCAACCCTAAACCCTAAACACTCGAAACCCTAAACCCTCGAAAACCGAAACCCTCGAAACCCTAAACCCTAAACCCTCTAGAAACGAAACCCTCTAAACCCTAAACCCTCCCAACTCTAAACCCTCTAAACCCTAAACCCTCTCGACCCTAAACCCTCAAAACCCTAAATCCCCTCAACCCTAACCCCTCTGAACCCTAAACCCCCCAAACCCTAAACCCCCGAAACCCTACACCCCCTAAACCCTAACCCCCTAAACCCCAAACTCAACCCTAAACCCTCTACACCCTAAACCCTAGACCCTAAACCCCCAAAAAAAAACCCAAACCCCAGACCCTAAACCCCTAAATTGCGCACTGCGAATGCTCAGACCAAGACTCATGAGAGTCATGCCCTTCTCGATCGGTGCGGTTGAAGCCCCACTGAGGGCATCGCCGGCCTTCCAGAAAAGGGTTGGTTTAGGTTTTAGGGTTTAGGGTTTAGGGTTAAGGGTTAAGGGTTTAGGGATTAGGGTTTAGGGTTTAGGCGGTTTAGGGTTAAGGGTTTAGGGATTAGGGTTTAGGGTTAGAGGAAAGCCCCACTTTGGCCTGCCACGACTGGATGCCCTTGCTGGCCACGCGCCCCGTCCTCAGCTTGCAAGCTCTGCTTCGCCCTAAACCCTAAACCCTAAACCCTAGGTTGCCGACCGGTTCTGCTGCTCCAGGGGTGCCTTGGACATCTTCTCGTCGTAGACGATGATGGCCTTGGCACCTCAGGCATCGGATCCTTGCAAAGATGGGTGTTGGGAGCTCAGCAAAGATGGATGTTGGAGCCTCCTCTCTCCTTAAGGACCATTAAGGATAGTCCTGACTTGGTCCTTATGGAGGGGTTCCGGGGTCCCTAAACCCTAAACCCTAAACTTAAACCCTAAACCCTAAACCCTCCGAAGGATCTCATGATGCGCCGCGTTTGACTCCGAGAACAGCGCCCGCTGCCTTCGCCATCTGCGCCTGCAAAAGACGACTTTGAGGGCTTTGCGGTTGAGGACTGAGGTTAGGATGTGGGATTTGTAGGGTTTAGGGTTTCCCCTCGTGTGGGCCATATATATATATATATATATATACGATACGTATACATGTGCATACACCATACATTTACAGCTACAGCCACATGTGCATGCACAGGCAACATCTACAATCTACATCTGCATACATATGTTTATCTTTCTATCTCTATATATATTTGTATATATATATCTCTATATATATATCTATATATAACTATATATATATATATATATATATTTGTGTGCCCATATAAATATATGTATGCGTGTATCTATATTTATATTGAAAACTGTTTATTTACATTTATACGGATATTTATGTTTATATTTGTATTTGTATTTGTAATATATTTGTTCTTATCTCATTTTCCTTTTTATTTCTATATTCCTATTGCTTTGTATATTTATATTCATACTTACATTTATATATTGATATTGATATTGATATTCATTGTTATTTAGTTATATCTATAGGCGGAAACTTTGCATTGCGGATCCGGATCTCTCGACAGATCAAACCCCGAAGCCCCAAACCCGAAACTCAGTGGTGAGGGTTTGCATCCGCCAGGCGAAAGAACCCACGCGGCCCCTCTCTCCGAGACCTTGCTCATGCCTGTCTGGGACAGGGCCTTCTCCGGGGTCTGGGAAACCCAAAAAGAGTCGGAAATGGAGGCCCTATTTCTGCCGCATAAACCTGTCTGTTCATACTCACTCCTCTGGAATCGACGCCTCCCAAGGAGGCTACTGGAAATTGCCGGGGTTTCGAAAGCTTCTTCCAGCTGTTTTCAACCTCATTCGGCCTGACACACCAAAGGCCCGAGAAGAGCCCCCCCCCTCTGCGAAGCCCTAACCCTACATCGGCCCGCATGCAGAAGATCAACTTCGTAAACCCTGGACCACAACTTGGTAGCCAGCAACCATGTTCGAAGATAAAGGTGCCCTTTGGGGGGTTGGTTACTTGACAAGGGAACCTGAACCAAAAAGGGCAAAAGTGTACCTCTGGGCTACCAAGCCAATGAAGAGTAATGCAGGTGGCTGTGGTGGGGAGCACGCGCGCGTGCGCGTGGCCCAAAACCCCAAACCCCTAACCAAACCCTAAACTGCCCTAAACCCTAAGCCCTAAACCCTAAACCCTAAACCCTAAACCCTAAACCCTAAACCCTAAACCCTGAACCCTAAACCCTGAACCCCCAAATCCCGAATCATCCCGAAGGCCGCAGGGCCCATGCCAAGGCCTTCTGCTCGAAAGTGCAGAGCCCGCGGGCTACGAGGGCGATACTCCCAGCCTCCCAAGGTGCTACTGGAGAGGGCTTGTAGGGTTTTTAGGGTTTAGGGCTTGGGGTTTAGGGTTTAGGGGTTGGGGTTTAGGGTTTAAGGATTAGGGTTTAGGGTTTGGGGTTTGGGGTTTAGGGTTTAGGGTGTAGGGTTTAGGGTTTAGGGTTTAGGGTTCACAAGTTGCTCTTTTTCTACCGACAGTGCTTTCTTGGGATAATTTGAGGGTTTAGGGCCAGATGGATTTTGGGTTTAGGGACTCCCCAAACCCTAAACCCTAAACCCCGAAGCTAAGGGTCCCTCCTGGCCTGGACAGTGTAGGATGTGCAGCCGTACTTCGCATCCAGCTGCCCGGCGGCCTGGAACGTCCTCGTGCCGCAACGGGCGAAACTGCGTGACTGCCACATGATCAGGTTTAGGGATTGGGGTTTAGGGTTTAAGGTTTAGGGTTCAGGGTTTCGAGTTTATAGGGTAGAGGGTTAACTTATAAATGATAAATGAGCGTGATGTTCTCGGCATTTCGTGAACAAGAATGTTTTTCTATATGTATGAAGAGGGGGATGGGGGTTAAGCTTAGGGTTTCGGGGTCAACTTCTGGGGTCCAGGGACACTTCAGGGTACTTTGGGGAACCTATACGACTCAGAACCCACCCTAAACCCTCAACCCTAAACCCTCAACCCTAACCCTAAACCCTAAACCCTAAACGCTAAACCCTAAACCCTAAACCCTAAACCCTAAACCCTAAACCCTAAACCCTAAACCCTAAACCCTAAACCCTAAACCCTAAACCCTAAACCCTAACCCTAAACCCTAAACCCCCAAGCCCCAAGAAGTCGAAGCCCCCCCACAACGCATCCGAGCTGCCCGTCGAACTTGTTGTCCACACCTGAGAACCACTCGGCGGGACGGGCCTGCCGCGGTTTAGGGTCTAGGGTTTAGGGTTGAGGGTTTAGGGTTTAGGGTTGAGGGTTGAGGGTTGAGGGTTTAGGGTTGAGGGTTTAGGGTTTAGGGTTTAGGGTTTAGGGTTGATCTCTCCAATCTGGGCCGCGGGCCCTGAACTCCACTCGCTGTCCAGCCTCAGGCAAGTGCAGAAACAGGCCCTTCTTCGCCCTAAACCCTTAACCCCCTAAACCCCCTAAACCCCCTAAACCTCCCTAAATCCCCCAAACCCCCCCAAACCCCCTAAACCCTAAACCCTAAACCCTAAATCCTAAGCCCTAAGCCCTTAGCCCTAAGCCCTAAACCCTAAACCCTAAACCCTAAACCCTAATCCATGACATAGTGTGCGTTCTGCGTGGTCTTTGAGGCCCCATGCTTCCAGCTCGACCTGGAGAAGGAGATCATCTCGGAGGCCTGACCAGAACTCACACGATGTCTAGCGGGCCTCGGGTTTAGGGTTTAGGGCTAAGACATTAAGGTTGGGGCTTCGGGTTTAGGGTTTTTAGGGTTTAGGGTTTAGGGTTTAGGGTTGATGGTTTAGGGTTTAGGGTTTAGGGTTTTAGGGCTTTGGAAGTCTACCCCGCGCAACGCAAAAAAAACCGTGGGAAGGCGAGCGGGCGCAACGAAGCTCAGGGAGTGCCAATAAACCCTAAACCCTAAACCCTAAACCCTCAATCAGCTCGCCAAGGCCTTCCAGCTTCTGATAATACTTTCCTGGGCAAGCAAACGTCTGGGGTTTAGGGTTTAGGGTTTAGGGTTTAGGGTTTAGGGTTTAGGATTTAGGGTTTAGGGTTTGGGGTTCAGGGTTCAGCTGCGAAAATTCTGAGCACGAGTTATTTTGGAGATTCTTGTGTTTTTCATTCCTCATATTTTGTTACGATGCTTATGCTTAATTTTGCTATTGTTGTTGTTACTGAATACAGATTAACACCAGTCGATGCATGTGGACACTGCGCATGTCACATGTACTTGCCGGCAAGCATCGAACCTTTGGAATAAGTTGCTGCTTGGCGTTGAAAATGCGATCCACCCTGGACAGTCAATTCGCGAAGCATGCGGCACGCCACGGGAGGAGAACCATGAGAAAAATGTGCGCCTCTCCTCTAACTCATGGTTCCTTCGTTGGACCGTGATATGGGTAGCTTCCATCACTTCTCTTACCACATGTCAAGCAGAGATGGGAGAGGTTTTCGGAGTGTTCAAGTTCCAGAGCACATGCGCAGCTGAGCAATCTCCAGTCTTCGCAGACCTCCAGTACGTGCATGTGAGACGACGTAGACCCCGTCGAGATTAGTTGCGGGAAATCCGCGGAATGGATCGCAGAAGGGGTTGGGAAAAGAATAGTCGACCCCTCGATTTGCAATTGTGAAGAGCGCGGGGCTTTGTATAAGATTTGGCTTGGGCCCCCCCCCTGCATTTTACATTCTTGGGTGTGGGCCTCTTATGACTCAAGAATCATACTCGTCATAAACACATAGCCGCGAATAATCCTACTTCATACGGGAAAAAGTGGCAGGCTTCGGCCCGAATCTCAAGCCTAAACCCTAACCCGCTAAACCGCTAAGCCGCTAAACCGCTAAACCGCTAAACCCTAAACCCTAAACCCTAAACCCTAAACCCCTACACCCTAAACCCCTAAACCCTGCAAAGCTTGCTGGCGGCGCTGGGCCTGAAGGCTTCGGCCGCTTCCGGCTTCAGCCACATGGCCGCAGTTGCTGCGGCTGCAGACTCCTCTGCAACCAGCAGCAGAGTAGGGGTTTAGAGTTTAGGGTTTAAGGTTTAGGCTTTAGGCTTTAGGCTTTAGGCTTTAGGCTTTAGGCTTTAAAGTTTAGGGTTGAGAGGGCTTTGGGCTTTGGGCAGAGACTGAGAGATGGCGAGATTGAAACATTGGGGGGTTGCGAGGAGGAGGAGGAGGAGGTGGAGGAGGAGGAGAGGAGAATTTCCCTGAACCCGAAACCCTAAACCCTAAACCCTAAACCCTAAACCCTAAACCCCAAACCCCTACTGCTACCCCCCCCCCCCCCAAAAAGTGAAGGAAGCTCGCGGGATGGGTCGGCACATGGGAACTTTCCCGTCCTGCAGGACAGTGCGACGTCCAGCTGGCGATGCCTTCCTGTCATGGACTGTTCCTAAACCCTAAAGCCTAAACCCAAAACCCTAAACCCTAAGTTTGGGGAAGGGTTTCGGGTTCAAACGCCCGGCAAGAAAGGCTGAGGCAGCGACTCCAGATCGGGCTTGCCTCGGCTTTGGATTACTCGACGCTGGTCACTCAAACATGAGAATAAGCTACCACAAGCTTGGGGTTCCGGGTTTAGGGCTTAGGGTTTAGGGTAGAATGGGGTTTCCGAAAAACCCTTTTTGGGGGGGTCCATTTAAGGGGATTCTCCCCTATTTTGGGAAATGCCGGTACAGAGTTTTGAGATGAAGGCTGGCCTGGGCTGCTCATCTCATGGTACGTTGCGGCCCCTGGAACAGCACCCCACCTGTGTCCAGCTGAGATGGTGACCTGCACCCAGCCAGGCCAGGCCTGTCAGCGAAAGGAAGGCAAGCCACGCGCTCCCTGAATCTCTGTCGAAAATGTACTGAAGGTAGCCGTGCTCATCTTCTGATGAAGGGCTACTTCGGAAAAGGGGCCGGGGGGGGGGGGAATCTAAACCCTAAACCCTGAACCCTAAACCCTAAACTCCGAATCACAGCCTCTGTGACACAGGGCAGCAACGACGATGGAGGCACAGGCGCAGGCCTCAGTGGCCAGCAGGGCGGCCGGATGCTACGGCCACAGCTAGTATAGGAGCCTTTTTTTTTATTGATGGCCTTAATAATTACAATAGGTTATTAAAGTATATTTATAAAGGGACCATAAGGGAATACTATCAGTATTTTTTCCGACCCCTTTTTTTCCGGATCCTGAAAAAGCGGGTCTTTCTCGCTCGACTCCTCGGCACGTGTGGATTCTTTGGATCTCCAGTTCTTCACAGATCCATGACTCAACCCTGGAAACGTAAAGAATACCGTAAACCCTAAAACCCTAAACCCTAAACCCGAAAGCATGGGGGCTCCATGATGCTGGGCCGGAAACGGCCATAGTAGGAGAAGCTTCAGTCGATCTCTCGTCGTCACGATGCCGTCCGCTTGAGCATGGTGGTGGGTTTCCATCTTAGACCACAGGGAGCATCATGGAATCAGTCTTGGAGTGTGATCGCATCAAGCCAGACCTGCTTCGCGCTTGCACACATCTGCCTTGGCATGGTTCCGGGAGCAGTGGCGGAGTCCTCGGCCAAGCAACACACGCCAAGGACATCATTGCTGTCGTGGACGTGCTCCAATGTCTGGCGCACGAGCTGTCGTGCGCTAGTCCATGGCATCCAGTTCACACACAAACGCGGTTTCTGCCTCCTGGTCAGCGGTGTCCTGGCCAGCCCCTGAGACCTGCCTAGACCGTAAACCCTAGGCCCTAACCTCTCAGCCGCAAGCCCCTTCTTGTATAACATAACACTTGTATCGGAACATATACATATATACATATATATATATACACACATGCATCTATGGCTATAACTATATCTACATGCCCGTTTTGAAAAGCACGTCCTTGGCACAGTTCCCGACACCCTCGCTGAGGCCGAGCCGAGCCTGGAGCTCCGCCAGGGTTCCCGCAGCCTCCGCGGCCCTCAGCTTGGAGCCAAGGGTTCCGTGCGCGGCCGCCTGCGCCCGCAGGAGAGAGCATCGCTTCCTCGGAGAGGGCGTGGGGTCTCTCGGACCCCAGGGCTTGGGGCTTATGGGGCTTAGGGCGTGGGGTTTAGGTTTCAGGTCTGGGGCTTCAAGCTGGGATTACAGGTCAATATCTTATTGTATTCTTATTGTAAAGAGAACTGGGCCGCACGTGGACCAGAAGCCCGTGGGCGAGGAATCACCCCAAAAAAAAACAAATGGGCCCGTAATCTAGAGATGAATCCCCCCAAACCCCTAACCCTAATGTTCAACCCTAAACCCTGGCCCTAAACCCTAAATCCTAAACCCCCACGAAAATCCCAAGGCTCAAATGGAGGGGGCCATACCAGCGCTCGCAGCGATCCAGGAGCTCTCCTGCCATCTCCAAGACAGTCTCTGGGTCCTGAGCTGCTCAAACAAGGACTGGGTTTAGGGGGTTTGGGGTTTGGGGTTTAGGGTTTAGGGTTTAGGTTTAGGGTTTAGGGTTTCGGGCTTGCAGGGTCTAAACCTAGGGTTTAATTGATATGGCTATTGCGATATTATATCTCTTCTGATTGTGAATATTTTTGCAGCGACGGCGACGGCGGCGACGGCGGCGACGACGACGACGACGAGGACGAGGACGAGGACAAGGACGACGACGATGACGACGACGACGACTGCTACTACTTCGATGACTTTGCATATGATCAGCCATTATTAGTATTGCCATACGTTTGGGCCTGGAATTTATCTTCTCTAACAAGACTTCTGATTATGCAGAGTGGTCAAGTTTTGGGATTCTTCCAGACCGGGCTACCAACGATCGATGGCCAAAACCCCCCGCCCCCGGGCCAAAAGGATTAATAAGGGGCTTATTCAGCAGGGGAGCCGTCGGGGGAAGTCGAGTAGTCGGGGAGATTCGATAAAACATCCCCAGCAGCAACCAAACCCTAAACCCTAAACCCAGGCAAACAGGCGCCCAGGCCTTAGCCAACTCTGCTGTGGACAGGGCCAAGCCCCGCAGCTCCTTCCAGGGGGAAGTTGTGTTGAGTTGTAAGGGGGCGCCCTGTAAACGGCACATTCAGGTTTAGGGTTTAGGGCTTAGGGCTTAGGGCTTAGGGTTTAGGGTTTAGGGTTTAGGGTTCAGGGTTTGGGGCTTAGGGTTTAGGGCTTAGGGGCTAGGATGTCCGCTCCTGCAAGATCACGGCCTCCCGATGGACTGCTGGGAGCAGCTTGGCGAGAATGCCTTCCGATGCCCGCATCACAGGGAAGGGAGGAAGGGGTTTTGGGTTTAGGGTTTCGGGTGCAGGGTGAAGGGTTTAGGGTTTCGGGTTTAGGGTTTAGGGTTTAGGGCTTAATTAGGGTTTAGGGTTCAGGGTTTAAAGCCTAGCAGGCAGTCTCGAAACCCTAAACGTCCCTGAGAATCTGTCTCTAAGCATCCCAAAACGCGAAAGACTCCCCAAAAACTCCCGAGCTCCAGCACCCTAAGCCCTAAACCCTGCACCCTTAATACCTTAAAGCCCTAAACCCGAGACCCTAATTCAACCCTAAACCTACCCTTAAACCCCGACACCCTAAACCCTTTAAATCCCGAAACCCTAAACCCCCAAACCCTAAGCCCTAAGCCCTAAGCCCTAAGCCTTAAGCCCTGAACCCTGAACCCTAAACCCTAAACCCTAAACCCTAAACCCTAAACCCTAACCCCGCCTCGGATGAGCTTGAGATTGCTCCGGGCGCGCGCTTCCAGGCCGGGAGCCTCACTTTCGCTGCGGTCCAGGGGCTCCAACCTTACAGGGGCTAAGGGTTTAGGCTTTAGGGTTTGGGGTTTAGGGTTTGGGGTTTCGGGTTTAGGGTTTACGGTTTGGGGTTTAGGGTTAGGGTTTAGGGTTTAGGGTTTAGGGTTTAGGGTTTAGGGTTTAGGGTTTAGGGTTTAGGGTTTAGGGTTTAGGGTTTAGGGTTTAGGGTTTAGGGTTTAGGGTTTAGGGTTTAGGGTTTAGGGTTTAGGCTTTAGGCTTTGGGGTTTGGGGTTTAGGGTTTGGGGTTTGGGGTTTAGGGAATGAACCCTGCAAAATATCTTGCATTACAGCGCTGTAGAGGATTTCGATAGGGATGGTTTGGGGGTTCAGGGATTGATACAAGGCACCGAACTCCTACTTAGAGCACCTCGACAAGTCCTTCAAAGCCGCGCCCACGGCGGCGTTGGCGGCCGAGCTCGCAAAGGGCAACCTTGGTTTAGGGTTTCGGGTTTGGGGTTTAGGTGGTCTAGGGTTTAGGGTTTAGGGTTCAAGGTTTAGGGTTTAGGGTATGGTATAGGGTTTCTAGGGTCCTGGTCTTTAGAGCTTAGACGGGCTTTTGGGGCTTGAAGGTCCTTCTCTAGGGTCTTTCTTGAGTTTGTAGCGTTTAGGGCTTCAGGGTCGGGGTTTGAAAGGTCAAGGCTGCAGGTTCACGCCCTCTGAAAGAGAGTCCTAGACGTGATTCCCTTAAGGCAAACTCAAATCTCCCAAGGGACTGGCTTAGGGTTTTAGGGTTTAGGGTTTAGGGTCTAGGGTTTAGTGTTTAGGGCCCCGTAGCAGCTCTCATGAGAGAACCGGGATAGTAAGATAAGCTGGCGGAATCCCTGAACCTTAAACCCTAAGCTCTAGCCAAACATGGACAAAAACCTAGAGCACAAGCCCTGACACCTAAGCCTTACACCCTAAACCGTCGAGATCTAAACCCTAAACCTAAACCCCAAACCCTAAACCCTGAACCTCCCTTTAAAAGGGGGCCTGGCAGCTTCAGGGCCCGGAACACGGAAAGCATCTTCTGGAGCTCGGCTTCCTCCGGCAGCGTCCTCTCAAAGAGGGCCTGTAGGAGCTGTCCTAGGGCGAGGCCGGCCCCCCCAACCCAAAAACAATGGGGTTTAGGGTTTAGGGTTTAGGGTGCAGGGTTTAGGGTTTAGGGTTTAGGGTTTAGGGTTTAGGATTTAGGGTTCCGAAAGGGATTTTAAGGCTTTCGGGCTTGAGGGCTCCGGAAGTTGTCGGGTTTTAGGGCTTTAGGGTCATAGGTTGGCCCCCCCTTGAGACATGTGGGGTTTAGGGGGTTTGCAGGTTTAGGGTTTAGGGGCTAAGAGGCTTAGGGTGTAAAAGTTGCAGGGTTGCAGGGCTTTTGTGCACTAGGGACTCAGCTTCACATTAATTACGCCCAATGAAAATGGGAAGATGAAACCTTGCACCCTAAACTCTAAACCCTACACCTTAAACCCTAAACCCTATTCCGAACCTGCCGGGTGGCCCTTGGCATCACTGACAAGGTGCACTTGCTTCAGGAGGCCTTGCGCGGTCAGATCCTGCGCGTGACCCTGCCCGAAATCCTGCAAAGCCTCCCTGGAAACGATTGAACTGTACGTAGATCCTAAAGTGCCCTGATATGGTGAAAAGAACGGTAATAAGTACAGTTATAATTGGTTAAGAAGTCCCATGAACCTCCAAGCAAACACCGCACTCAATCCCAGCTCTACACTGCCTATATGATTCTCTCCCAAAATGAGGATCCTCTGAAACGATAATCCCTACTGTCACTAGGCAAAGGTAACCCTCGTTTGGGGACACCCTCTCATAGAGATCCGAAACACCCTCAACCCTATAAACTGATAAACCCTCAACCCTCGAACCATAAACACCCAAAAAACCCTAAACCCAAAAAGCCCTAAACCCCAAAAGCCCTGAACCCCTAAAAAAACCCAAACCCAAAAAGGCCTAAAACCCTAAACCCTCCCCTTCGAGTCCTGCATGCACTTCGAGCACTTGCAACTGAACCAGTGCGAGGCCTGCAGGTTTCTTCGGCGCTCCCAAACCGGGCGCGCCAGGTCCTGGGTAGGGTTTAGGATGGTTTGGGGTTTAGGGTTTAGGTTCTAGGGCTTAGGAGCCCCCACAACGACCAAACAGGTGCAGTCTTCTTACAGCAGCTGAAGTAAATCAAACCCTTAATCCTAAACCCTAAAACCCTAAAGCCTACGGTTAAATGGCAGCTGGGGATCGCCATAAGAGATGGTCAGGCTCGCCCCGGCCTCAAGGTCACGCACGGCCTGCAGCTTCAGGGTCGGCCGCAGCCCCTCTCCTGTACTGCACTGAAACCCTGGCAAAGGCTAAGTTTCTCTGCTTCTTAGGTGTAAAGAAAGCAAAACGTTAAAAACATGTTCAAGCTCCCCTTAGTCTCCGGCAAACAGGAACAGGAACTGGCACGTCGGTGCGCAGTCGTGGTTTGCAAGAGAGCCCTCCGCAAACACTGCGGAGCCGACGGACTCGAAGCGAGAATGTTCAACCACCCCAGTCATGTTGCACTGCATCTGCATGAGGACGCCGATGATAGTTTCAGTGTTTGCCTTCACGGGGTGTCATTGTGACTATTGTTGTTGGTGTTTATGATTTTGTTGGTTTTATTGCCGAGAAAGACGTCGTCGTCGTCGTCGTCGTCATAGCTGGTGGTAGTAGTAGTAGTAGTAGTAGTAGTAGTAGTAGTAGTAGTAGTAGTAGTAGTAGTAGTAGTAGCAGCAGCAGCAGCAGGAGCAGTAGCAGTAGCAGTAGCAGTAGCCGTGGCAGTAGCAGTAGCCGTGGCAGTCAGTAGTAGTAGTAGTAGTAGTAGTAGTAGTAGTAGTAGTAGTAGTAGTAGTAGTAGTAGTAGTAGTAGTAGTAGCAGCAGCCGTGGCAGTAGCAGTAGCCATGGCAGTAGTAGTAGTAGTAGTAGTAGTAGTAGTAGTAGTAGCAGTAGTAGTAGTCGTAGTCGTAGTCGTGATCGTAGGAGTAGTAGTAGTAGTAGTAGTAGTAGTAGTAGTAGTAGTAGTAGTAGTAGTAGTAGTAGTAGTAGTAGTACAGTAGTAGGAGTAAGAGTAGTAATATTAGAAGTAGTAGTAGTTGTTGTTGTAGGAAGTAGTAGTCGGAAGTAGTAGTAGTAATAGTAGTAGTAGTAGTAGTAGTAGTAGTAGTAGTAGTAGTAGTAGTAGTAGTAGTAGTAGTAGTAGTAGTAGTAGTAGTAGTGGTAGTAGTAGTAGTAGTAGTAGTAGTAGTAGTAGTAGTGTAGTAGTAGTAGTAGTAGTAGTAGTAGTAGTAGTAGTAGTAGTAGTAGTAGTAGTAGTAGTAGTAGTTGTAGTTGTTGTTGTTGTTGTTGTTGTTGTTGCTGTTGTTATTGTAGTTGTAGTTGTAGTTGTAGTTGTAGTTGTAGTTGTAGTTGTAGTTGTAGTTGTTGTTGTTGTTGTCGTAGTAGTTGTAGTAGTAGTCGTCGTAGTATGTAGTCGTAGTAGTCGTAGTAGTCGCAGTAGTAGTAGTAGTAGTAGTAGTAGTAGTAGTAGTAGTAGTAGTAGTAGTAGCAGTAGTCGTCGTCGTCGTAGTAGTATTAGCAGTAGTAGTAGTAGTAGTAGTAGTAGTAGTAGTAGTAGTAGTAGTAGTAGTAGTAGTAGTAGTAGTAGTAGTTGTAGTAGTAGTAGTAGTAGTAGTAGTAGTAGTAGTAGTAGTAGTAGTAGTAGTAGTAGTAGTAGTAGTAGTAGTAGTAGGAGTGGGAGTAGGTGTAGGAGTAGTAGTAGGAGTAGTAGTAGTAGTAGTAGTAGGAGTAGTAGTAGTAGTAGAAGTAGAAGTACAAGTAGAAGTAGTAGTAGAAGTTCTTGTTGTTGTTGTAGACGACTGCCCACTACGCATGAACCGTTTTGGGTTCTTTTGGGTATCATGAATATGCGTGCTACTAGTATTGCTGCTTTGCCGATTCTTACTTTACAGGCCCTTGGCCCCTAAGACCTACACCGGTGCAAGAACCAAGCTCTAAACCCCCAAACCCTAAACTCTAAACCCTAAACTCTAAACCCTAAACCCTAAACTCTAAACCCTAAACTCTAAACCCTAAACCCCGACCTGGGCATCCTGGGGCCCCGTAGCCTCGGCCCAGCCTGGTGCAGCTGCGCGCGCCGGAACTTTTCCGGGAGGAGCTGCGGCACCTGTACCACCACTTCATGCAAGGGTGTTAAGTTTAGGGCTTTGGGGCCTTGGGGCTTTGACGCAGGTTACTGGCAGCTTTTACGGTTTGGGGCTTCAGGGGTTAGGGTTTAAGGTTTGGGGCTGAGGGATTAGAGATTGGGAAGTCTGGGGTGTAAGGTTTTTCGGGTAGTTTCAGATTGCCTGGACCACCACTTCAAGCAAGGTCGTGGCGATTGCAGCCTCGGAGGCAAATCCGGTCACTGTTATACAACTAGTCATACCTGACTCGCTTACTACTGCAAGACTACTGCTACTGCTACTGCTACTCCTCCTACTACCACTGCCACTGCCACTGCCACTACCACTACCACTACCCGAAGCCTAGACCCTAAACCGCAAACCCTAAACCCTAAACCTATACCCGAAGCGCGAAGCCCTACACCCTAAGCCCTAAGCCCTAAACCCTAAACCCTAAACCCGCCCAGCTGCTGGGATTGCGAGCGCGGGAGCTTGGAGCATGGCCTGCAGGGCCTTCGGCCTTCCAAGGAAGGGCGAGGCCAAGTTGGCTGCCAAGGAGGCCGGAGCGTGCCTCATTTTTTGAAGTGTAGAGGGTTTAGGGTTTAGGGTTTAGGGTTTTTTTTGGGGGGTAGACCCTGTTCTCAGGGGGGTTATGACCAGCGAGTTTGTAAGGGTGTGGGTATTTGGCGGTTGGGTTGTACCCTACTCTTCGGGAATTAGAACCTACTAATTTGCAGGGTGTGGGTGTTCGGATGGGGTTTGGGGTCTGGGGATCGTTGAGGGTTCTGGGAGGTGTAGGATTCGGGTCTTGGGAGTTGGAGATATTATATGATGTCTGCGTAGGATTTTGGTTGTTTAGGTTTCAGGATGTTCGCAGTTTGTGCAGTCTTACCCTAGACCCTAAACCCCTACAACCCCTAAACCCTCTACATCCCATACCCGGCGCCCTCTCTCTGAGGCCGGCGGCCCCGCGCGCAGCAGCCGCGCCACCAGGAGCGCATCTAGGAGTGCATCGCCCCGGTGCCAGACGTGACCCCCGCAGGCGGACCTCATGGCAGCTTCGGGTTTGTTGGGGCTTGGGGTTGAGGGTGGCGGGTGTAGCTTTTAGGGTCTGCGAGGGCTGCTGCGTCGAAGGTGCTATTGAAGGGATGTTCATGAAAGTAGGACAAACTCGGGCTTAGGGCCGCTAAACCCAAAACCCTAAACCCTGAACCCTAAACCCTAAACCTAGTTTGGGGCTTTGTGAAGAAAGCGAATCTGCCTGAGGCCGGGGCAGCTGCTTGATGAGGAGCCCGATGGCAGCGCATTCCTCGATCATCTCCCATCATGGATGGGAGCCACGTCTGCATAAACCCTAAACCCTAAACCCTAAACCACACTGGCAATTGCAAGCACCGAATTCAAACCGACGGCTCGCGAGTGGTCCGGCGCGTCTGCTTGGCGGCATGCATCGCTGCAGTACCCGAAACGCGCCTGGTTTAGCGTTTAGTGTTCAGGATTTAGGGTTTAAGGTTTAGGATTTAGGGAGGGTTTCGGATGTAGGGTTAAGGGTTTAGGATTTAGGGTTTAGGGTTTAGGGCTTAGGGTGGACACTTTGCTTCACTGCCTGCGGCTTGGGATCAAGGTATGGGGTGGTTGCTCCAAACCCGAACTACCCCCCACAACGTAAACCCCTTCTGCCTTTCTGGTAGCCGGGGGATGTTCTGTGACGGCACTCTCGGCCGAGAAGATTTGTGCTTCTGCTGACAGCTCGTCAATGCCAAGAATCTTAAGCAACCCTAAACCCTAAACCCTAAACCCTAAACCCTGATACCCTGAACCTGGGAGTGAAGCCACATACACTCTTTCAGGCCTCTAACTCATGGTCTGTTCTGTGGATACTTAAAAACTTAACCTAAAACCTAAAGCCTCAAAGTTTTAGAACCCTAAACGAAACTCCAGCACCCCTTGACACTCTAAACCCCTAAACCCCGAAACCCCTAAACCCCTAAACCCCTAAACCCCTAAACCCCCTAAACCCCTAAAACCCCTAAAACCCCTAAACCCCTAAACCCCTAAACCCCTAAACCCCTAAACCCCTAAACCCTGTCTGTCTCGCCTGGATCGTCCGACGACCGCTTCATAAACCCCTCAACCCCTCCCCTAAACCCCTAACCCCTAAACCCCTAAACACCGAAACCCTAAAACCCTAAACACCCCAAAACGTACAACCCTTTACACTCTCAAAGCTGAACATGAGCCCAGTCGCACAGCCGCTGCATAGTCGGAGGGGCAGACGCCGCAGGCAGAGCGCACAGCAGTGCGCTGCATTGGCCAAGCTCACGCCAGCCACCAAAGCCTCCGACACCAGCGCTACCTGCCAGGGTCTCGACTTCAGGGCTACACCCCAAACCCTAAACCCTGAACCCGCAACCCTAAAACCCTATAAACCCTATCAACCCTACAAACCCCTACAAACCCCTATAAACCCTATAAACCCTCTAAACCCTCTAAACCCTATAAACCCTATTGACCCTATAAACCCTATAAGCCCTATAAAACCTATAAACCTTATACACCCTATACACCCTATACACCCCATACACCCTATAAACCTGTAAACCCTATAAACCCTATAAACCCTAAATCCTAAACCCTAAACCCTAAACCCTAAACCCCTCGCCTCACCGCTTGCGAGCGCCCTCACGGCCCGCAGCCCACGGCCCTGGCCCGCGTGCTCGACGACTTCGGCGGCCCCGAGGCTGCGCCCCACAGCCACCGGCATCCCAGGGGTTTCGGGGGGGGGGGGTTTGGGATGTTTAGGGTTTAGGGTTTAGGGTTTAGGGTTTAGGGTTTAGGGTTTAGGGTTTAGGGTTTAGGGTTTAGGGTTTAGGGTTTAGGGTTTAGGGTTTAGGGTTTAGGTTTTAGGGTTTAGGGTTTAGGATGGTTTAGGGATATTTGGGGCTCAGGAGCTGTCAGGGTCTTAGGAGCCACAAGAGGGTTTGTTCTGGGGGTTTGGGGGGCTGGGGGGGTGTTAAGAGTTCAGGTTTTTGGTGAGCTTCCGAGAGTCTAAGTGTGTCAGGTTGCGGGCTTCCAGGAGTGAAGAATTAGGTTTAGGGTTTAGGGTTTAGGGTTTAGGGTTCAGGGGCTGTCGGCTGCATGAGCAAGAGCCGCAAGAAAGGCCGTGATGGATTGCCTGCCCAATTTTTTGAGCTCGAAGCCTGCGCTTCGCCACTTAGGGCTTCGGGATTCTTAGGGCTGGGGCCTAAACCCTAAACCCTAAACCCTAAACCCTAAACAGTAGACCCTGGACCCGAAATATAGGAGCCCTGCCCTTCTCAGTCTTCCCTTACCGTAGCCCCAGAGCCGCGCCACAGCCATGCTCAAGGGAATACTTAGTTGTCCAGTACCTGGGGGTTTTAAAGGTTAACCTGTGATATTATAAGGAGAATATATTAACCCAAAAAGGTTAAAGGTTATCTACTCTACTACTAAGAATATGCCAGCCGGAGCTCTGCATGGGATGCTCAAATCGCTATCGCCCTTGTTTCATACAGAAGGGGGCGGTTCTCTAGTGGTCCTGAATGTAAGGTGGGGCCGACAGGGGACCGATCTTACCGACCAAAGTTACTAGTGGGCAATGGAACCCCAGAAGCACGAAGCTGCGTGAAAATGATCACAAAAAGCTGAACCCGCAGCCGCCTAAGCCCTATAGTCCTATAACTCTCAGCACATTCTTCCCTTTTCTCCACCGGATCTGGGGCGCCCACCAGGAGACTTCGGCGCCGCCGATTCATCACCTGAACGAGCTCTGGCCGCGGACCAGGAGAAGAAGATTAGGAAGACCAGAAGAAGATTAAGAATAAGAAGAAGCAGAAGAAGAAGATTGAGAACAAAAGAACAAGGTAAATTGTTCTGGAAGATGCGAATAAGAGCAAGAAGAAGAGGAAATTGCCATTGCTCGTCACTACTGCCTATGTTGAGAGATTCTATGAAACCATCAATAAGACGGTGGTGGTGTTGGTGGTGGTGGTGGTGGTGGTGGTACTACTCCCATCCCACGGCATAGAGAGCTAAGTCCTGGACCATGCTGACAAGGGCCGCCGCTCTCCCAGTTTCGCAAAGCCGGGGAAAATACGAACAAGAAATGTCATGACGCGAAATATGATGATGATAGTGGCACCTCTGGCTGTCTGTAGCTCTACTCTACGTCAGAGGCCATCGGAATGCTTGCGCGTAGTCTCTGCATGTTTGCCCGTTGCTCAAGGTCTCTTTCTCGCATGCACATGTGCTGTAGGAAAGGCTCTTGCAACAGCTGCGGAGGCCGGAATCAGCGCCAGAGTAGAGGCCGGTGATGGGATTCAGTAATTTAAAGGAGTCATATGAAGTAATAATTAGGGCTTAAATTCCTTGTATCCCCAAAAGGACACCCAATATATACACTCCATATGAAAATGGAAGCTTATATACACTTGCCAGTAACTGTAATGTAAAATATGTTTCATATACTACAAGAGATTAGGGGGGTTAGGGTTTAGGGTTCAAGCACGCGACGTTTTGCCTGCTGCTTGGCATGTGCCCTCGTGGGCTACAGTCGGCTTTAAATGATTCAGCTTGCATGAAGACCCCTTCATGTCGAGCGGGCAGATTGTAGACATCTTCGCAGCACCAACTGATGCATTCCAGAATCTCATGGGCATGGCATTGCTATGGGCAGCCAACGCAGCGGCACGGGCGAAGATTCATTGAAATCAAGGCACACGACGGCACGGGCAACGGCTTCCGAGTAGTCGAGGCAGTCGAGAAGACCGGCATTTCAACCCTAAACCCCAAACCATTGACCATATTCCTGAGGTTCCCTGTTGGTGTTCCCATCTAAAACCCTACCCCCAAAACCTCGACCCTAAACCCTAGACCCTAAACGACAAGGACCCCTTTGGTTCGGGCTCGTGGGTATTAGCTGGCGGCAGCTTCGCCCTGGCCGAACTGGGGAAGCGTCAGGCCCCCAGTGGCCCCGAAAGTGATCTCAAGCTCCTTCCAAGCTTGTTAAGGGGGATAAGGAGGGACCCCTGGAAGGGACCCTTTGTAACCCCTACATACCTAAGTGACCCGCTCCTTTAGCCCCTTGGGCTTGCCTTCAGTTGGCAGAAAGGGGTCAGGTTCAGGGTTTTGGGGGTCTAGGGGTTTAGGCTCTAGGGGTTTAGGGTTTAGGGCCTTTAGTGTTTAGTTAGGGTTCACTGGTACTGATAATAAGGGTCATCTATTTGCTTCAGAACCAACAGAAAAATAAAGAACAATAATCCCTATATTGCCTTTACAAGGAAGAATAGTTTGTGTGTTTTGGGTGGTTATTGAGCAAATAACAGAGGAGTTCAGGTTCACGATTTAGAGGGTTAAGTTCTGGAGGTTGACGGCTTAAGGTTGGAGATTTTGGGGTTTAGGGGCTTTGGGGGTTTGAGGGCTTTGAGGGCTTAGGGGTTTAAGGGGTAACAAGAAACGGCACCCGCTCTCTACATTGTTGAGGGTTTAAGGTGTCGGGCTTGGGGCTAGCAAGAAGGGACCCCCGCCCTCCATACCAATCATTGTCCCTTGCGGGCCTGCTGGTGGGGCACCTAGCGCCCCTGCACCTCAAGAACCGGAATTCGGAGAAACCCGAAAGCCTACACCCTACACCCTACACCCTAAACCCTAGACTCCTAGACCCTAAACCCTAAACCCTAAACCCTAAACCCTAGCCCTAAACCCTAAACCCCTCAAGCCTAGGAGTCCAAACTCGCGTCCTCATCCACCACTCGCTCAGGCCGGTGGAGGCCACGAGCCCTGGCAGAGCGAAAAAAGAAAGATTAGGGTTTAGGGTTTAGGGTTTAGGGTTCAGGGTTCAGGGTTTAGGGTTTAGGGTTTAGATTAGGGCTTCTTGCTCGAGTGTTTATGCATAGACATAGAGAGAGAGAGAGACAAAGAGAACATTGACATATACCCACACACCTACATGTGTCAACAAATGTGTACTCTGCTTTTTCGCGGCCATGCCTATACCACTGAGCTTCTTTTTGGAGGGCTTTAGAGGTCCATACCACGGCAAAAGCGTTGAGCTTAGGATAGAGGGGCTTCGGGTTACCAAGTCTTGGCAGCCCTACGCCGCCAAAAAAATTTAAAAAAAAACTAAACCCCAAACTTATCCCCCAAACCCCCCAACCCCTACAACCCTAAGCCCTAAACCCTATACACCCCAAACTCAATCCCTCAACCCTTAACCCCAAGTTTCGGGAGTCCCGCGCGAGGCCGAAGGCATCTCTCTTTTTGTCGCATCAGCGGCTTCGCAGGGAAGGAACTTCTCTGCTCACCTGTGCCAGGCATGCCCCTGATGTTCAGGCTTTCTGGATTAGGGTTTGGGGTTTAGGGCCACTATGGTAACTCAGTCTACGTCCCTAAACAACCTGTGAATAAATAAGTACCTCTATACATAAAGGTATACATACGTATGGGTGGCTGTCAGAATTATGATCCCTTTTGGGGTAGCCTAAATATTTGGTGCCGTATTATATTAGGTACCCCAAAAAAGGGATCATAACTTTGACTGTATATATATATATATATACTTGTGATATGACGCTAGATTGCCGCAGGAAGAGCCCGGTGTGCCTGGCCTGCTGCAGCACGGCCTCCGCATCGCAACGAGCGGGCCGGTCCTGCGCCTCAGGTTCCTGAGACATTTGGGGACATTTGGGGTGTTGCTTTAGGGGTTTAGGGGTTTAGGAATTGAGGGTTTAGGGTTTAGGGCTTGGGGGTCTATTGGGTCGCGGTTGCGGGGTCTAGGGTGTAGGGGTTTAGGCGTGCCGGGGTCCAGGGAGTAGGGCTTGAGGCTTAGGGTTCGGGGGGTCTAAAGGGGTCTAGGGGTAGATATGGGTTTACAAAGGGGTTCAAGGGTTGGGGCGCATCGCCTCGACTGCTGGCCGCCCAGCAGCCTCGAAGGCAGCAACTAGGGCCTCCACCGCCGCCCTGGGCAGTAGTAGTAGTAGTAGTAGTAGTAGTAGTAGTAGTAGTAGTAGTAGTAGCAGTAGTAGTAGTAGGAGCAGCAGTAGTAGTAGTAGTAGTAGTAGTAGTAGTAGTAGTAGTAGTAGTAGTAGTAATAGTAATGATAATCTATCATCGTTGCGGACATGGATGCTCTGCCAAAAAGCCACGAAGTGTCGTAAATACCGATGTTTCAGTTTAACAGCCCAAACCCAAACTGGCAAGGCGTACGGTGCAGGTACATGTAGAAAGAAGAAAAGACAAAGGGGCACTGGAGCCTGGAATGTGCGCCAAAACTAGGTTTTAGCACTGGGAATCGAAGAAAATGACACCGTCGCGAATGGTACCGACACCTAGTAGTAGTAGTAGTAGTAGTAGTAGTAGTAGTAGTAGTAGTAGTAGTAGTAGTAGTAGTAGTAGTAGTAGTAGTAGCAGTAGTAGGAGTAGCAGTAGTAGTAGTAGTAGTAGTAGTAGTAGTAGTAGTAGTAGTAGTAGTAGTAGTAGTAGTAGTAGTAGTAGTAGTAGTAGCAGCAGTAGCACTAGCAGTAGCAGTCGCAGTAGAAGTAGCAGTAGTAGCCCAAACCCCTAACCAAGCCAGCCAGTTCGAGCAAGAGCAAGTACGAAAAGCACGAAAAGGAAAAGCAAGAAGAACAGGAACAGCAACAGGAATCGGAACAGGACTAGGACTCATCGTGATGGCTGCAAGGGCCGCTACAGCGTGCTTCCGGCGCCTCTGCTGCGATCGAGGTGACAGTGGCGTGGCGTCTTCCAGCTGCACGCCCTGTCCAGGCAGCCAAGATATGGCAATTTCCGAAATTGGGGGGGGGTACCTTCCTGGGGTCCTGATTATGAGGGAATCCTACTATTTGGGGGTCTATGTTAGGGGTCCGTTATTTTCGTGAGCCCCCATATGTGTTTAGGGCTTAGGCGGCTCAGCGTCCCTTAAATCATCTTAAAGGATCCCTGAAAGAGCTACATTCCTGAACCTCCAAACAAGGCCAGCGACACACAGCGGGACCATGCCTTCCGTCGGGCGAGCAAGCGCCAGTTCAGAATTGAGAGCTGGCTGCCAAGCCACAAGACCCACTCATGTAGGAACAGCGGCTCCTGCTCAACTGAGGCACGATGAGAGAGTTCAGGGTTTAGGGTTTAGGGTTTAGGGTCTAGGGCTTAGGGTTTAGGGTGGATGACATGACCCTTGTGCTCCCGCATCTCTTCCGCACGCGGAAAGCCCGCCCATGCGACAAAGCCACGATGGTAGACGTCTGTGACCTCGCAGACGGGCGTCGCCGGCAAGAGTTCTTGATGTGATCATCAAGTTGATAGCATGCTGAAGGCTGCCAGTGGGGAACATGATTGCTCGAGAACATGTATATACATATATATACACACATATATACGTAGATGTAAATGCATGTCATATATATATGTGTGTGTATGCATTATATTCATATGCTACATCTTCCTATGTTTATATACATATATATATATATGATTTTATGAGACTCGACGATGACTCCCAAAAACTCCAATAATGCGGGGAACATGACGCAAAACTGAGGGACCTCCGAGCCGCTCAAGGGCTTGATGCAGCGGCCGTGGTCCGCAGCCACGGCAGCCGGCTGCCCAGTCTTAGGGTTGAGGGTTGAGGGTTGAGGGTTGAGGGTTGAGGGTTGAGGGTTGAGGGTTGAGGGTTGAGGGTTTAGGGTTTAGGGTTTAGGGTTTAGGGTTTGGGGCACTTCTACTTCCACAGCTCAGATGCAGACAAACGCGGGCACCAGCAAAGTACTCACGTCCAGAGCGGCAATGGGGCTGCATCAAGGAAGAAGGAAGTAACACGCAGCCAAACCGCCTCGCCATCGTCTTCTAGCGGCTCGCTCTCGGTGTTCATCCCTGGCACAGGCACACTCTCTCCACCCTGAACCCTCAAACCTAAACCCGAAGCCCTAAACCCTAGACCCTATGCGACAGCTGTGTGACCTGCAGCTCTCGAAGGGCCTTCCTGCCGCCGCCGGAGGCTTGCACGGGCCTCTGCCACGTGCACCACGTCTTCCACCCACCTTGGCTAGCCCGAACATCCCTTGTTTAGGATTTAGGGTTCAGGGTTTAGGGTTGGGATCCAGAATAAGTAAAGGCAAAAACAAGGTAGCAAAAGGTAATAAGGAAGGTACCGGTGCCGCCCTCAAAGTTCTTTTAACCCTTTGCGGCCACCTCTTTTTTTGGTTTGGCCAGCATGGACCTGCCAGGCGGGAATCCATGCGTTTTCCTAGGAAAAGGCTTTTAAAAAATAAGTAAACAAAAAGGAGAAAGATAGATAGCAAAACAGAGGTAACAACAAGGTAGAACAAAAGGCAACATAAAGGCAAAAACAAGTGAGGGCGACCCCGTACGTATTTTGCGCCTTTTCAGGACCTTTTGTTTCACCTCTTGTAATTAATTGTTTGATTGAGGATAGCAGATACCAAATAACTTTTCACAGCCCTAAACCCAAAATCTAAAACCCGCCGGGGTGGGGGGAGGGGGGGGGGGGGCTGGGGGCTATGAGAATGGGGATTTCAAACAATATTCCAGCAAAGGAAGGAAAAAAAAAATATATATATATATATATATTGTCCACCTGCCTAATATATGCTGCCCAGGGCCTATCCAGCATCCCATGCAGGATGATGACGTATCATCAGTGGCATACGCAGCCCTTTTCATGCAAAGGGCCAAGTGAGGAAGCTGCGAAATGAGACATATTTGGTCTCGTGAAGTCAGCTCGATACAGATGGATCAGTTCCATCGAAACTCGTGCGCACACGAAAAATCCAAGACATTTTTGAAACACTTCTGCTGCGAAATGAGACATATTTGGTCTCGTGAAGTCAGCTCGATACAGATGGATCAGTTCCATCGAAACTCGTGTGCACACGAAAAATCCAAGACATTTTTGAAACACTTCCCTAGGTTCAAGGGTGGGTCAGTGGGCCCAGGAATCACTTGAGTACGGAAGATGCGGGCAGCAACTCAAGTTGGACGAACAAATTCGAGGGTCAAGGTGAATTGTCCACCTGCCTAATATATGCTGCCCAGGGCCTATCCAGCATCCCATGCAGGATGATGACGTATCATCAGTGGCATATGCAGCCCTTTTCATGCAAAGGGCCAAGTGAGGAAGCTGCGAAATGAGACATATTTGGTCTCGTGAAGTCAGCTCGATACAGATGGATCAGTTCCATCGAAACTCGTGTGCACACGAAAAATCCAAGACATTTTTGAAACACTTCCACAACGCTTTCCAATATGGTAAGTCTGCGTCACAAGCAACAATCACTGAAAGGCCTTGGCTAAGGCTGCCGGAAGTTCTAGTGATGCCTGCTTGGCAGCGCGCTGTTGAGGCACAGTCAGCAGGTGAAGTTGCTTCGAAACTCTGCAATGCTTGGCATATCGTCGAACAGACTCAAATGAAGACCAGCATCCACGTTGTTGTATATCCTGAAGAGTACGGTGAGACATCAGATAATCGTGACTGGCGCCTCCATGTCTCAAACAGTGGGGCGTCAGCTTCAACTTCTGAAGCTTGAGGTTCGCAACGGAGGATTTGAACTGCTTTTCAAACTGTGCCAAAGTGAATGGAAACAAGCAACTGCAAGACATGTCGGTGTGAAGCACATAGATACGCCCAAGAAGTGAGCCAACCCACTCACGACCAGCAGAGCCCACGACTAGGCTATCGTTGAACTCACCAACCTTGGAGGGTTCACCTAATTCATGGGGGTGTAGCAGCAAAGTCCAGAAGGAATAACGCTTGCCAACTCCTTTTGCCGGTGGAATAACGTTGTCAGCTGTCAAACTGCAAACTCTACCATTAGTATCAAAGCACAACACCACTGCAGCTGCAAAATAGGGCAAGCCTCGAAGCAACATGTCAAAAGCAATCAAGTACGCGATCTCCAATGGACATGGGTCTCGGGATGAACTGGGCTCGAGGTTGCCCCAACCACGCTTGGCAGCTTTCGTCATTGGATAATTCGATCTACACGAGGTAGGCCACATGGGATATTCAATGTTACAATTCTGCAAAGCACACGTGAGAACATATTTTGACGCCCCATCGAGAAATTGTTGCTCTGCGTAGCCTTCCAAAGCAGCATCCAACTGTGTCATACTCACAAAACGAGCGCGATCTGTCGTGAAGGATTGCGAGCTGATTCCACATACCTCAAGTGCCAACGGATCCGAGTGCAAATCTGCAAGGCACCTGCACGTCGACAAAGCGCTAACAGACTGAGGTCTTTTGCTCGCCCTTTATCAAAGGCACAAACGGCAGCAAGATTATCGCAGAGGCAAAGCAGGCGCTTGCCATGAGTGCGACAGTCCTTTGCTGCTCGCCGTAGCCCCATCAAAGCAACCCGGCCTTCTTTCATATGAATGGCCTCTGCATGCTTCCACAACCTTTTGATGACCGTCTGCCATCGAGATGGCGCTAGCAGAGTATCCGGCAACGTCGGAACCAAACCAACCAAATCGACTGATTGGAAGCGTCTTGAGTGCTTGTTGGGGCGGTCGTCCTCAGCTGTGCCAGCCTCAAGCTGTCCAGTGGCGGGGTGTGGGATTCCTAATCGGTCACACAGCCAACGAACATACGCCAGGTCTGGCATTTCAAACTCGGCAGACCACCCATGATGAGAACCAAGCCCAACACCGATACCCTCTTCAACTTGCACAAACCGCCATCGTTCATGGAACCTGAAGAGCTCCCTCTGTTCAGCAGCGTCTGAAGGCGACACTTGCACGCAATAGCCATATGAACTAGAATCGCCACAATAGATGGTGTCATTGTAAGGGGAAGCCATGTCAACTTCCACCTGCGGAATTAGCCCTATGATCATGCGGAGCTCACGCTTCACCGACCCGGGCAGGACATGCGCTTTACCATCCAGCCAGCGATAGATGAACTTGTACACATGATGCAAGCAACTGAGACCAGGCCGGCAGATTGAAAAGTAGTGGACAATGTGGCCAGCGATCATTCGTAGCGCTTCTGAGGTCACTTTCTTCAATCGAAGCAAATGTTTTAGCGCCAGGTACAACCGCCATGACCTCTTTTTGGAATGTCTGATCTTCATCTCCCGGGTGTGCAACACAATCCCCACATTCGAAATCTCATGAAGACCCCTTTCGAGCTCATGCAGTACGAAGCCAGCCTGTTCGAGATGTTCAATCGACTCGGCAAATGAGTGGTGCACCATCTTTTCAACAAAGCCGAACACTCCAATGTTGTCCACATACACACTGCCAATGGGACCTTGTCGCGGATCTGGAGGAGGTAGGCCTTCTTTCACAAAACGTGTCGGTGGGATGCTCTTGCTCATGCCGTACTCAACAGCCGTATTACAAAGGTGCAGTGCCCACGACCATCCTTGTGGCATCCCAGTGAAGACCGGAAACAATTTCTCATGTGGCTCTACGTCAACATAACTTTGCGACGTCGCGCACCAAACCTGACTGATGTTGAACTCAGAGGCCACAATGGGATCATCCAATCCAAACCATTCTGCAAGTGGCCACACGCTAAATTGATAGAAGGCGTCACTCACGTCGGCTGTGTCGCCAAACAAGGCGGTGGGTAACTCCACCAGGCCTCCGCAACTTGGCAAAGGGCACTCTAAATCTGGTCCCTCCACAAAGGCATCAACTTCACTCAATGCTGTGGCTCCTCCAAGGCGGGTTCGAGGGGGGGAGCGATGACAAGCATTTGTCATCCTCGCATCCACGATCATTCTGATGCCTTTGCGACTAGCCTTCCAAACGAAGAACAACCCAACCTTGGCAGAGATATTCTTTCTGAAACTGAGCAGGGACTTGCGATGTAGTTGTCGATAGAGTTCCAATCGCAGTGAACGATCTCTCCGTAGTGACTCATCCCAATACGGTTGAAAGCTTCTATTCTCACTTGTCCAAGCATCAATCTCAGACTGGCTCCTCAGAATGTGACTCGAAGGATCCAGTATGTACTCTGCCTCAGTCGGCGGAAGCAAGCTCGTGGCTTCCTTGGGAACTGTCGCTGACTTGGTGACCTTCAGTAGGTCAGGGTTGTAAGGAGCAACTGTTGTCGAAGACAAAGAATAGAGGTCTTTCGACTTCAGAATGTCTTGAAAACAGTCCTTCGGATTCATGCCAACAGGGCACCCTCCCATGTTTCTGACACCGGATGCCAGCCTCTTCAAAGCTGAGGACTGTGCTCGGGTAGGAGCGCCCGTCGACTGATGCCCATCAACAAAAGCTCCTCGCCTGGCGCTGACTGCGGAAGCAGCCGCCATACCATTGAGGCTGGTGACCGCCTCAGAGATCCTGCCGGTCTGTCTGCGGCTGAACCCCCATGACTCATCACCCGCGCCAGTGAGGGTAGAGGAGGTACGAACCCTACGCCTTCTCCATGACAAAGTAGGCAGGGGGAACAAATCGTCTCTACCACCTCCATGAAATGAATTCTCACGCAAAACACCAGGGGCATGATTGTTGTTGCCGCCCCCCTGAAGGCGGCCATCGGAGGCAGTCATGATGACTGGGCGGCCTCTGATGGGCCGCCTTTCTTCTTCTTCTTCTTGTTCGTCTTTCCTCCTGATGGGGCCGCTTCATCTTCATCGTCCTTGTCCTGGTTGAAGCGACCAGCCCGGCGTCGCTCACTGGCTTGTTCCTCACGCCATTCCCTGGTTGACTTCAAGGTCTTAGCTTCGATCTTCTGTTGCTCTGCAATCCACTCGGCATAACCACCCGCCCTTGCTCCGCCAACTTCATCAACCGTTCCACGGGTGTTGTAGTCAAAGGCATCAAAGGTCGGGTGCTTTGGATTTCGACGGACTGCAACCTGGATCTCTAGCAAGCGTCTGACAACCTGTTCTACACTCGCGAGATTGCTGCAGTCAACCTGATCATAGCTGATGGCCAGCTTGAGGATGGCGATGAGGTTCTTGTACTCGTGAGCGGCTGCACTGTTGTCAGAGAGTCCGGACTTTCGAAGGAACGAGGCATGGTGCGTTGTCAGGTCTCCGCCGTTCTCTGCCACCGATTCCAGGAAGTCCCGGACCGCCTTAGGACCACGGTGCGGCCAGTCATCAAACTTGCTGTCACACATCTTCTCCAAGGCACGCGTCAGCGTAAGTTGTCGCTTCCCTGACGCGAGCTTCTCGCATGCCATCAGCCTCAGGTCACCTGCATCACCGCCGGGCAGGCCAGGTCGCTTCTTCTCCTTCCATGCGTCGAAATCACTGACGAGCTCCAAGCTGACCAAGGTATCACCAAGGAGATGCAAACGCTTCTGCTGATCTCCAACCGTCAGAAGTACGTTGTGAGCAGGATCTGTCAAATCCCCAGGAGGTACAATCTCACCAAACCTCTTGGAATCAACATCAGCCACTCGCCAAGATCCATGCTGAGCTGCCGGGACGCCAGCAGCAACACCTGGTCTGTCCAAGCATCCACGAACCGTTGCCAAGGTCTCAGCTTGCTGTCGCAGGTCTGGGTATTCGGCCATCAGGTCCGCATTGTTGGGAATGTACATCTGACCAGCATATCCTGCAGGGTAAGGACCGTTCCTGGGCGAAGGCAAGACCGTAACACCATTGTAGTCTTCTTCATAAACGTCACCATCGGGCGATGAGATGATCCAGATCGAGCGATCCACACGATACCACAAGATTCGATGGTGATAGTCAAGCCCATGAAGATCTCCTGGAAACTCCACGAGCATCTGCATTTCCGGAATGTCTAAGGTTCTCTGAGCACCCGCCATGTTCAAGCCGCAACACCGCGACGAGCTCGAGAGACCGAACTGTCAGTGGAAGCAGGAGATATAGGCAAAGCTCTTGTTTGAGACTGCTTGACCACTCGTGCTGGGATGCGCGCAAAGTGTCCGAGCACAAACCCAACCGTATGAGCGAGAATCAGCAATATCACAAGCCACCACAAACCAAGTGGAGCTCTGACGGGCTGCCCTCTGGTCGTGGTAGTGGTAGTGATGCTATTGCCAACTGCCAGTGAGGTTTCAAGGCAGGACTGCACCAGATCTTTCACTATGCCAGCGCAGGAATCCAAATCCGATTTGGCTACCTCACAATGGCACCTGCACTCAGAAGGAGGATTTCCTTTAGTCCACAATAACAGGTGAGATGCCCAGTTGAGAACCTGCACGTAAACACCAATGGGGTCGCCCATGACACACTATTCCCCAGGAATCACTTGAGCACGGAAGATGCGGGCAGCAACTCAAGTTGGACGAACAAATTCGAGGGTCAAGGTGAATATATATATATATATATATATATTTTTTTTTGGACATGCTTCATGCCAATGCAGCGTTTCGCAAAATCGGGTACCCATAACACAGAACGTCCTTGGTATAAGAACATCGAGATACAGGTACCCGAAGCTATTGGTCCCGCAACCTAAACCCGACACCCTAAACCCAATGGTAGAAATCTGCACAGATAGATCGATAGATAGATAGAGACATAGATAGAGATATAAATATGTTTACCCTTTATATACATATATGTACAGATGTGTGTGGAAAGCAAAAACTATGTATACATATCAAGCCCTAAACCCTAAACCCTGAACCCCAAACCCTAAGCCCTAAACCCCTAACCCCTCAACCCTAAACCCTAAACCGCAGACCAGGCAGCTGCTCCACGATGCGCAGCGAGAGCGGCGAGCAGCGGTCGAGGATGCCACCGCCGCGGATGACCTCCGGGTGTGGAGAGAAGGCCCGGCAAGGGGCCCGGAAGGTAGGGTTTGAGGGTTTACGGGGTTTAAAGGGCTGAAGGGGTTTAGGGTTTAGGGTTTAGGGTTTAGGGTTTAGGGTCTAGGGTTTAGGGTTTAGGATTTAGGGTTTGGGGTTTGGGGTTTAAGGATTTAAGGGTCTAAGGGTTGAAGGGTTGAAGGGTTTGGGGTTTAAGCCTTTCTGTCTAGATTTCGAGGTTCGTCCCGAATTTAAGGTTTAGGGTTTAAGGGTCTAAGGATTTAAAGGTTTCATGGTTTCCGCAAGGGTTTAAGAGTCTAAGGTTGGGATGTTCCCCCTGATACCAACAGTCTAGGGGTTCTAGCACCCCCTATTATAATCCCTGTTAAGGACTGTTAGTCTAAACCCTGAACCCGAAACCCTAAACATCCCTAAACCCTAAACCTTAAACCCTAAACCCTAAACCCTACACCCTAAACCCTAAACCCCAAACCCTAAACCCTAAACCCTAAACCCTAAACCCTCAACCCTAAACCCTAAACCCTAAACCCTAAACCGTTCGAGGGGTTTAGGGTCCAACCGGAATCGGCCTCCAGTAGCTCGACAGGATCGGCGCCCAGCTCGGTTGCCGCAGCGGCCGCCAGCTGCGCAACACTCTCTTGGGCTCTCGCGAAACTGGGGTTTGGGGTTTGGGGTTTAGGGTTTAGGGTTTAGGTTTTAAGGTTTAGGGTTGACAACCAGGGTTTGGGGTTTAGGGTTTAGGGTTTAGGGTTTGGGGTTTAGGGTTTGGCGTTTAGGGTTTGGGGTTTAGGGCTTAGGGTTCAGGGTTCAGGGTTTAGGGTTTAGGGTTTAGGGTTTAGGGTTGAAAGCCTCTGAACAGTATTCCTAAGACATGATGCTCGCAAAATCCCAACAAGGGAAAAAAACAACATATCCCCCACATAGGTTTAGGGTGTTCCCGAAAATAGGGGTACCCGGTTTGGGGTTCCTAGGATGAGGGGTATTGCATTTTGGGGCAGATTCGGATGCCCCCTATGCTTGGGAAATGCCCAGATGACTTTCAGTTTTGGGGTTTATATAGCATGGTGGGTAAGGTAGTACGCTTTGGAGGGTCCGAATCATCAGCCGCCGCATTTAGGGAACTTCCACACAGACCGAGCACTTAAAACGCGAAGCCCGAAACCCTAAAAACCCCCAGGCCCGAAAAACCCTAGTAAAAGATGCTGGCGCAGCGGATCTGCAGTCCTAGCTTGCGTGGAATGACCCTATCATTGTTGCATGAGGCAAAGGGGTTTAGGGTTTAGGGCTTAGGGGTTAAGGTTTTGAGCCTTCGGTTTTTCTATGTTGTTGTTGGGGGGGGCGCGTGGTGAGAGGGTGGGGTGGCTGGTGGGGGGGGGGGGGGGGGGGGGGGGGTGGTCGGGGGCCCGGAGTTCAGACGGTTGAAGGATAGAGCCCCACCCCCCACCCAGACGTCCAAACCGGTGAAGGAACTTTCAGGGCCTCCTCAGCAGCGTCACCTGCGAAGTCACAAGGGTCCCATGTGAGCCATAAGGAACCAGGAGTTTAGGGCACAGGGTTGGTGGCTTAGGGTTTAGGCACACATAAGTATATATATATATATACATATATACGTATATATATATATATATATATATATATATACGTATATATATATATATATATATATATACATACATGTATATATACATATGGTGACGGATAATATAGTGGATATATTGAATAGCAATGGCATTCGGGGTAGTTTGCATTCGAACAATAAGAGGAGGGGAAGATATTGGAAATGATTCTGGCTCCTGAACGCTCCAGATGGTCTGTGGTGTGCTGTCTGCCTTCGACATAAAGCTGGGCACATTGAGGGCCAGACCTAAACCCTAAGCCCCACACCCAGCCTCCCTAGCGTCCGGCTCGGTGCTAACCTGCCTCCACCCTCCACACTCTGGCGGGTGGCGGCGGTACCATATGTGCATGAGATGCGGCGCGCGAAAAGGCCCTAAACCCGAAGCCCCAACCCTTAGAAGCCAAGCCCTCAACCTTGCCATACCCTCCCTGAACCCTAAACCCGAAACCCTGAAGCCTACATGGGGGGGAGGGGGGGGGGGGGGGGGGGGCGCACCTGGCGAGAGCTCGAGCACGACCACGGCATCCCGCAAGGCGGCTTTCCAATCCCTTGCGCCCGGGTTTTTGGGGTTTGCTGTTTGGGGGTTGGGGTTTATAGGGTTTAGGGTTTAGGGTTCAGGGTTTAGGGTTTAGGGGCTCGGATTTTGGGGTGGAGGGTTTAGGGTTTGGGGGTTTGCGGGTTGAGGATCGTCCAAGCCGCTCCTTGCAGGTTTGTGTTTTGAGGGTTGAGAAGGCTTCTGGAGTTTGTAAGGTCGATGCGGATGTGCCCTACGTGGGAAGGAAGGAAGGAAGGAAGGAAGGCAGGAGGGAAGGGAAGGAAGGAAAGCCCTAAACCCTAAACCCTGAACCCGAAACCCTAAACCCTAAACCCTGAACCCTACTCTGCAGCGTTGGCCTGGGTTTGATCGGGGCTCATGGGATTTCAGGCGTTCGGCGTTCCCTAAACCCTGACCCTAAACCCTAAACCCTAAACCCTAAACCCTAAACCCTAAACCTGTCTTTTTGTGTAAAGACGTGGGAAGCCAGCTCATGTCCTTCCCCACCACCTCGGATCCCCCCAAGCCAGCAAAGGCCATCAGGCGAAGCCCTGAAGCTCTAAACACCTGGGGGTTTACAGCCTTTGTTCTTTAAGGTTTAAGGTTGAGGGTTTAGGGTTTAGGGTTTAGGGTTTAGGGTGTAGGGTTTAGGGTTTAGGGTTTAGGGTTTAGGGTTTAGGGTGTAGGGTTTAGGGTTCAGGGTTTAGGGTTTAGGGGTCTGAAACCCCTAAGCCCGTCCCAAGCCCTCGATGCGCCTCAGGCCCAAGGATGCTTGTGCGCGGCAGCGGAGTAGGCGCACCGCCCGGCCCTCACAGGGGAGATGGCCCCTCAGGAGCCCCGTGACTGCAACACTAAACCATACACCCTGATGCCTGATCCCTAAACCCTAAGCCCTAAACCCTACACCCTAAGCCCTACACCCTACGCCCTACACCCTACACCCCAACCCTAAACCCTAAACCCTAAACCCCAAACCCTAAACCCTAAGCTGCGCTCCGCGCTTCGAAGGCGTCCCCGAAGCGCTGGCCGGAGCGGCAGAGGTCTTCCAAGGCGGCCGTGGATGCTGAGCCTGGTTTAGGGTTTAGGGTTTAGGGTTTAGGGTTTAGGGTTTAGGGTGTAGGGTTCAGGGTTCAGGGTTCAGGGTTTGGGGTTCAGGGTTTAGGGTTTAGGGATTGGGGCTTTGGGCTCAGGGTTTGGGGTTTCGGGTTGGCAGGGTACCTCAAGGTTCATGGGTAGCTTACAAGTGCCCAAAAACACGTGGTTACATGGGGAAGTGCCTTTAGCCCCCAATCATAAGGAACCACGGGGGGTGTAAGTTTTGGTGTAAAAGCCCATATGCCTCAAACAGGAAAGTACCAAGCAACGCAGGCCTTGGCACCCCAAACCCGAAACCTTACATGCCACAGTCTTTTTCGGGGGGGACGGAGTTACTTCCACCCCGTCTGTGATAGGTTTGGGGCAGGCTGGCCAGAGGACTCACATTTCCGCCGGCTTAAGGTGCAAAAGGCGCCCTAAAACCTAAACCCTAAAGCCTGAACCCTAAACCCTAAACCCTAAACCCTAAGCCCCAAGCCCTAAGCCCGAAGCCCTAAGCCTTAAGCCCTAAACTCTACTCTAAAACTCGAAAACCACGAAACCCTAAACCCTAAAACCCTAAAACCCTAGGACCCTAACTGAGGGCCAGGCTTGCGAGCTGCCAGTCCTGCAACATCTGGGCATGCCTAAACCCCCTCACACCTCAACCCTAAACCCTAAACCCTATTTTGGGGTTGAGAATTCAGGAGCCCAGAAGATGGCTTTGGGTTCAGTGGTTCAGGGCTTTGCGCTTGTATGAGTGAAGATTAGGGCTTAGGGGATTTGGGGTTTGGGGTTCAGGGCTTAGGGTTTGGGGTTAAGGGTTTGGGGTTTGGGTTCAGGGCCTAGGGTTTGGGGTATAAGGACGCCCCAAATAAAGGCCCACATTAGGGGGCCAGGCTTTGCAGACCGTGGAGCAAAGCGAGGGTTTAGGGTTTCTTGAAGCTTGCAGGGTTTGAGGTTGGGGCTTAGGGTTTAGGTTTGGGGTACCCTAAACCCTAAACCCTAAACCCTAAACTAGGGTCTGTTCACAAAGCGACATCAGCTCAGACATGCTCAGGGCGGTTCCTCTGCAGCCAGGGCTGTCTGCACTGAAACCTGCGCCACCAAGTCAGCTCCCAGTGTGACCATTCCAGTAAGCACGAGCAGTGCGGTTTAGGTTTTGGGTTTTGGGTTTTGGGTTTAGGGTTTAGGGTTTAGGGTTTAGGGTTTAGGGTTTAGGGTTTAGGGTTTAGGGTTTAGGGTTTAGGGTTTAGGGTTTAGGGTTCAGGGTTTAGGGTTTAGGGTTTAGGGTTCCTACACCCCAAGAGCATGAGGCTATTAAGGGACCGTTTCGGCACACTAACCCGCTAAGGCTTCTTCAGGCTTGTCTGGCCTTTTCAGGGGTTCCTTTTGGAAGGGTCTTGCTTGGGATCTAATGGTTCGGGCCTAACCCTAAATCCTAAACCCCTCATGGCACCCTAACGGTTAGGGTTCAGGGTTTGATGGGTTTAGGGTTTAGGATTAGGGTTCAGGGCACCCTAAACCCTAGACCCTAAACCCTAAACCCTAAACCCTAAACTCGGGTTTAGGGGCTTTACAGGCTTCGGGGGCTTTAGGGGGTCACGAGGATGGCCTCGAGGGCATCCACCAAGGCGTTCACGGCATCCGCGAGCACCTGTGCAGGGCCACGCAGGCGCCCCCTGAAACCCTGAAATCCTAAATATATATATATATATATATATATATATATATTATATATATGTATATATATATATATATCAGCCAACAAGCAATGTGCAGAAGAACCTGTTGTATGCATACAACCGTATGCTACGTGTGTATATATATATAGATATCTAAGCATTTCTTTATGTATTTGCTGATTGTTGGTACTAGTTGATTGTTATGTCTCGTTTATCTGTTTATATATGCGATATGATTTGATATCATATCATATGATGTGATAGTATATGATATGGTATGATATCATATGATATCATATGGTATGGTATGGTATGATATGATGTGTACAGTATGATACATATAGAGAGAGAGAGACAGATAGATACATCGATAGATAGATAGATATACGTATATGAAGATAAATGAAGTTCCATATGTACTACATTATACTAAACCCTTACACCCCTGAATCCTAACGCCTAACGAGACATTGCTGTTCGTCTGAGTACACATGGTCAGCACTTCTGGCGGATGACCTGGTCATTCTGCCAACGCATGCCATTCACACAAAGCCCCCACCACCAGCGGACGAGACGTGCGCGCCACCGAACCTCTCCGTCAGGCCCTCGCTCTCCCAACCACATGCCAGCCGCCCCTGTGGCGCCACTCGTGTACACCGTCCCGATGGTTAAATCTATTTCGACGAGTTTCTGAGCCCCAAGGCCGAAGCAGGACCGCATGATAAGGCGCGTGTGACAAGGTTTGCGTTCCAAGCGAGCAACTTCGCAAAGTGTTTGTCAGCTCAAAAGATAAACCAGAGAAAGTTTCAAACCTGCAGGGAAGAGCTTATTTTGGAGATGGCATAGGGCTTTGAGCGGCTGTTAGAGAAAGTTTACAAAGGGACTATAAGGGAATACTATTTGTAAGTATTGCGACCCCTGTATAAAGCCGGCGTGGGGAGCGTTTTGAAGGCGAAAAAACTTTCTGGAGGGCTTTGCTGCGCAGGCCGAGGGCCGGAAAGTGTCAGGTTTTGTTCCTTTTTTTGACTGGACTTACCCTTTGTCAGGGTTTAGATGAGGGTTTAGGGTTTCGGGTCTGCAGGGCCCTAATCTGCCCACACAAAAAGGCGGAGGATTTCTGGCTGGACAACCCCGAAGAGCCTGGAACGCTTCGATTTGCGGAGGAGGCTGCTCTGCCTGATGCCAAGTGCATGGATGGCTCAGGTGTCTAGGGTTCTATACTTTGGTTCATGGGTGACTGGTTATAGCCTTAGTTGGGGTACTTAAAGCCCGTCCGCTTTACTTCTACAACTACCCATGAACCTTCAAGTGCCTTAAACCCTACGAGAAATACGTGCAGAAAAGAAAAGAAAAGAAACAGCTTAAAGGATAATTCCAGAAGAGACCGAAACACAAGACCCTCAGGGACCGGCGGGCCAAAACCGGTTCATTCTTTTTGTGTACTCTTCATTTCTACTCATTATCCGCATCAGTATCATGACTATGCTATTTACACAAACTCTGCAATTTTAGGTCCCGCCTTGCAGGAAATGTCATTGGGCCTGCGGGCTCAGGGCTTAAGGGGCCGCATTACCACAGGGACCGCAGCCAACCCATACCGAAACAGGCACCTCCAGGGTCGAATTCAGAGCTCAGCGGGGTCCAGGGTGGCAGGGTGGCAGGGTTGAGGGGGTTTAGGGTGTAGGGGTTTAGGGTTTAGGGTTTAGGGTTTCGGGTTTAGGGTGTAGGATGTAGGGTGTAGGGCTTAAGGCTTGCAGGGTTCCGGGGTTTAGGGTTTAGGGCCACGCCTTGCCTGGTAGCAGCGCCAGGTGCACACGGGGACGGTGGCCGACTCCTGCACAGACAAAACAAGCTATGACAACAGATGGGTTTAGGGACTTAGGGATGAGGGCTTAGGGCTCATAGGGCTTAGGGGCTTAGGGCTTAGGGCTTAGGGCTTTTGGGGCTTAGGGGCTTAGGGCTCAGGGCTTAGGGCTTTCGGGGCTTAGGGCTTAGGGCTTAGGGATCAGGGCTTAGGGATTGTAGGGTTTAAGGCTTGGGGGAATTAGGTCACAGATCTGCCACACAATGTGCCACAAGGAAGGTGCAAAGGCTCCGTCGGGAGGCCGTAGAGCGCTTCCCCTTCTGGCGAAAGCAGCAGCCAGCCGTGCCTTACCTTAGCAGAGCTTGGGTTTCGAAGCTGAGAGTTTGAGGGTTTCAGGGTTTCAGGGCTTCAGGGTTTCACTTGAGGGTTTCAGGGTTTCAGAGTTTGAGGGTTTGAGGGTTTCAGGGCTTCAGGGCTTCAGGGTTTCAGGGTTTCAAGGTTTCAGGGTTTCAGCGTTTCAGGGTTTGAGGGTTTGAGGGTTTGAGGGTAGAGTTTAGGGTACCGAAAGGCTCTATAATTCATCTCCACCCACCAACTGCTTTCCTTCACCTACGCACGGCAGTAACCCTAAACCCTAAACCCTAAACCCTAAACCCTAAACCCTAAACCCTAAACCCTAAACCCTAAACCCTAAACCCTGCCAAGGCCAGGATGCTTTTCCCTTGTTCTGCTGCTCATCTCGCAGGATGCGGAAGCCTTCGGGGCGGACTTCGGACTTCGGGCTTCGAGTTGGCGCTTTGGCCCTAAACCCTAAACCCTAAACCCTAAACCCTAAATCCGAAACAAGTGTGGGGGGCTTCCCAACGTTATGGTCCTTATAAACGGGGTTATAGTTTGCGTATATAAGGGCGCCCCTACTGTGGAAAATACTCAATACTCCGGTGCACACAGGCCACCCCAGCCCTAAACCCAAAGAGGCAAGCCCTAAACCCTAAACCCTACACCCGAAACCCTAAACCCTAAACCCTAAACCCTAAACCCTAAACCCTAAACCCTAAACCCTAAACCCTAAACCCTAGACCCTAGACAAAAAGGTCTGGCCTGGCTGGCGCATGTTCTGGTACACAGGCGCCCCGAACTTCTCTTTGGAAGTTGCCTGCAGCAGAAAGGTCCAGACTTGGCCCCAAACCCAACAGCCCGTTCAGGGTTTGGGGTTTAGGGTTTAGGGTTTAGGGTTCAGGGTTCAGGGTTTAGGGTTTAGGGTTCAGGGTTCAGGGTTCAGGGTTCAGGGTTCAGGGTTCAGGGTTCAGGGTTTAGGGTTTAGGGTTTAGGGTTTAGGGTTTAGGGTTTAGGGTTTAGGGTTTAGGGTTTAGGGTTAGGCTTCGGGTTTAGGGGAATCAAACCCTGAACCCTCAAGAACCGAATTCCTAGACCCCTAATGTTCCACCCTCTTTCGTCAAGACCCCCGTGATTTAAGCCAAACTTGCCGGGCTACCCGGGATCTTGTGACTGTTTGGGCGGCCTCGCAATTAAGCGCATTTGAGTTCCATTGCCGGGCCTCGCTGCCCAATTGAAACTCATGTAACCTCCTTTTACGCTCAGATGGGGGTTTACAAAAATGCCCCTGATTTCGGAAACTGTCATTTGAAATCCTCTTTACAGACGGCAAGAACCCAGCTTCGACAGTTCAGGGTTGGGGGGGGGGGGACCACTAAAGAAACTGGAACATTACAGCCCTAAACCCTACATCTTCCATCCCAAAAGCCCTCAACCCTTAACCTGCCTGGTAGACGCCGTTGGCCGCCTGCTCTACAATGCTCTGGGCTTCGGGTGAAGGCTGAGACAGGCTAACAATGGGGTGAGGGGAAGGGGGATCTACATCGGGACCTTCCAAGATTTATCTCCAGTGCAGCAATAAGTATTCACTCCGGTGCAGTAACTTGGGTACAGAGTTTAAGTATTCCTTGTTCTTGCTATTCTTTGTATGTATATAGATATATATCATATATATATATACATATGTCGCACGTGCCATTACTGCGATTATCTGCCTTGAAGGTATACAAGCACCGCCCATGACCCGATCAGCCCCCCCAGGCATCGACTCTCTTGGCAGAGGCCTCCCGCCCGGCAGAGGCCAGGTGCAAAGCCACGACGCCTGGACAGGGCAAACAGTGCGTAGGGTTTGGGGGGTTAGGGGGGTTTTAGGTGGGTTTAGGTGGTTTTAGGTGGGTTTAGGGGGCTTAGGGGGTTTAGGGGGTTTGGGGGGTTTAGGGGGTTTAGGGGGTTTAGGGGGCTTAGGGGGTTTAGGGGTTTGGGGGTTTGGGGGGTGTAAGGCTTCATCGAGACAACCCGCACGCACACAGCCGACACAGTCTGGTTGCTGGAGTTCCTTTAATGAGGGATGTCGTATGTTGGGCCAGCTTAGGGATTCTCCCCTGTTGTTGGTTATACCAGTTCGCGCAGCAAGCCGGATAGTACAAGTGGCCCCAAACATGTTCCATAACTTCAACAGATGCACTTTTCGGTGCCAGGGTTGAGGATTCTGGGTTTGGGATGCAGGGTTTGGGGTTTCGGGTTTCGGGTTGGGGGCACCTGCGATCTGGAACAAGACCTTGCCGCATGCCATTGGTTTAGGGTTTAGGGTTAGGGTTCAGGGTTCAGGGTTCAGGGTTCAGGGTTCAGGGCTCAGGGTTTAGGGTTTAGGGTTAGGGTTTAGGCTTAGGGTTTAGGGTTTAGGGTTTAGGGTTTAGGGTTTAGGGTTTAGGGTTTAGGGTTTAGGGTTTATATAGGGTTTAGGGTTTAGGGTTTAGGGTTTAGGGTTTAGGGTTTAGGGTTTAGGGTTTAGGGTTTAGGGTTTAGGGTTTGAATAACTTGGACCGCGGCAGGCCTCCATTTCTTAAGCAAAATTCCATGCCCAACCGACTTAACTTGGACGACGTCAGGTCCTAACCCCTACCCCCCTAAAAACCCGAAACCCTAAACCCTAAGAACCCTACACCCGAAACCCTAAACCCTAAACCCTACACCCGAAACCCTAAAACCCTAACCCTGTAGCCCACTATGTAGCTGCCGCCTTTCTCAGGTGTGTCGTCCAGACCTCTTGGGAGCCGTGGGCCGTAGCCTCCCCGGGACAAACATGTTTTCATGATGGAAATTTTGGGCCCTTCTTCTTACCCTACACGATACGGAAGATGCTGATATTCAGCATAACAATCACCAATAAAATCGGAGTCACGGTACCCTTCTTGGGGCAGGACCCTGGCATTGGAGCCTTTGGGATGTGCTAGCTGTTGGGATGTGCCTTGCGTCGCGCGCTCTCGGGCGTCCGCATAGACCCGGATCGGTGCTTGGAGCATGGCGGCCAATCCGTGGCTGCTTGAACAGCTACCAAGAAAGCCAAATTATACCCCTTAGGTAAGAAATCGACCTCAAACGATATAAATCCTTAATGTGCCTTAAGGTATGTTGTTTTTCTTGAGGGCTATTGTGGGCTGTCTGGGAAATGTGGAGACTCGTGAAGAATCCAGTGCTTGAGCATCCCACGGAGTGGTGCCGAACTCCGCTTGCATCAATGGAGGTTAGGGTTGAGGGCTGAGGGTTTAGGGTTTGGGGCAGTGGAGGTTTAGGGTTTAACCCCAAGCCTACAGCAAAGCCACCGTAAACCCTAAACCCTAAACCCTAAACCCTAAACCCTAAACCCTAAACCCTAAACCCAAAGGCCGCGCCGAGGGGGAGCCCAGCGCGCCTGGCGCCCAACGGCTCCGAAGTATCGCCTCAGGGTCCCATGTTAGGGTTTAGGGTTTAGGGTTTAGGGTTTTAGGGTTTTAGGGTTTAGGGGTTTAGGGGTTTAGGGGTTTAGGGGTTTAGGGGTTTAGGGGCTTAGGGGTTTAGGGGTTTAGGGGTTTAGGGGTTTTAGGGGTTTTAGGGGCTTAGGGACTCAAGACTAAATTCTGAACCCCCCCCCTGTTGGGGTCTCGGGAGGGCGCGGGGGTCGCTCTGAACCAGGGACCTCTTTCCTGGAAGCAACTCCTGGGGTTTAGGGTTTCGGGTTTAGGATTAAAATTTAAAGTTGCGGGTTTCGGGTGCGGGGCTCAGGGTATGGAATCCCCTGTAAACGGAACCCCCCAGGCCGATGGGTGAAACGACTCGACACGGAGAAATCCTGCCTCGCTCTCCATCTTTGCTGCTGCTCTCGGCCTTCTCTTGCAGGAGCCTGCGCTGCCCGGTAGAGAGCACACGCAACTGAACCCCTCAGTCGTTGAACCCCTAAACCTCAAAAACCCACCCCAAAACCCAAAAAAAACCCTAGACCCCTCAATCCCTGAACCCCTAAACCCTAAACCGCTCAACCCCTAAACCCCTAAACCCCTAGACCCCTAGACCCCTAAACCCCCTAAATTCTGGGAAGCCCGGCAACTCCGCATTCTCCACCTTCTGCTTGGAGTTGTTCCTTGAGGGCGCCTTCACAAACTCGCAGAAGCTCTGACTGCAAAGCTCTGGGGTTTAGGGTCTACGGTTTAGAGGATCGGGTGGAGGAGCTCAGGATTAACGGGTTCAGGGGTTTAAGGTCTAGGGCTTCGGGCATTAGAACTTTGAAGGACATTCTTATCTTCACGTCCACAAAGAAGGAGGAATCACCACGTGTTCAAGCGCCACGAGGCCCTCCGCCAATTCATGCGCACCGGCCGAGGACGTTTGCCGGGAGGGGTTCCTATACAGACGCCAGAAATGGCGAGTTTGTGGGTAGGAAATTCTTTTGTCTTTCCTCCGGCGTCGAAGCATGTCTTGAAGGCTTGTCCCACGACATCTCTCAGTTGAGTTGGGGTTTGAGGTTCAGGGTAGTACACAATCTAGGGGAAAGGGGTTTACTCCCCAAACCCGCCAGCGGGGGGGCTTTCGCTCGCACGACGCCACTGGGACAACTGAGGGTGGTATCCTTTGCCTTCTGGCCCCGAGCGAGCCGAAAATCCAATGACTCAGGGGTTCTGGGCCAATTCGCCAGAGTGAGTTCTTAAAAGCTGGCCAGAAGCTTGCCAGGAACCAGAAACCTTGGAAGGCGACGTAATCAAGGAAAGGACCCAGACCGCCCCCAGTGCAACCATTGACGGGGGATATCCGTGGCCTTCTGGCCCAGTGTCTCAAGTGTTCCACGTGACTCCCACATGCTCCAAACCCATGAAGTGTCCGAGTTTCCCATAAGTGGCTCAAGTGTCCCCTAAACATGTGTCATATGGGGGGGGGTTCCGAAAATAGGGGTACCTTGTTGGGGTCCTATAAGAGAATTATATTGGGGTCCCCTGTTTTCGTAAACCCAATATGTGAATCTTGAGTGGCTTTGGCTTGGCTTGGGCTGGCTCCGGTGTGTGGTTCGCTGCGAGTTGTGAATGGGTGGCCTTTGGGGTGGGCATGTCTTCAGAGCAACTATTGCGTTCAGCTGGCCAATGCTACACCCTACACTTGGACTCACAGTCCTCGGTAGGGATTACAGTACCTCCTACTAGAATCCATACTAAGGACTGTTAGTATAGGGGGGAAATCCCAACCCTACACCCTAAACCCTAAACCCTAAACCCTAAACCCTAAACCCCACAATGCGGAGCAAGACCCAGCTTTGCCTCGGACGCGACCAGGGAAGGCCGGCGGCTTCGGGGAGTGATCTGGGCGTGGGAATTTCGAGAGGTTTGGGGTTTAGGGTTTAGGGTTTAGGGTTTTTTTGGTTTAGGGTTTAGGGTTTAGGGTTTAGGGTTTAGGGTTTAGGGTTTAGGGTTTAGGGTTTAGGGTTTAGGGTTTAGGGTTTAGGGTTTAGGTTTAGGGTTTAGGGGTTTAGGGTTTAGGGTTTAGGGTTTGCGGCAACAGAATGAGGGCCCAAGCTGGTAACTTGTATTACTTCCTAAACCCTAAACCGCCCCCCCTAAGATCAGATCCCTAAACCCCGCCCCCCCCCCCCCCCCCCCCCCAAACAAACAAAAAAGAAACAAGACAAACAACCCTAAACCCTAATACCCAAAACCCTAAAACCCCGAACCCCTAAACCCTAACACCCCTAAACCGCTGAGAGCCCCTTCACCGACCGGGGCCGCAGCTGAAGTCGATCGGGCAGAGATGCAGGTTGCAAAGGACCTGGGTTCAGGGTTCAGGGTTCAGGCTTCAGGCTTCAGGGATTTTTTGGTTTAGGGTTTAGGGTTCAGGGGTCAGGTTTAAGGTTTAGGGTTTAGGGCTTAGGGTTCAGGGTTCAGGCTTATGGTTTAGGGTTTCGAGCTTCCGAGTTTAGGCCAAGGTTTCAGGGCTTGGGGTTTAGGCTGCTTTTGGGCGGCCTCCCCTCTTCGGCCTGCTGTACGCAGAGCGATGGCCTGAGAGAGTAAGAACCGTCCAACATACCAAGCTTTATCAGCACGCCCCAAACCCCAAACCCTAAACCCCAAACCCTAAACCCTGAACCCCAAACCCTAAACCCTAAACCCCAAACCCTAAACCCCAAACCCTAAACCCCAAACCCTAAACCCCAAACCCTAAACCTAAACCCTAAACCCTAAACCCTAAACCCCTGAAAGGGTCGAATCTCACAGGGCGGAGCCTGGCCGAGCTCGGCGAAGGCGGCGTTGCGCCCTCCGCGCTGGGCCTCCCAAGGGAACAAAAGAGGGGCGGCCTTTGGGTTAGGGTTTAGGGTTTAGGGTTTAGGGTTTAGGGTTTAGGGTTTAGGGTTTAGGGTTTAGGGTTTAGGGTTTAGGGTTTAGGGTTTAGGGGTAGGGTTTAGGGTTTAGGGTTTAGGGTTTAGGGTTTAGGGTTTAGGGTTTAGGGTTTAGGGTTTAGGGTTTAGGGTTTAGGGTTTAGGGTTTAGGGTTTAGGGTTGACAGCGCCCTGGACGTTGGGGCCTTGCCAGATGAAGCGGCAGCACTGGCGGGGAGCCCCTCACAGTGAAGCGCGATGGGCGACTTTGTTTATACATACATACACACACACATATATATATATATATGTTTATTTACTTTTGTATTTTCTTTATTTACGTCCTACTTGAGTGTATGAACTTGTCAGCTTTTCGTTTCTATCGTGTAGACTGGATTATGTTATGCTCTAATGTATAACATTGTATTGTCCAAATGTGTATGTGTGGTGTCATACGATGTACTATGATACTGCACATATCTCTCTCTCTATATATATATCTATATATATATATATATAGAAACATATCAATATATATGGGGACAAATGGGAGTTTCCGAAATTAGGGGTACCTCATACGGGTCCTTTTGGAAGGGAATCCTACTTTGGGGTGGGGGGGGGGCTATACTTGCGTCCGTTAGTGTCGTACGAGTACACCTCCCCGCATAACGATGTCATCTGCCACTTCTTCGTCTTCTGGCGCTGCTCAGCACCCCGCGTGGTGGCAGCTGGCGTGCGAGTGCCATTGGCAGCCTGCACCCAAATCAGCCCAGCATGGCTGTGACCCAGCCATCAAGGAGCCACGGAGTGATCCTGGCCTTGCTCGGCGTCTCGTGCAGTAGACATCGGTGCAGCACCTTGCTGGGGACAGAAGAAGGTTTTTTGGGGTTTGGGGTTTAGGGTTTAGGGCTTGGGGTTTAGGGTTTGGGGTTTAAGATTAAGGTTAGGGTTAGAGTTTAGGGTTTAGGGTTTAGGGCTTAGACCGCCAGGATGGTGGCCTGCTGTCGGACAGACAGTTCCGTCTGCCACTCCTCCACAGGGTTGTGCCAGGTACCTCAGCGCACCCATTCAGTCAGCAGTATGCTGAGGGTTCAGGGTTTAGGGTTTAGGGCTTCGGGTTGAGGGTCTGGGGCCCTTCAGTCAGGATTTACCTGGAGTCAGGATCCCCAGAAAAGCTGATTCTCGGGAGGAAAGAAATGAAATCAGGCTACAGGGTTGAGATTATCAGGAGTACCTTAAATCAGGACCCTTACATAGTTGCCTGAATGCAGGTGTATTGGGCTCTCTGGGCCCAGGCCGCCAATTGCACAAAGCCTGCTCCTGAAAGAATACCTCAGAATCATACTAAGGATCCCTATCTAGCTTAAGGTCTATTCCTGACTTACCCTAAACCCTAAATCCTGAACCCTGAACCCTAAACCCGAAACCCTCAACCCTGAACCCTAAACCCTATTCCTGAACTAAGCCGGAAAGAAATTCCAGACCAGGATCCCAGGGGTCCTTCAATACCCATTGTGTAAGGAATCGGGTGATAAAATTGAGGTTTTTGGATTCAGAGTTTTTGGACCCCTAAAACCTAAACCCTAAACCCTAAACCCTAAATTACGAGGGCGTTTAGGGATCCTTAGAATCGGGATGCAAGGCAGAGGCCCAAGCTCGCGCCGTGCTCCGCATGATAAAAGTACTCGCCATCTTCGGCAGCGTAGGGCCTATGTGGGGGTTTCCGAAATTAGGATCCTACTATTTAGGGGGGGTTTATTATAAGGGTCCCCTATTTTCGTAAACCCCTATGTGGGGAGCAGGGTTTAGGGTTTTAAAATGGGTTAGGGAGGGTGGTGGTGATGGTCGTTGCAGGAGAAGTGCCAGTGGCAGTGGGAACAGCAGTAGCGGAAGCAGTACAAGTAGCAGAATGACTAGAAGCACTAGAAATAGAAACAGCAATAGTACTTGCACTAGCCGAGGTAGTACTAGTGCTAGTCGAACAAGAAGAAGAAGTAGAAGAAGTAGTGGTAGTAGTGGTAGTAGTAGTAGTAGTAGGAGTAGTAATAGCAATAGTAGTAGTAGTACTAGTAGTAGTAGTAGTAGTAGTAGTAGTAGTAGTAGTAGTAGTAGTAGTAGTAGTAGTAGTAGTAGTAGTACTGAGTAGCAGCAGAAGTAGTAGTAGTAGTAGTAGTAGTAGTAGTAGTAGTAGTAGTAGTAGTAGTAGTAGTAGTAGTAGTAGTAGTAGTAGTAGTAGTGGTAGTGGTAGTGGTGGTAGTGGTAGTAGTAGTAGTAGTAGTAGTAGTAGTAGTAGAAGTAGTAGTAGTAGTAGGAGGAGCAGCAGCAGCAGTAGCAGTAGCAGAAGAGTAGCAATAGCAGTACTAGTCGTAGTACTTGTCCTACTCGTAGCAATTGTAATCATCCCACTAGTAGTCGACTCGACCCAAGATTAACCTAATTAGGAATCAACAGGGTACCCCTTTTGGTCTACAGGGCCTGAAAAGGGAACCGAAACCCAAAAGAAAGGAATTACCCCAAACCCTAAACCCTCAATCCTAAACCCCAAACCCTAAACCCGAAACCCTAAACCCGAAACCCAAACCCTAAACTCTGATCTCCAGGCTCGCGGCCCGCTCCAGCCCTCAAGCGCCGCCGCAGCACGGTCGTGGCAGCTTTGCAGGTGCGATTGCACCTGGAGCTCTCGAAAAACACTTGGGGTTCGGGCTTATGGATTAGGGTTTAGGGTTTGGGGTTTAGGGTTTAGGGTTTGGGGTTTCGGGTTTAGGGTTTAGAGTTTGGGGTTTGGGTTTCGGGTTTAGGGTACAGTTTTCGGGTTTAGGGCTTCGGGTTTAGGGCTTAGGGTTTTCGGGTTTAGGGTTTCGGGTGCGATCCACCTTCTGGGTGCCTTGAATACTACGGGGCCACAACCCCCAAAGAAGACTTCCTATTGTTGCGCTGCGGCCGCATTGTCCTGAAAAACGCCCCTCAGTTTTGAAGAAACACGACCTTCCATGATTCCCAAATTCCTTCGGAGTTGAAGGGGGAATGCCTTAATTAAGAGCTACAGGCCATTGGGCTAACTAAACCCTAAACCCTAAACCCTGAGCCCTGAACCCTACACCCTAAACCTTAAACCCTAAACCCTAAACGCCCTGGGAACTTGCTTCAACCTTCTCTGGGGCCCGAGCGGCTTCCACCACTGAGGCCTCTGGCGGGTCAAGTCTCCTCAAGCAAGCCGCGCTGGACGCTTTCAGAGAACTGTTAGCGTGGGTTTAGGGTTTAGGGTTTTAGGGTTTTAGGGTTTTAGGCTTTGAGGGTTTTAGGGTTTTAGGGTTTTAGGGTTTTAGGGTTTTAGGGCTTTAGGGCTTTAGGGTTTTAGGGTTTTAGGGTTTTAGGGTTTTAGGGTTTTAGGGTTTTAGGGTTTTAGGGTTTTAGGGTTTTAGGGTTTTAGGGTTTTAGGGTGTTTAGGGTTTTAGGGTTTTAGGGTTTTAGGGTTTTAGGGTTTTAGGGTTTTAGGGTTTTAGGGTTTTAGGGTTTTAGGGTTTTAGGGTTTTAGGGTTTTAGGGTTTTAGGGGTTTTCTTTAGGGTTTTAGGGTTTTAGGGTTTTTTTAGGGTTTTAGGGTTTTAGGGTTTTAGGGTTTTAGGGTTTTAGGGTTTTAGGGTTTACGGTTTACGGTTTAGAGTTAGGTCAGGGTGCAGGGCTTCAGGCCCTAGAGGCCGTACACCCTCAACTCTAGGCATCCCCAGAACACGCTGGGCATCGCAACACAGGGAGGGTTCAGGGTTCAGGGTTTAAGGTTTAGGGTTTAGGGGTTAAGGTTTTGGGTTTAGGGTTTAGGGTTTAGGGTTGAGCTTCCGTAAGATGACGGGTCCGTGTTGGAAGCAGGCACGTAAAACACCTGGTAGCTTCCTGCTCGTCCAGGGATTCTTTTCGGGTGGGTTTAGGGGCTATTTTCGGTTTACGCGGTTTAGGGTGGTGAGGGGGCTTAGAGGCATTCGGATTCCTAGGGCGTGTCGGGAATGGCACGCAAAAACCCGAGCAAAGCAGTGCATGAACACCCGTGAAGGTTGTATATATTTAGGGTTAGAGAAGGGGATTAGGGCCTTGCACTTCGGATTACCCCCAAGGCGAAACCCTCATTATCGCCGGCCCTCACACCACCGTTCCCTGAACCCTAAACCCTTTTTTGCTAAAAACCTAAACCCTAAAAACCAGAACCCCTACACAAACATCGGCACCCATCGAATCTGCAGGCCGCCCCCTCCCCCCCTAAACCCTAACCCTAAACCCTAAACCCGAAACCCGAAACCCTAAACCCTAAACCCAACTCCCGGATGCCTCACAGACTTGATCAGCTGGACGAGGTCTCGGAAGACCTCATCCTGGCTGAGGGTTCAGGGGCTCGTGGGATTTGGGGTTGAGGGTTTAGGGCTTGGGGTTTCGTGTTTAGGGTTTAGGGTTTCGGGTTTAGGGTTCAGGGTTTAGGGTTTAGGGTTTAGGACTTAGGGCTTTGGGCGGCTTTGGGGTTTGGGGTTTAAGGTGCTCACGGAATCGTTCTGAGAATCCTTGAACCTTCATCGTCACATGCGGAGGGGGAGTGCTGTCACCTCTGCACCTAAGCCCTAAACCCTAAATCTTAAACCCTAAACCCTAAACCCACAACTTCGCTCAGGCCGGGTCCATCGGATGAGACCAGCTACTCTGCTGCGTGACCTGGCATCGACGCAAGGCTCGTGAGTCAAGCCCTCCCCTGGGGTTTGGCAGCACTCAGGTGCCTAAACCCTAAACCCTAAACCCTAAACCCTAAACCCTAAACCCTAAACCCTAAACCCTAAACCCTAAACCCTAAACCCTAAACCCTAAACCCTAAACCCTAAACCCTAAACCCTAAACCCTAAACCCTAAACCCTAAACCCTAAACCCTAAACCCTAAACCCTAAACCCTAAACCCTAAACCCTAAACCCTAAACCCTAAACCCTACCCCTAACTCAAGCGTGCCTGGTTGAAGAAGTAAATGCGCCGCTCCTGGTCCAGGTGTTCGGACCAGCTTGCCGGCAGTGGAGCTTCAAAGGCCTTGCGGTTTGGGGTTTAGGGTTTAGGGTTCAGGGTTCAGGGTTCAGGGTTCAGGGTTCAGGGTTTACGGGTTTACGGGTTTAGGGGTTTAGGGGTTTAGGGGTTTAGGGGTTTAGGGGTTTAGGGGTTTAGGGGTTTAGGGGTTTAGGGGTTTAGGGGTTTAGGGGTTTAGGGGTTTACGGGTTTTGGGGTTTTGGGGTTTTGGGGTTTTGGGGTTTAGGGGTTTAGGGGTTTAGGGGTTTGGGGGTTTAGGGGTTTAGGGGTTTAGGGGCTTAGGGGCTTAGGGCTTTAGGGGTTTAGGGGTTTAGGGTAAACCCTGAACCCAACAATGCAAACCCCAAACCCTAAAGCCTGTACACGTGCATCATATTCATATGTATATATATATATATGTAAATGTATATATAGATGTATAGATAGTGTACGTAGATGTGTATATAAATACACACATCTAGAAATCCTGAGCCGCGTAAGCCCTAGACCATGCAGGCTCCAGGTTTCGTTCTCGGAGCGCTCTCCTCTAAACCCTAAACCCTGAACCCTGAACCCTGAACCCTAAACCCTAAACCCTAAACAGCACCCAGCCCAGCCTCCCTCGCAACCCACAGGAGGTCAACGTCCTGGTCGGGCTCCACACCCAGACTCTTGGCATACCTTGGCAGGGTTTAGGGTTTAGGGTTGAGGGTTGAGGGTTGAGGGTTTAGGGTTTAGAGTTTAGGGTTTTGGGTTTAGGGTCTTAGGGTTTAGGGTTTAGGGTTTAGGGTTTAGGGTTTAGGGTTTAGGGTTCAGGTGCTCTTGGAGGGTTCTGGGCTTCGGGTCTGTCCAAGGTTCCAAGTATGGGCCTTAACTTGGGCGCCTTGTTATACAACCCGTTTCTACGCTAAGTAATCGGGGCCCATGCTTCGGATCCCTCCTCAACAAGGGTCAGCGACCACACTAGGGCGCATGGCTCCACTCTTGGGGTCTTTGGAACAGGGTTTTGGGGTTTGGGTTTTAGGTTTTAGGGTTTTAGGGTTTTAGGGTTTTCGGGTTTTCGGGTTTTCGGGTTTTCGGGTTTTCGGGTTTTCGGGTTTTCGGGTTTTCGGGTTTTCGGGTTTTCGGGTTTTCGGGTTTTCGGGTTTTCGGGTTTCGGGTCTTAGTGTGCACCAGAAGGGCACCCAAGGGCGCGTGATCCGCTTGCATCCAGCCTTCTACCGCTTGGCTAGTCATGCGCTTCACCGCTCACCCGAAACCCTAAACCCTAAACCCTAATCCCTGAACCCCAAACCCCCGGCGAGAGCTTTTACGGCTGAGGCAGGGCGGGGAGGGGGTTTAGGGACTCGGGCTCTATGGGAGACACTCGTTTTGGGAAAAATGTCTATGGGTTGTGAACTAGGGTTACATTATGGGTTCCCCTTTGTTTGCAACTCCAAGAAGTGTTTGGGATTAGGGTTTAGGGTTTAGGGTTTAGGGCTAGGGTTTAGGGTTCTCAAGGTTAGGGCTTAGGGCTCCTCAATCGCAGAGCTGAACAACTGGGGCCTTTGGCTCCTTGAAGTCTGCCTCGGAAGTCTCGGAGCTTTGTGCGACAATGTCGCCACCTTCGGCACGGGTTCGAGAACGAGGCGGAGTTCTTGCATGTGGGTTTAGGGTTTAGGGTTTAGGGTTTAGGGTTTAGGGTTTAGGGTTTAGGGTTTAGGGTTTAGGGTTTAGGGTTTAGGGTTTAGGGTTTAGGGTTTAGGGTTTAGGGTTTAGGGTTTTGCTTTCCGGGTGTTAAGGCTTATGGTACATACATGCGGGGGCTTCTCTCGCGGGTGCCCTACAGATGATAATTCTACGAATGAATTGGCCGATCTGCAAGACCGCAGGCACAGGTTCAGTGTTGACTTCTGGCACAAATCTGCCGCAATCCCACACAGGGTGAGGCCAAAGGGCTGCAGTGCCAGCACTGCCTCCAGAGGCCCTTGTCTGCCGTCTAGTGGTTTCAAGTTCTGTTGAACCTATCGAGGCCTCGACTTGCGGAAGAGCTCGCTGTCTGCAGCAGCGGGCGCGCACAGGGCAGTTGTCTACGCACCTGCCTACATACACACCCCGAACCCTAACCATGCTGTGAGGCAGGTTCCCATTCTTAGTGAGGACTCCCCTTTCAAGGGACCGTCGTATCCCAATGGCCCATCCCCTTCGAAGGACCTTTAGAATAAACCCCTCAACCCTGAACCCTAAACACCCTGAACCCTAAACCCTAAACACCCTGGAGGACCCTAAACCCGAAACACCCTAAAGCCTAAACCCAGAATGCACCCTAAACTGCTCCCACCCGGCCTGGGTTCTCGGGGCCTTCAGACTCGCTGCTGAAGCCGAGATCACCCAAGCCCTCGGTCCTCGAGGCTACAAGGGGCTATCAAGGGGTTTAGGGTTCGGGGTTGGGGTTTGGGGTTTGGGGTTAAGGGTTTAGGGTTTGGGGTTTAGGGTTTAGGGTTTAGGGTTTGGGGTTTGGGGTTTGGGGTTTAGGGTTTAGGGTTTAGGGTTTAGGGTTTAGCGGTTTAGGGTTTAGGGTTTAGCGGTTTAGGGTTTAGGGTTAGGGTTTAGGGTTTAGGGTTTGGGGTTTGGGGTTTAGGGTTTAGCGGTTAGGGTTTAGGACCCTAAACCGTAAACCCTAACCCTAAACCCTAAACCCTAAACCCTAAACCCTAAACCCTAAACCCTAAACCCTAAACCCTTGCGTCCAGGCACGGGCGAGTGTTTGGGATCTATGGACCCTTTGCAAACGAGGGTGCGGGTTCCCTGGCCGAGTGACGCATGCCCCGCACGCGCGATGCCTGTGCTGAGGCTGAGGCATGTCTGGCAAACCTCACGCACCTGGTCAGCCGATACCCCTCAGATACCTGGATTTTCTGAGGATCCCTATCAATTTTCAGCCCCGGCCGAGGGCGTCAGAGGTTCTCTTCCCCAACATCCGATACCGCACCACCCCCCCCCCCGGGCCGTTTTCGCTCACCTTGAAGGTTTTCGAATTGGAGAGGCGAGATCAACTCATGTTCATCAGTGGAACACACCACGCGCTGAGAATGAGGGTATGGGTTGTTCCAAAGACCCGTTTTCATATCAAGTGGGCGGCGCCTAAACCCTAAACCCTAAACCCCTAAAACCCTAATTAAACCCTAAACCCTAAACCCTAAAACCTAAACCCTAAACCCTAAACCTAACCCTAAACCCTAAACCACAGAGTACAAGCCGGGCCGAGGCGGTCGCCGCGCAGCGTTTCCAACTCGGGGGCACTGGCTCCCTGCATGGCCAGAAGGCGCTTCCTTGAACCACACTCAGGATTTTGGGGTTTAGGGTTTTGGGTTTAGGGTTTAGGGTTTAGGGTGTAGGGTTTAGGGTGTAGGGTTTAGAGTTTAGGGTTTACGGTTTAGGGTTTAGTTAGGGGTTAGGGTTTGGGACAAGCAGACAGGCCTTACTTCTGAAAGGGGCCATCGCGCACATCGCGTCACGCCTCACGTGAATGGCCTTGTAACTACGATGCAGGCACCCGGAAGAGTACGACTGAAAGCAAGACTTGGAGTCATGCTCAGCCAGGCTGTCTTAGCCAAAAGACTTGCAACGCTTACGACCATGCTCCGCATGTCCACTTTGTGAGCCGAGGTCTTGCAGCAGGGAGACATGCCCACTTTGCCTTGCGGTGTAGACTTAGGGCTTTTACAACGGCTTGGGCAAGGCTTTGTATCTTTGTTCTTGGTCTAGAGTTCGCTAATTTTGGGTTTGGGATTTAAGGCTAGGATTAGGGACACGAAAGAAACTTACTTAAGCGACCGATTTACTGTGAGTCAATCATCGGGGTTTTGTTGTTATGGTCGCTTCACGACTTACATCAAGCTACCATGTGTGGGGATATGTCGGCACAATAAGCTTGAATGAAGTTAGTAGATAGCTGCTAGAGCGGAGACAGTCAGCAAGGTCCGTAGTGAAGGATTCCCCAGCGAACTACAGATCTAAGCGCCGTGGCTTCGTTTAGTTTAGACGCCGACTGCTTTGAGCCCACACTTCACAGTCGCAGCGTCACTCTACAGACCCCCCGAAGCGGAGCCGCCCCGGCGCCCTCTCCCTCTCCCTCTCCCTCTGGCGCGGGCGAAGCTTTTGTGACCGAGACGACGGGCATTTTGCCAAACATTGCGTGAACCTGGACCGTGTCTCCGAGTCGACAGCGGCAGAGACCGCAGTGACTGGTGACGAGAAGGTCATATCTTTGGCCCACAACAGCCTCCCATGCTGGGATGACCACGTCAGCCGGCACATCATGGCAATCAGAGTCCGGAGGGGCCAGCTCGAAGAACATGCTGCCGGGATCCTGAGTCGGAGCTTCTGATGTCTCGACTGCACCTCTTTTTGGTTCACAGCTCAGGCTTTGCTCAACTGTGAAGCTTGCAAGCCGACAAGAGCAAATCCTACCAGCAACCACTGCTGCATGCACACAGAGACTCCAAGACGTAGGTCCACGCGCCGAATGGCAGCTCGGGGAACAGGTTCACTCCAAGGAGGAACCCCTCATCATCGGCAGTGTACAGCCTGAAACATTCTCAGAATTAGGCGAATTTACGCTTCGGGGCTTACCCTTAGGAGGGGGCGGGGGGGGTGGGATCACATCGGGTGTACTTTAAGGGTTAGGGTTTGGGGTTTCGGGTTTAGGGTTTGGGGTTTAGGATTTAGGGCTTCCACAAGCCTTACACATTCCATGTATGGGGAAGCACCGATGGCAGTGCATGAGCCTTATCTTTGGCCTGGCCACGGGCCATAGACGGGAACCTCACCAACGCTCTCCTTTAAGGCTTCATCGGCAGAGGTCTCGCCAGTGATGACAACCACCTGGCGGTCGCGAATCCAAACCAGTAACTAAGGAAGATGCCTTCACTGCCTTCCTTAACTAGGATGGCCCTTAAACCCCTCTGAAAAAGATTCCTGACTATGATCCTCTTAAACCCAATGAGGGAACATATGACATGTCCCAAGGGCCTGCCTGGTTAAGCAAGCTATTGGCATTTGGGCAACATTCCTCAATATGATCCTCTTGAACCCAATGAGGGAAAACATAAGGGCTTGCCTAAACCCTAAACCCTAAACCCTAAACCCTCAACCCTCAACCCTCAACCCTAGACCCTAAACCCTAAACCCTAAACCCTTGAGCAAGTTATTGGCATTTGGGCCTTCAGACGCGGCCACAGGTCGGATGCTACTGCCCGCGTCTTGAACATCCTGTCCTTTGCACAGCACCAGCAGCGGCATCATCTGTCAAAACCCTGAACCCCTAAACCCTACTAAACCCTGAACCCTGAACCCTGAACCCTGAACCCTGAACCCTGAACCCTGAACCCTGAACCCTGAACCCTAAACCCTAAACCCTAAACCCTAAACCCTACACTCCACCCGATGTGATCCGGCGTGCCCGAAGTCCGCCCAAGCATCCACCTCTCGGGACCGACGTCCATCTGGGCCAGAAAGCCTCGGCTGAAATGTGCCCCCCGAACGCTTCAAGACCGAGGGGGAGGGGGGGGGGGAGGAGAGGGGGGGGAGGAAGCGGTTTAGGGTTTAGGGTTTAGGGTTTAGGGTTTTGGGTTTAGGGTTTAGGGTTTAGGGTTTAGAGTTTAGGGCTCAGCATGGGGGAGGGGGGGAGGCTATTTGGATGAAAGGGGACCCTCATCATGGACATGACCATTCCGCCAGCAGCACCTCTGATAGTCTAAGATTCTTGGGCCACAGTTTAATTTAAACCCTAAACCCTAAACCCGAAACCCTAAACCCTAAACCCCCAACTTCCGCCCTCGGCTGTGGCTGCCGGGTGGCGCGGCGTCCAGCGCGGCGCGGAGCTCCGGCTGCGGCGCCGCCTCTGGCAGCTGCCGGTCCCAGAGGTGCCCTCAGCAGGGGGGTTTTCTGGGGTTAAGGGTTTAGGGTTTGGTTTAGGGTTTAGGGTTTAGGGTTTAGGGTTTAGGGTATAGGGTTAAGGGTTGAGGGTTGGGGTGCGGAACAAGTCGCTGGGGTTGTTGAGGGCTTGGAGGCTGGGGCTCTACATGGGGTTGATCGACACAACTTTTGATGATCGAACTACAAAGCCTCCTGAAAGGGGCCTTCGTGTGAGAACATCCCCCCCCCCCACCCGCACCCACGTTGAGGTGTCGGGTTTCGAGTGTAAGGTTAAGGGCTTAGGGCTTCGGGGCTTTGCGGGGCTTTGCGCCGGGCGGCCATTGCGCATGTCCTGCACAAGGTGCCGGCGGTGGTCTCTTGCAGCCTGCAGCAGCTTCGAGACGCCCGTTGCGGAGCTCGCGAGGATGATGCCGAGTGCAGCGTCCTTCAGGGCGAAGAGCGCATGGGCGTAGAGCCTGTCTGCCTCACTCAGACCGTAGGCCTCCAGAGGGCTGGCCAGGACGAACGACAGCTTCTGGACCCTGGAAGCCAAGATGGTCGGCAGCAGGCGGAGAGCATCTTGCACCGAGGTTAGCACGGCCACGCGCTGCAGCTCATCTAACGACTCGGGGAAAAAGCCCGCAAGCACCGCGAAGGAAGTCAGCACGCCCCTTTGGAGGAAGATCCGCCTCACCTCCTCAATATCGCCCTGCTCTCTTCTTTCGTAGCGACCACCTGGGGCGTAGTCGCTGCGACAGGTGACAGGATGGCTCCGAAAGACGTCGTAAGTCGCAACTCCTGGTAAGAAAACAGCAAACAAGCACCGCCTTTAGCGATGTTGGGGTTCAGGGGACCCTACAGGCACGAAACCCTTTGAACCCTGAAAACCCTATAAACCCTACAAACCCTCTAAACATCATGAACCCAGAACTTCACCCCCACATTACAAACCCCAACAACCCCAAGCCCTAAACCTTACAAACCCCAAGCCCGAAACCCGCCTCTTTTGCTAAACCCTAAACCCTAAACCGTAAACCCTACACCCTAAACCCTAAATAAACCCTGAACCCTAAACCCTAAACCGATCCTTGCAGGTGGCGCGTCTCCCCGCAATCCTGGTGCCGCTGGAGAATCTTCGTGAGGAGGCTGCGCTGCACCTGCCCGGTTTAGGGTTTACGGTTTAGGGTTTAGGGTTTATGGTTTAGGGGGCTCGGGGCAAAGAGCCCAATACCCCTCAATTGAGGAATATATTAGGGACCCTTCATACGACTTATGGCGCATTCCTCATTTAAGGGGTCTTGGGCTCTTCGGGCTCAGGGCAGAGGGCAAAGGGTTCAGGGCTGGCAATGCGGGATATGGTGGACCGTGCTCGACATTCTCTTGCCCCATGGTTCAGCCTACCCATCTAAGGGGCCTAAGTATGAGAGGCACCATAAAAACAAAGGTCCCCAATTTAGGGGCCGCCCGTAGAATTATCTCGACGGCGTCTCATTGACTGACCCAGTACTTTTTGAAGGATAGCGCAGGGTTCATCCAAGTTATGTGCATTTGTTCAAGGCTGGGGTACCATAAGAGGCCCAGAAGTTTGGGCAACCTGCAGCCACTCTTGCACCTGCAGCCACTCTTGCACCTGCTACACCCTAGTCCCCTAAAGCTCGAACGGTGTGGCAGCCTGGCTCTGCCGCGAGGGGTTGTTCTAAATCAGGGTCCTTTCTATCGCAGCATCCTCCCTGTGTTTAGATGAGCCTCTTGTTGAGCACAACCCGCATGCTGGACGATGCCACATGATGCAACTGTCTCAAGAATCGCATGGGTCAGAACGTACGGAAAGCTGCACCCAAAGAGCTGATGCGCGGACGACTGCCAGCGCCTTATAGGTTTGGGGGCTAAGGTTGAACGAGGGCTTAGAGCTTCAGGGGTGGTTCAAAAAGTCCCTTCATAAGGAGTGCTGCTATCACGAAGTACCTACCGGCGTCCCCTCCATCAGCAGAGCTCGAATCCCCGCCTCGTCTCCCCTCTCGGCCTCGCGGCAGAGGCGGAAGAGCTGCTGTCGACCGTAGGTCGCCAGGAACCAGGAGCTGAAATACCTCAGCTCCAGGGTTAGGGTTCGGAATGTGTCGAGCTGTACCCTAAACCCTAAACCCGAAACTCTAAACCCTAAACCCTCAACAAACCCAGAGCACACACGGAGAGGTCCACAGTTCAACTGATACACATGGTATACACCTCTTGAACTCTTTTCTGCTGTGGCCGCTTTGTGCGATCGCTGCACACCGGGAATAGGCATCTGCTTGAGACCCTAAACCCTAAACCCTAAACCCCAAATCGTTATAGTTGCAACTAAGGGCTCCTCAAGCAAAGCCTAGAGAACTGTTGACGCCAGAGGGCTGCGTCAGTGCCGTGGACCAAGTGTGGCGCACAGACCACTCGCGGGTGCCGATGTCGTACAACCAGTATCCGGCCACTGCCACACCGCCCACTTGGCAGAGGCGCGAGAACTGAACCGGCATCCCGAAACAAGAAGCACCCTAAACCCTAAACCGTAAACCCTAAACCCTAAACTGGCGTGACCACACGTGTCTGTGCCTGTGTCTCTCCATTCAGGGCGCCCTGCTTCGAATGCCACGAGATGCCGCGACTACACTGCCTGTAGTTGGGCACTCACACCCTAAACCCGAAACCCTAAACCCTAAACAACCCAAAACCCTCCTCCGTTCCAAGCTGTGCTCAGACAAAACCGACGGCCGCGGAGTTCAGTGCGGCTTTTGTAAACGATGGTCTTAGGGTTTATCGGGTTTAGGGCTTAGGGTTTAGGGTTTTGGGGTTTAGGGTTTAGGGTTCAGGGGGCCCTTTGAAGTATGTTTAGGGCTTAGCCTTGAGGGATCAGGAATCAGAGCTATGACCGCCCCAGAACTACGCAGATCTCAGCCTCCTGCCCTAAACCCTAAACCCTAAACCCTAAACCCTAAACCCTAAACCCTAAACCCTAAACCCTAAACCCTAAACCCTACACCCTACACCCTACACCCTAACCCTAAACCCTAAACCCTAAACCCGAGTTTGGGGGTGGGGGGGGGGGTCCCAATGTCCGACATCCTACCATCCCGAACACTAGAAATCCTACACCCTAAACCCACAACCCTGGACCCTAAACCCTAAACCGAAGTCCCAGGAAAATTCCTTGTTTTCCGGCGTTCCTCGCAGCATCACTGTCCGCTCTCATCCAGCAAGGCGCTGGCCTGTTGAAGCTTCGCAGCTGCGGGGTTTACCTAGGGCTTAGGGTTTCGGGGTTCAGCACATGTCAGATGGAGATTGATAGCTCTAACTCTGCTGCCGCCACCTGACGGAACAAATCCAAGATAGCTGCCTGCGGCCCCCATCTTGAACGTCAGTGTCATCCCTAAACCCTAAACCCTAAACCCTAAACGCTAAACCCTAAATTGTTCCAAGCCGGTGTCCCTTGTCAGGGCACTGTTGCAAGTGGGGGGGGGGTCTGTAACGTGTACGGGGAGGGTTTTCTGGCGGAGCGTGGGCTCAGGTTCAGGCTCCAGAGTCTGAGGGTTTAGGTGTTTTAGGGGTTTAGGGGTTTAGGGTTTGGGGTTTGGGGTTTAGGGTTTGGGGTTTAGGGTTTAGGGTTTAGGGTTTGGGGTTTAGGGTTTAGGGTTCAGGGCTCGATTAAGGTTCAGTGCTCTCAGCATGCGAGGAACTCCGAGGGGCAAACAATGGATTTCTGATGAGCTGGCGCTGCAGTGACCTGAATCAGCGGAACAGGGTTTAGGATTTCGGGTTTAGGGCTTAGGGTTTAGCGGTTTAGGGTTTAGGGAATAGGTCTAGGGTTTGGGGTTTAGGGTTAGCGTTTAGGGATCAACCCTGAACCCCTAAACCCCTAACCCCTAAACCCTGAAGCCCCTAAACCCCTAAACTTCTAAACCGTTTCGAGAGGTTAGGGCCCCGCACCCGCCGGAGTCGCATCTGCTGCATGACCTTCAGCGCAGAGCCGCTTTGGTCGGCCTGGCAAGCAAAAATGGTCGGTGTTCAGGGTTCGGGGTTTAGGGTTTAGGGCTTAGGGTTTGGGGTTCAGGGTTCAGGGTTCAGGGTTTAGGGTTTAGGGTTTAGGGTGTTTTAACGGTGTAGGGTTTAGGGTTTAGGGTTTAGCGCTCGAACGTCTCCGTGGTTTAAAACCCTGAAACCCCCTACACCTCTGCCTGAAAAAAACAAGGCTGGGGGCTGCGAGTCACAAGGAAGCCGCGCCTTCGTGGCTGCCTCGAGCACCTCGCAGCCAAGCTGCTTAGGGCTGCGGGCCGGGGGAGGGGGGGCGGCGCGGGGGGGGGAGGGGCGCGGGGTTTCGCTTCGATCGCTGGGGCCGCGGCATTGTTGTACAAAGTTGCCTTCAAGTTCGCATCCAGACCTGACTCTGCATCCCTTTAGGGCGGAGGGTTGAGGGTTTAGGGTTTAGGTCCTGGGTTTATACGGGCACCTCTGGTAAGGGTGCCGTCTTCTTTTCCTAAACCCTAAAGCCTAAACCCTCAACCCTAAGCCGAAGATGCCTATAGTTAGCCCTAAACCCCAAATCCTAAACTAAACCCTAAACCGCTAAACCCTACACCCTAAATCCTAAAGGGATGCCGAGGCAAGCCATAGAGCTTAAGACACTTTGCATCTTACCGGAAAGACTCGATAGGAGCGTGCCTCGCGAATGGTGTGTCAGGGATCCTGTGCTGGGTTTTGATATCACTACGCCAACACCGAACAGGGTTTAGGGTTTCGGGTTTAGGGTCTAGGGTCTAGGGTTTAGGGTTTAGAGAACATGACAAGCCAAGATGAAGTTTCAACAAAACCCTCGTGCCCCGGGCGCTGAGAGGCTTGCAATCATCAGCCTCGTCGAGCAGGGCGATGGCTCGGCCCACGGTCTCCTGCAAAGGCTGCAGCGACTGAGGGTTCCCCTTTGCCTAAAGCCGATGAACCAAGATCAGAGTTTAGGGTTTAGGGTTTAGGGCGTTTAGGGCGTTTAGGGCGTTTAGGGCGTTTAGGGTTTTTAGGGTTTTAGGGTTTAGGGTTTAGGGTCTAGGGTCCTGACAAGTGTTGGCAAGTCACCCGGCCTCTTTGGTGCAGACCCCAGCTTTGCAAAATGCCTTTACCTCAGTGGCGGCAAAGAAACAAGGACCTCAGGCTTGAACCTGACATGGGTCTAGGGTTTGGGGTTTAGGGTTTGGAGTCTAGGGTTTAGGGTTTAGGGTTTAGGGTTTTGGGATTGGGGTTTAGGGTTTAGGGTTTAGGGTTTGAGGTTTAGGGTTTAGGGTTTAGGGCTTGGGGTTTAGGGTTGAGGGTCAGCTCGCACATTCTTGCAGTGGACCAGGATCGAGCAGGTGAACTTGTCTGGCTTGTATCCATGCTTCCGCATCTCCTCCAGGGAACACTTAGAGCATGAGACCCAGAAAATGCCTGATCAAAGGACTTGACCGTGGGCCCCTAAGATGGTACTCTTGGGTTTGGGCATCCACTTGTGAAGATTCCTAAGGTAGTAAAATGGCCGTATTCGGAGCATTTACTGTACAGGGCAACCTCTAGGGTCAGGCCTGAATCTCTGACAAACTAAAGTAACCCATGCTGCTTAGGGCCGGCTTAGGGTTTTACATCCCATTCTGGCAACTTCAGTTTCAAAAGTTCCTTGGCACCAGACCGGCCCTAAGCCCCAAACCAAAAACCCGAAACCCTAATCTTTTCACCCTCACACCCCAGGAACCCCCAAAGCCAAAAAGACAGTGTAAAACATGAACAGGAAACAGCAGAAAGCACACAATAAAATTGTATTGTGTGAATAGATAAACAAATAACTAAACACAGCAGACCGCCTGCTGGCGGACCCATGCTTCTTCTGGCCGCCCGGCACGTACAGCAGCATCCATGACCTGTGTGCTTCTGGGGGGTTTACAGTAGGGCTTCGAAGGGCTCTTAGGGTGGAGTTCAGGGTTTCGCTGATTTGGGGGGGGGGGGGGGGGGGTGCGGGGTTAGGGTTTGGGGGTTGGTTCTTGGATCCTATGCTGCTGCTGGTTTGAGCCTTCTTTTCGGTCGCAGGTCGTTGGGGTAGCCCACAACTTCAAAGACTTGGAGACAGCCTGCTTGGTATAAACGTTGAGGAGCCGACGGTGTTGAAGCTGATGGCATTGGGATTGATGCGGTGGGCTTTCATCCTCTCCAAGACCTCCATTCGAGGGTTTGCCGGTTTAGCGTCCTCTTTGCTTTCTCTTCCTTCTCCCTCTTCTCTCCCTGCTGGCTCCAACACCCGACACCCTAAAACCCTAAAACCCCAAACCCTAAACCGTGGTTTGAGGGCTTGCTGCAACGAGCACGGTTCCGAGGCACTGCAGCGCACATTGCATAGGCACCTCGCACGCAGAATCATAGTTGGCCCGCTGCGTGAATGCCTTGATGAGGGTGTTGTAGGAGACCACCTGGTCGGGGAGCCAGTCGTTCGGCGGGTGAATGCCCATGGTTCATCATTCTTTCTCAGCCCTAAACCCCAAACCCTAAACCCTGTTTTGGGCTCGGGACGTCCGCGACCGGTGGCTTCATCCGCTCCGCCTCACGAGGAGGCTTTCGGCTACTCAGGGCACGATGCCGGTCGAGGGCTTGAGGTTGAGCGTTTAGGGCTCAGGGTTTAGGGTTTAGAGTTTAGGGTTTGGGGTTTCGGGTTTAGGGTTTACGGATGTTACTGCTTGGGATGTTCCCCCCTTATACTAACAGTCCTTAAGAGGGACTATCGTAACCCCTACTAAGGAGTGTTAGTATAAGGGGGAACATCCCAGTGTCATTCCTGAACCCTAAACCCTAAACCCCAAATGCCAAACCCTAAACCCTAAACCCTACTAAACCCTAAACCCTAAACCCTAATCCTGAACCCTAAACCCTAAGCCCTAAACCCTAAACCCTAAAGCCGGTTTGGGAGGTCTGCCAGCCTCAGTCAGGAGATTCAGGACTTCGTCCACCTGGCACTGCATCGATGTCATGGACACTGCAGCGGTTCCTTGCGTTTTAGGGTTTGGGGTTTAAGGCTTTGGGTTTTAGGCTTCAGGGTTTCGGGTTTAGAGTTTAGAGTTTAAGGTTTAGGGTTTAGGGTTTAGGGTTTAGGGTTTAGGGTTTAGGGTTAGGGTTTAGGGTGCATGTATGTGGGTTCGTTTTTCTAAATTATGGTACCTTGTAGGGCTCCTAGTTTTGCGGAGCCTTATCCTTCGCGTGCCCAACCAGGACCCATCATTTCAAGTGGTGCGCCTTGTCCGCGGCCACCCCTGTGGACAGCGTGACGTTCAGCGCCAGGCTGTCAACCGAGACACCTGCACGAGGGAGCCCGGAGCAACCCTACACCCTACACCCTCAACCCTAAACCTTAAACCTTATAACCCTAAACCCTAAACCCCTTATAACCCTAAGCCCTAAACCTTATCACCCTAAACCCTAAACCCCTTATAACCCTAAACCCTACACCCTATAACCCTAAACCCTACACCCTAGAACCCTAAACCCTACACCCTATAACCCTAAACCCTAAACCTTATAACCCTACACCCTGCACCCTATAACCCTACACCCTGCACCCTATAGCCCTAAGCCCTAAACCCTAAACCCTAAACCCGAAACCCTAAACCCTAAACCCGAAACCCGAAACCCGAAACCCTAAACCCTAAGCCCTAAAACGCCTGCGGAGAGTAGGGCGACTGAGTCAGAAGGGCCTCGGCTCATCATGTCGCGGAGGGTCGCCAGGGCGTTAGGCCTCAGCATGGCCCCCCTCAACCCAAGACCACACATCCCCAAAAGGTTTAAAAGGTTGAGGGTTTAGGGTTTAGGGTTTAGGGTTTAGGGTATAGGGTTTAGGGTTTGGGGTTTGGGGTTTCGGGTTTTTGCCCAAAACCCTTAAACCCAAAAAAAGCCTGAACCCTAAAGCTCCACCGAAACTGCACAATCTGTAAATATGTACATATATATATATACATAAACTTTCTATATCTAAGACCTATGACTAGAGGTATGGTATGTATGTGAATATGTACATATACAGGTGTATACATATAGCATGTACATAAATGTTCTAACAACTGATAAATATAGATGTTAAACAATATAAACATAAACATAAATATAAATAGTAAAATATATAAATATATAAATATATAAAGATATAAATATATAAATATATAAATATATAAATATATAAATATATAAATATATAAATATATAAAAATATATAAATATATAAATATATAAATATATAAATATATAAATATATAAATATATAAATATATAAAATATATAAATATATAAATATATAAATATATAAATATATAAATATATAAATATATAAATATATAAATATATAAATATATAAATATATAAATATATAAATATATAAATATATAAATATATAAATATATAAATATATAAATATATAAATATATAAATATATAAATATATAAATATATAAATATATAAATATATAAATATATAAATATATAAATATATAAATATATAAATATATAAATATATAAATATATAAATATATAAATATATAAATATATAAATATATAAATATATAAATATATGAATATATAAATATATAAATATATAAATATATAAATATATAAATATGTATCTATGTATAAATATTGATCTGTGTATGTATATGCATGTATATATTTGATTCATGTATTTAATTACTTACTCATCTTTATATGTATATTTTCATTTACATTTTCATCTAGATTTGTATTTCTATATGTGTGTGGTCTGAATATTGCATATACATATACATATACATATACATATACATATACATATACACATACATATACATATACACATACATATATATTTATACACATAAAGTGTATATATATATATGTAGATACATATGTGTATGCGTGTGTTCTTGTATGTCTTTATATGTGTAATGCACATCTATATATATATATATATATATATATATGTACAGATATTTCAATGGACAATGTGAAAGAAGCTCCGCCCCCGCTCGGCTCCGCTGCCAGTCCTGCCGCTTGTTATGGACTCCGAGGATGGTCATGTAGGCACCTCACCAAATCTAGGGTTCAGGGTTTAAGGTTTAGGGGTTTGGGGTTTAGGGTTTAGGGTTTAGGGTTTAGGGTTTGAGGTTTAGGGCTGAATTCAGGTTCAGGTCATATTCCCCCAACAGCGTGGCAACACGATGGGGTTCCAACGTCGATAGTCAGAAATTTATGCCCAACCCTGAACCCTAAACCCTAAACCCTAAACCCTGAACCCTAAACCCTAAGCCCTGGATTGCCGTTCCCGCTCTCGCCTGGCCTAGGCCTGGAGTTTTGGGGGAGGGCTCCCGAAACGTGCCTTGCATCGCAAATGGCATGCTTTCGGTTTAGGGTTTAGGGTTTAGGGTTTAGGGTTTAGGGTTTAGGGTTTAGGGTTTAGGGTTTAGGGTTTAGGGTTTAGGGTTTAGGGTTCCATACTCGAGGCTTGTGGGAACCCTCTGTCGCATTCTCCTCAAGCCCCCCGAAATTGTCCTCGCATTCTTGGACAGGTCTTGGAGAACTTGGGTTTAGGGCTTAGGGTTTAGGGCTGAGGGCTTAGGGATGAGGACCGAGCCAAGAAAGTTGAGCAAAAGCAGCCGGTCGTTCTCTGCAGCTGGCATTGGCAATGCGGTCAGGAAGCTCGCAGCGAGTCCCCTCGCGCCCTGCATGAATTCACCCTAAACCCTAAACCCTAAACCTCAAACCCTAAACCCTAAACCCTAAACCCTAAACCCTAAACCCTAAACTCTACGGACCTGTCTCCGACAAGCCAGCTGTGCCGGCACATGCACTCCACCAACCAGTACTGGTGACTGGCAGCTTTAAGCAGTTGAACCGCAAAAGGGCGACAGGACCTCCGCAATCCTCTATGTCGGGTTTACGGTCTAGGGCTTAGTAGGGTCTAGGGTTTAGTAGGGTTTAGGGTTTAGGTTTAGGGTTCAGGGCTTAGGATTTAGGGTTTCCCGAGTTCCCCTGCGATCGCGTCGAAGGACCAGGCTCCACAATGGTGGCTGCTGCCAAGAAGCACTGTACACTGCAAGCAACGAGCTTCGGCGGGTGCGCATGCGCATGTGTGCGTGTGTGCTTGCGTGAGTGAGTGGAGTGAGTGAGTGAGTACATGAAAAAACCCACGCTGCATGCCAAGTCCCACCAGATCCTGACCCTGGCTACCTCGCAGCTGCCAAGCGGCGACTCTTTGCACACAAGAAACATGTACCCAGGGCGTACTCACTACTTGGAGGTTCATGGTACTTAGGAACCAGGTATAACTGTACTTACAACTGTACTTATAACCGTCAGGGCACTTAAGGGGCTTATTAGTGGGTTATATGGTTAATAAGCGCCATGAACCCCCACGTATGCAGCTACAGGGATTTTCATGATGAGTTTCGGGTGTAGTGTAGGCTTAGGGCTTTAGGCTCAGGGTTTAGGGTTTAGGGTTTAGGGCTTAGGGCTTAGGGCTTTAGGGTACATGTTTCAGCAGTGCATGGGCTGCATCTGTGCTGGCCGTCTCGACACTCTGGCGTTGTCTTCAGCCCGAGAATCTCTGCATACCTGACTGCGGCTTGGATCGTGCAGGGGGTTTAGGGTTTAGGGTTTAGGGTTTAGGGTTTGGGGTTTAGGGTTTAGGGTTTAGGGTTTAGGGTTTAGGGTTTAGGGTTTAGGGTTTAGGGTTTAGGGTTTAGGGTTTAGGGTTTAGGTGATTTGGGGTTTGGCAACTTGGAACGGACCTCTAAACACGCATGAACATCAAAGCTGGAAAGGACCCTCCCCCCTTTCGGATGCCTCTGTCGGATGAGAGGATACCAAGAGGCTGGCCTGAGGAGGCATGCCGCTTGCCCGCATGTTTGCGCTGCGTCATTTCACAGCCATCACCGATTGATGCAATATACAGAACATGATACGAAGTATGCGAAGTATACGAAGTATACGAAGTATACATGAAAGAAAATACAGAAGAATGTACGGTAAACGGTATACAGTTTGCAGTATAGTAGCACAAAGAACTTGTGCTGCATCACGAATAAGACACAAAAGAACGGATAACCCCTCATGTGTATGTTAGTTGGGCTGTGAAGAGTGGTGGTGCATGTCGGGCGGTGTGTTTCGGCTCGTTTGCGCGTGTTGTTGAAGTGTGTTGATGTGCGTTGAGGTGTCTTGACGCGTGTTGATGTGTGTTGATGCGTGTTGTTTTGTGCGATTGTGCGTGTTGGCGTGTGTTGGTGCGTGTTGATAGGCGTTGCGCAACTGAGGCTCAATCAAGTTGAGAATTCACGCATACACTACACTGAAAATTCAGAGTTTCATAAGTATCTTTGGTGGTCTCGCCTGGGACAGCAAACTGGCCCGAAAAACTGCACTTTTGCAAGTGTCTTTTCAGGTCTGGTTTCAGCAAGCAACTCTGGGATTCTCTGGGGATGCGGGTGATGGGCGAGGTCTTTTTTCCAGGCTTTCCTAAGGAAAAACTGCCTAAGCCCTGCAAACTTTAGGGTTTAGGGTTTAGGGTTCAGGGTTCAGGGTTTAGGGTGTAGGGTTTAGGGTTGAGGGTTCCCAAGAATTCCCTGCCGCTTCGAGGGCTACACCAGCAGCCGTTTCGCCGAGACAAGGGCTTGCTCCTGAAGGAATGGTACATGATCGTAACTGCCACTACTGCTCCCTCATCTCCCAGTATGCAGCTCATGAAGTGTCAGGGTCGGTTTGGGACTTTTTCGGGTGTTTCGGGTTTAGGGTTTAGGGTTTAGGGTTTAGGGCTTAGGGCTTAGGGCTTAGGGCTTAGGGCTTAGGGCTTAGGGCTTAGGGTTTAGGGTTTAGGGTTTAGGGGGTTTAGGGTTTAGGGTTCAGGGTTTAGGGTTTAGGGTTTAGGGTTTAGGGTTTAGGGTTTAGGGTTTAGGGTTTAGGGTTTAGGGTTTAGGGTTTAGGGTTTAGGGGGTTTAGGGTTTAGGGTTTAGGGTTTAGGGTTTAGGGTTTAGGGTTTAGGGTTTAGGGTTTAGGGTTTAGGGTTTAGGGTTTAGGGTTTAGGGTTTAGGGGGGTTTAGGGTTTAGGGTTTAGGGTTTAGGGTTTAGGGTTTAGGGTTTAGGGTTTAGGGTTTAGGGTTTAGGGTTTAGGGTTTAGGGTTTAGGGTTTAGGGTTTAGGGTTTAGGGTTTTTAGGGTTTAGGGTTTAGGGTTTAGGGTTTAGGGTTTAGGGTTTAGGGTTTAGGGTTTAGGGTTTAGGGTTTAGGGTTTAGGGTTTAGGGTTTAGGGTTTAGGGTTTAGGGTTTAGGGTTTAGGGTTTAGGGTTTAGGGTTTAGGGTTTAGGGTTTAGGGTTTAGGGTTTAGGGTTTAGGGTTTAGGGTCCCAAACTTCAAGGCATCCCCTAAACGGAGACCCTGACAGGGTTTGGGGTTTAGGGCTCTTAGAAGAAGAATGACCACTATGCTGGACCCATTTGGGTCCTTGCTCCCCTCCCACCCACCCCCCCCTCTCCCGGTCCATTTTCGAGACAACTCTTTCGGAAATGCCTTGATCTACTGCATCGACATTTCACAAGATGAGGGTTTAGGGTTTAGGGTTTCGGGGTCGGGTTTAGGGTTTAGGGTTTTCGGGTTTTCGGGTTGGGTCGGGGGGTTGTGGTGGGTGTCTATCGGGTTCAGAACAGAGGACCGAAAGGACCCTTCGAAGGCCTGGCTGCCAGGCTGTGCGCTTTGCTGCCTCCCAACGGTTTTTAGGGTTTAGGGTTTAGGGTTTCGGGTTTAGGGTTTAGGATTTCGGGTTTAGGGTTTAGGGTTTGCTGTAGCATGGCGTACAAGCTGTATATGCGACGGTTTTCAGTAGAGCCTGGAAGGCATCGAGCAACGCTAAGGCCGGCCATGGCCCCATCGTGGAGGGCCGCCCTAACACCTTTCTCCCACCCCACGCCGGCTGCGGCGGCAAAACCACCCAGACCTATTCCTTTTAGGGTTTATGCTTAAACTCAAGCCAACCGCCCACTTCTAAAAACTTCTTCCGTTCCCGAACGTCTCGTGTCAGGGGGTTTCAGGGGTGGGGCAGGCGGGTCCCAGACGGGTGGAGGGGTGAGGAGTCTAGGGGAATCCTAGTGGGAGCGCTTTTTTTGAGCACCCCACCTTGTACACGCTGGGCCTCCTGGCCTGGGGGCCTTGGGGTGCCCCCCTCACCGAAACGGCCAGCCATTGCAGGGTGAAGGGGTTGGGGGGGTTTAGGGTAATTCGGCCTAGGCCCTGAGTTTAGGGTTTAGGGTTTAGGGTGTGTGTACCCACCCACTCAAACATGCATGAACTCATGGTCTTTCGACCCAGCAAGAAACACCCGGAAGTTCCGGCGGGAAGAACCCCAAACAGCTGGGGAATCCACAAGAAGCCATGCCGAAGCCTTGTGGCTCTCAGCTCCTTTTCCAGACGGCAACGCTCACGCAGAGCCTCGGAAAAATGGGCTTAGACGGGAATCCGAGCTCAAGGGACCCTGTTGCGCAGGCCTCCTTGGGCTCTGTGCCTCATGAATCCACCGGGGCTGATGCCAGCTTATACTCGCGGTGCAGCAAGTCTACCTGCGCTGAAGCTGGCTCAATGCCCATCCTCCCCCACTTTTGCAAATTCAACGCTGACCCTGAACCCTAAACCCTAAACCCTAGAACCCTAAACTTTAGACCACTAGTTCGACGCCAATTTTCTTTCTCTTGGCACTCCAGTGCTGGCTTGCAGAGTCAGGTCCCGGCAGCTTCTGCGTCAGGGAGGTAAGCGCAAGATACAGTGAAACAGACAAGGATCGTTGTCATGAAAAATGAAGAACCCTGGACCCTTCTTGGGTGCCTATACTAGTACGGGGGTCCGTAATACTTGGGACTGGAATTCGACAACCCAATGAAGGTTCTGTGCCCGAAAACGGGCTCACAATCAAGTGTACACTGCAGTCGGCGCATCGCCAATTCACTAGGGGTTTCCGAAACATGAGGGTACCTTACTGGGGTCCTTGGTATAAGATAATTCTACTACTTGGGGGTCTCCCTAAACCCTAAACCCTAAACCCTAACCCTAAACCCTAAACCCTGTTTTCGGCTTTTACCCCCCGATCTCTTCAGGGGTGCCCTCCCGGATCGAACGCAGCGAGGTCGGGATCGCCGCGCGGAACTGGGCCAGGGCAACAGTCAGGTCCTCCCGGAACTCAGGCTCGAAGTAGGGTTTAGGGTTAGGGTTTAGGGTTTGGGATTTGGGGTTTGGGGTTTGGGGTTTGGGGTTTTGGGGTTTGGGGTTTGGGGTTTGGGGTTTGGGGTTTGGGGTTTGGGGTTTAGGGTTTGGGAAGCAGCCAGGTCCTCCCGGAACTCGGGCTCGAAATCTGTTCGTCGCACGAGGATGCCGAGCAGCGTGTGCAAGGACAGCCGATGCATCGAGCGCGCCAGCTCTGCCGGAAGCTGCCGCACGCTCAACCGGCGGCGTGCAAGGAACCTTGTTGGGGACCAAGTGAACCCTAACAGGCCTAAGAGGGTTTATGGCTCATATGCCCTAAAAGGAAATATCGTAGCATAGGGTTCATGCTGAGGAGCTCCACTCTGCGCTGGATCAGAGCGCACAAGTTGCCCACCTCCCGCTGCAGGCCACGTTCGATGGCCTTGGCATGGATGTAGGGCAAGAGCCCTGCGAGCACAGACACCTCGTCCAACTGAGTCTCAACGAACTTCTTGTGATTCTTGGCGAGCTTGTGTGTCTTCTCATGGTCGAAGTGACAGTGCGTGCAGAAGGCGTCACGCTTGCAGCACCCCTTCTCCAGGTACAAGCACGGCCGGTAGCACATGTCAGGATGTCCAAAACTCCCGATGCTGGGGATTACCAGCGGGTTGCTTTCGCTCAACTCCGATGGGATGCTACTTTCACGCAGGCTTTCTCGCAAGTGCCGCATCAGGCGCGGCCGGACGTTGTCGTCCGCTGAGGTTGCAAAATGCGCTAGAGGTGGCGGAGGCGGCGGAAGTCCAGGAGGAGGGCGCGGAGTCAGAGGCATTGGCACCGAAAAGAGGGCTGCGAGGCGCAGGGAGCCCCACCACGCGGGCTTCGGGGCATTGGGAGCATTCTCATTTAGTCCCATGGGGTCCCAGGCCAAGGGAGCAAAGCCCTGCACGAAGTCCACGTGTTCATCCTGAGATAGGTCCGGGAGGAGCTGCGCATCCGAGCTGGCTGCCAGCCGCCGCTTGGCCCAGAAGATCCCTGGTTGAACTTCTTGGCCTCCCGAGCTCTGAGTTTGTGGGTACTCGTCACGAAAAGGCATCGGCCATGCACACGGCTCCGGTTCAGCGTGGCGCTGCCCTCGTTCGGGCGGAGGATGCAGGGATTGTGGCGTGCTTGGCACATCTGAGCGATGGCCAAGATGGCCAAATTTCACCTCGCGCTTCTGGAAAGGCATGGGAACATCGGGCGCCCTTGGCGCCCCCTCTGGCGCCCTCTCCGGCGCCTCCTCCGGCGCCCCCTCGAACGCCTGTAACTCCCCAAGACCCATGCACTCCCGCAATGCTTTTCGGGAATCCCTGTTCTCTGCCCCGGGCCGGCTCGAGCCACCCTGACTCTTCTTCCATCGACGGCGCGAAGAGCCTGGACCTAGTTCCTGTGGGTCCTGTAGCTGTCCGCCACTCTGACAGTCCGAGTCTGAAACACAGGCCTGGCGAAGAGAGACTGCCTCGTTCTGGGCAGTCCGCCCTCCGGCCTGACCATGGCCGTACCACATGAACTGGCACAGGCCAGACAGAAGCACCACCGCGCCCGTTAGCAAGAAAAACATCAGCTGCTGCTGGGATAAGCTGCTCTCTTGAAGAATGAGCTCTGGCGATGCTGCCAGGTCCACGGCAGCAGCATACATGGCACTATAAACAACGTCCCAGTTCGTGTAGAACAGGCGACAGAAAAAGTCCCTGGGCAGGGCATCACACTTGCAATCTCAAGCCCTCGGCGGCAAGCGAACCGTCTCCAGCTCCTCTGATTCAGCAAAAAGAGTCTCAAAGGTACGAGAAAACGGATTGCTTGGCTCCTGCAATCTTCAAAAACAAATGCATAATCGTCATGATGATAGGGGTCGCTGCGTTTGGGGGTTGCGGTAAACCAAGTAGGGCCTTGTTGAAGGAGCTTCCCGAAAAAACCTCCAATCTCTCCCTTGGCTAGAGGATTGTTCCTTCCACTAAAGCCTAACCCTAAACCCTAAACCCGAAACCCTAAACCCTAAACCCTAAACCCTAAACCTCTCCCAGCTCGAAGCGCAGGGGAGCCTTCCGCTCCAAGCTCTCGCGGGAATTGGCATCCCGCAGGGCTTCCTACGGTCACAAGAGGCATCGTCCAAAGGTCTTGGGTTTAGGGTTTAGGGTTTAGGGTTTAGGGTTTACGGTTCACGGTTTACGGTTCACGGTTCACGGTTCAGGGTTTAGGGTTTGGGGTGTTGAGTTTATAAGGTTGCGGGTTGAAAACGGAGAAGGTTCCCATTACAGGGCTTCTTCAGCAGCTCAAAACATCACCTTCTCAAGGAAGCCATAATGACCCCAAACAAGTAAAAACCACCATATTAGGAAGCCTGAAGGAGTAAGGGCTTAGGGCTCAGGGCTTAGGGTTTAGGGTTTAGGGTTTAGGGTTTAGGGTTTGGGTTTAGGGTTTAGGGTTTAGCGTTTAGGCAAAAAGGGTTTAGGGTGCGGGAGTAGGGCCCCCATGCGTAGTCTTCACTGCCTTAACGCTGGCCCAAGCCTCCCGAAGGCGCGCGGCTTCGATTCGCAGCGCCTCAAGAAGGGTCGCAAGGGTGATTTCTCCTTCGCCTGTGTTAGGGTTGGGGGTTCAGGGTTCAGGGTGCGGGGTTCAGGGTTCAGGGTTTACGGTTTTGGGGTTTAGGGTTTAGGGTTTGGGGTTTAGGGTGGTTCAGGGTTCAGGGTTTAGGGTTTAGGGTTCAGGGTTCAGGGTTTAGGGTTTAGGGTTTAGCCTGTAGGGTGTAGGTAGGCTTGCCTACAGTGCACCGTGCATCTTCTCTGTACACATGCATTTATCTTGGAACGAACACGTCCATGACTGCCCATGCTGCTGATGTCCTGAAATCGCCCCATATTGGCATCCTCTACATCATGCCCGGCTGTGTCCTCCACCTTTAAGATATAAAGAAACCGAAACTGCTCCCCCTGCCTCCAACTCAGCCTCCTCTTCATGGGACAGCGCGTCCACAGCTTGAAGAGGCCTTTTTGCTGGGGCTGGGCTTTCGGGGTTTGGGGCTGAGGGCCTAAGCAGTTCAGGGGCTCAAGCGCTCTTGTCCCTAAACCCTCATCCCGAAACTCTAAACCCTAAACCCTAAACCCCAAACCCGAAACCCTAAACCCTCGCCTCCTTGAAAATGGGCCTTCGGGGGTTGGAGTCTTCAGGCTCGCAGGCTGCAGTTCAAACCGTAAACCCTAACCTAAACCGGCAATTTGGGTGCATGATAACGCCCCTACAAGTTTAGGGTTTAGGGTTTAGGGTTTAGGGTGTGGGGTTTAGGGACAACCCTCTAAAACCCTGAAAACCCGGAGAACCCTAAACCCAAGATCTCAGATCAGGAAAGAAGGATTAGGGCACCTCCACACTACCCAAACTTTGCCTAAAACCGTGGTCAACCCAAACTCTCTGACCTAATCGGCATCCAGAAATATGCTCACTTTTGCCAACCCTTCATCTTGCCTTTTGCCCAACTAAGTCACACCCCCTGCCTCCGAAAAACATTGATCGAAAGAAAGACCACGCAGCACAGGCTCAGAGACCTCCCTCTACACGGCAGGCAAACACATGCGTTTCGTACCCTCCCACACCTAGGATTTTTTTTGGCAAATACCTGTCCCAAAGTGCCCCTAAATCCTAAACCCTAAACTTTGGGATGTTGAAAGACTTTGTTCACGTTCTCACGTTCCCTCCTTGGGGGCCCGGGCATTACACCCGCGAATCCTGCATCGGCGGATGGTAGTGACTACAGCAAATAGCAAGACGACCCGGAAAAAAACAAACTAAATTGGTCGTAGTAGGGCAGAAAAAGAAAGGGCAGCTTGACATTTCTGACTGTCATCTGACTTATCGCGACCGTCTCATATACAAGAAGCAACATTCCAGCAGTGCGTGAACTGATCGATCCGCACAGCCGAGCAAACAACGACATGCAGGTTAAGGGTGCGGGGTTGAACCATGGTCGCTGACTCTTCGACTTTGCTGCTTCATGTCTGTTCGCCGCAGGTATGCGGATGAGCTCTCGCTCATCGCTCGCTCAGGGCGGCTAGCTTCCTGACTACCCACAACCGAATCCACAAGGCGACCGAGTGAGGTCATTAGGTTCCTCATTGTCATAAGACCACCATCATTGCCTACGTTTCATATGGGCTATTCCTACGATTGTTCATATTGCAGTTTTCTCTTATGACGATGAGGACGATCTCGTGCGCAACATATCCTGGTCTTCGACTCGCTGTCGTGAGCCTCCAGCCTCCCTTCAACGAACAAACCTCCTGAAGCCCTAAAACCCCTAAGCCACTAAAGCTCCTGAAGCCCCTGAAGCCCTAAAACCCCTTAACCCCCTAATGACCCCCTAAACCCCCCTCTCTGCAATACAACCCCGGAAAGCCCTAAAACCCCTAAATCCCCTGAACCCCCAAACCCCCTTAACCCCCTGAACGCCCTGAACCCCCTGACCCCCAAACCTGCAACCCCTAAAACCCCTAGACCCCGAACCCCTTCTTCCCACCAAAACCCCGTGAACCCCAAACCCTAAACCGAATAACCCCCTCAACCCCCCAAGCATATACCATTTCCATTTTCTAACCATGCACCACCCCCTAGCACCCAAACCATAACAACCTATACCTCAACCCTAAACCGACCCAAGACCCATAGGTAGAACCCTAGGAATAACTCACCTGAAGACCCAAAACCATAACAACCTATACCCAAATACCCACAAGATGGAACCACTAGAAGAAACCACACACCACCACATAGAAAAATCCCAACCTCAAACCCATATACCAACACCCCCCATAGAAAAACCCATATGCCCAACCCGAAATCCCTGACCCTAGAAAATGGAAATGGTCATCTTAAATAATTTTACAATAATAGGAATATGTTTAGGAATAAGGTAGGAAAACAAGAATAATATTATTTCAACAAAATAATATTATTATTGGTTTATTATTTAGGCTTGACTAGTTCGCTGTATTCTGCTTCAATGTCCTGAATACTTTTATTCAACCACTTAACTCCATTCTTTGGTTTCACATCGAAATATTTAGCGTCTGCGTTTTCCCCCATTCTGACAAAGTATTTCAATATGTTCAATTAGATCCGAATATTGTTTTATTAACTGTTTATCTTCTGAAATTTTACCCTCTAAAAGAGATATATCGCGCCTAACATTCAAGACACCTTCTTGATCAAAAACACTTCCATAAACTTTAAGCAACTTACATAAGTCCTTCATTTTGTTTAAGTAATCTGTTTCATTTATTTTCATTTCATATATCTTCTTGATATACTTCACTTGTATTTATATGTATTTAAATCTGTATAATCCATTTTCCTCTTAATATATATAGTTGTTATTTCTTTAAGTGTCTTTTCTTCAGAAATTCTTTTCTTAAGACCTATCTACAGGAATTTCAATCATTATTCTGTCCTTGCGCTTGCCAAACAGCATAAAATAGTCTTCTAAAAGCTCGTCATTAAATAGCAATTGAGGGACGTGATTGAATACTTTATCAAGATCGGATTTAGGTTTGTCAGGATCGGATTTAGGTTTCTCGGGTTCTGGATGCGGTTCATCATCATCATCATCAACAGATTTATTAGGGAATTGCTCGTTTAATCGTTTGCGTATTTCCCTTTTCTGCTTCTCGTATTCTGCCTTAATCTCTGCTTGTAATTCGTCGTTTAGTTTGCCATCTTTCCTTAAATTACCTAATTTCCTTAAATAATCTTTCATCAATACGTTTAGTTCCGATTTCGGATGTAACGCATAATGGAAATGGGCATCCCAGTTTTCGTGTTTTATTTTGTGTCCGCATTCTTCGCATAGTTGGCTCCCTTTTGCCCTCTCTTCTCTTCTCGCTTGGTTATACTCGTTTTTGTTTTTACCGTAACATTTTCTTTTCGCTTCACGGCACTTATTACAAGTCTTAAAGCCGTCAAACTCTTCAACATCTTTAGTCGCACAACACGATTTACACACTCGTTTCTCCATCTTACTATATTACAAAGTCTAGTCTTTAAACACGGTTAGACCGAAACAATACTCTAATGATTTTGAATTCTTGAATTAAGTCATTAGAACATTACATAGGGACTATCGGGGGTTTTCTTCTCCTTCTTCCAAAAGCACGAAACAAACTAATTAGACCATTACCACATTCTGTTGATGCGCTTATGGAAGCACACGGGGCACTGGCATGGGGGTACTGTCAATATACAACACAAAACTAATTTTTAAACTATTTTAATGATTCTTCTAACTGATAAAACTCAAACAGTAATTTAAATCGTTTCTTGTATTCTTCATAATGATAATAATCCTCCAGTTCATCCATTATAGTGCTTAATCTAGCATTATACACTCTAATGTTTTTTTCTTTCACCTAACCAGTCTTTCTTCTCCTCCTTATTTTCTGTGAAGAAGCAACCGAAACAATAGCGAATGAAATAATTGAAACAACCAATGAAGAACAACCTACTGAACAAATCAAAGAAGGAACTAAAGAAGAACCTAAGGAAGAAATCAAAGAAGAGGCAAAACCAAAAGCAAAAGCAAAGGCAACACCAAAGAAACTAGCGAGAACGGTCAAAGTGGTAGAGTTAGTGGAATGTAGCGCTTGTAAATAAAAGATGTTCCCAAAGAGTTTTAAAAACACACATCCCCATTGTTGTAAGGGACAACCAACCGAAACATTACCAGTAAATAAGCAAAAGGCGAGTTACGGGTCAAAGATTGAACAAAAGTTAAGAAAAGAAATTGAAGCGGAAATGGAAGCAAAATATGCCAAACCTAAAGAGAAAGAACAAGCTATACACTACAGCGAACCCATTGAAGTAAAGACGAAACAGCGCCCAGTAAGACTGGAAGAACCGAGACAGCCAACGACAACAGAATTACTAAAACAGTCATATAATGAAATGAAAAGGTTAAGACAACAAGAGAAACAGGAAAAGATGAATAAATTTAAAGCAAGTATGTTTTAGATAAGTGTTTAAAGAAAAATCAACATGAAACAATATATAACATTATGACTAAACAACTAAAAGACTACACAAAAGGAAAGATATATTGTATAAGAAACAAAATTAATGATGATATTTTCATTGGAAGCACCTGTCAAACTTTAAGTCAAAGAATGACGCAACCGAGTGTAAAAACAAGCAAAACCAGAACCGAAAACTATATGTATCGATGAACAAAGTTAATGACAAAGATTTATTTTATCCTGAACTAATTGAAGACCATCCGTGCGAACATGTGTATCAGTTAAGAAAGAGAGAAGGAGAACTTATTAGAGAAATGAAACCATCACTAAATTGAGAAAGTTGATTGTAGGACAGTAAAAGTAATTGTTAATATTAATTATTATCTAAATTAATATTAATAATGAGTATGTATAAAAGCAAACCAGAGTTTAGAAGAATGCCACAGGTTCAACAATATTATGACTTAGAGGAATCAACAGGAGTAGCAAGCAGAAAACAGTATCTAGAAGAAATGAAGATGAGAATTGAAGAAGCAGAGAACAGAGGCAAGAATGTAGCATTAAGGAATGATTGGGTTAAGCATCAGAAGAAAAGCACATATCAGGGACAACTGGACGATGTTAATCGTCAGTTAGAAAGACCGATGATGCCAGTAAGAACAAAAGAAGAACTACAGAAGAAACAAAAAGAATTAAAAGATATACTGGCGAAAAATCTAATATGTATTATATGATTAAAGCGTTAAAATCGGAATTAACATTGAGACCGACCTACGATGAGATGATAGGAATGATTGAAGACGCAGACAAAGAAAACCGACCACCAAAAGATAAAGTTATTGATAGAAGGGCAACTTTATTTAGAAATAATCAATTTGGTAGTCAGTTTGATACTATTGATTTTCTAGGATTGAAGAAGCAAGAAGAAGACAAGGTTAAGGAAGAAATACGACAAACTCAATTAAGACAAACGGCAATGGCAACGGGGTCGTCAATGGGAATTTTAAGTTATGGCGGTATAACGCCAGTGGGGGCTTAAAATGCCGATGGATTTGAAACGCCAGACAGTGATGATTATAGAATGACAGCAGAGCAAATTAATAGAATAAGGGCAGAATTAGAAGCAGGGGAAAGGAGACAACGACAAGCACAACAAGCATCATCATCATCCGCAAGAAGTGTTTTAAGCGATGCTACTAGTCAATCTTTACCTGCAGGGATTCCTATACATTCAATTGCAACAGATGAAGAAGAAGATGAAGATTTACCACCTTTAGAAACACCCAGTGAATTAGCAGAGGACGAAGAGGAGGAAAAGAAAATGACGATGAAACACATATGCGACCGCAATCTAGAAAACATAAGGAAACAATAGATTATAATGAAAATATTGATAGATGGAGACAAAAAGATATATCAGTAGATGACATACTATTTCAATTACATTTAAGAGGAATAAAACTGACAGAAGAACAAGAACAAGAGATGGAAAAACTTAAAATCAAAGGTAAAGGAAAATCACCAACTAAAAAGGATTATTTAATACATTATGTTGAAAGATTGATACAAACTGGTAAATGGACGGAAGAAGCAAATGACCAACTTTTACGAAGTAGACAGGAAGAATGGATGCAGATGAAGAAAGGCAAAGGTAAGGGAATGATACGAAAGGCATTTGAAAGCGCGGGAAGTGCTTTATTAGATGCGGGAAAAGAAGCAGTAAAGGAAGCAGTAGTAGTAGGTGCTCAAAATGCCATTATGAGTTGATTATAAGTTATAATATCAGTATAAGTATAAAATATAAATGTTAAGATTGCGCCCAACATATGAAGAAATGTTAAGAGAAGCAAAAACGAGACGACTAAGAATACTACCCGAAAGGGAAAGAAGAACACAACAAGGAATGCTATTAGAAAATGTTGATTTTGATGAATTTGATTTAAGTAGATATGACATAAGAAACCCAAACAAAGCAACACAAACTGATATTTTTGATGATACTAGCAGTTATTCAAGTGCTACATCCAATAGAAGCATAAGAACAATGGAAATCCCAACGGAAGGACAAAGTCGTCAAGAACAGCAACGCCAGACAAGTGTTTCAACAGGGGAAAGTATGGATGACGTAAGGTATAGAACAAGAATGTCAATAGCAGACGATTTAGCAACAATGGCAAGGGTAGGAGGTAACGTTATTTATTATACAGGTCAAGGAATAGGTCAAGGCATAGGAATGGCGATAGATGCTTATAATTGGATAAACGAAGATGAAGATGAAGAAATTCAACCACCTATAAATGAAGAAGTATTTCAAACTACACAAGGAATAATGAGGAGAGGAGCAAGTAGGAGTAGAAGCATCACGCCGGAAGAAAGAGCAAGTGGAAGCAACGATGCGATTAGGTTATTAAGAAGAGGAGCAAGTAGAAGTCGGTCTGAAACGCCCCCTGATGTAAAGAAAAAATCTTCAAAATAATGACAGTAGTAGATGAAATAATTATTAAAAATATATTTTGATAATTGTTTCGCAGAGCAATTACACAACTTACACCAAGCTTCACAGTTGTCTTTATAATGCGGGACTTCGTTGTTCAGTCTCTGGGCAGTTCTGATATTCGTTACGTATCCGTTACTTCTGTCAAATTCAAAGCGCACAACCGCAGTTCTGGCAGTTTCCGTTTAACCTCTTCATAAACCATTCGGTATCAACATATTTAGTCTCATCCATTGTTCTACTCTTTGCTTCATCCTGTAACTTATAGTTCTTAATTTTATTTGCTAAGTATCGGTGTAGATTTTCTTCGTTTAGCTCTCCATTGTTAGTAGCACCTTCATAAAACAAAACATCATTAAAATCAGTGCTTCTCGTTAAGGCGCACCATATCCACTCACGACTTACTAAATATGACTTCTCCCACTCGTGGATAGTGAATTTACCTTTGATTGATGCCCCCTGCGCGGAATGGCAAGTCGTGCAGTAGTCGTATCTAAAATTGTTATCTAAGGTGTAAATGTCGGTGGTGTATCTCTCTTTGGATTTTATGTTCTCTAATGTAACTACATTGCCTGATATATTAACGACTCTAAACCGATAATTCACATTAAATTTGGTGTTTCCTACCTTCTTATACTTCCGACATATAAGCGTTTCCCCTACTTCGTATTTGTCAGTCTTACCTAGATTGCTTCGAATATAGTTGGATACATATTTACACCGTATGTTGGTGTATGCTATGTTCTTCTCGGATGCCATTAAGTCGCCAGTCGTTGAAAATATTTCCTTACAAAGTCGGTTATAGGAATGCGGTTTATCCACATGTCGTCAAACATACGGTTTAAGGTGTTGCGGTTCTCGTTTGCTTCTGGGTTGTCCTTCGCCCCTAACCTCTTACAAATCTTAAGCATCATATTATATTTAAATATTTGGTTGATACAGTCGTCAGCGTATTCATCGGGCTTTCTGGTATTGGTTAGGTCTTCAATCGGTGGCAGTTGTTTAACGTCTCCCGCTCATATAATAATTTTATCGGGATGTTGCTTAACAAACTCTCGTATTCTATTTAAGATGTATAAACTGTTCATATGGATTTCATCAAACACTATACAGTTAAACTTGCTATGGTCAAACTCTGGCAGTTTCTCCCCGTCGCCAACAGGAATAGCGAAGAACTTATTTGTAGTGATTGCTTCATCGTCTATGTTTTGCGATAAGCTGTTCTGGGGGACTACAAACCATGTTGTATAACCTAACTTGCTAAAATGCTTCGCTATATGCGATTTACCACCACCAGCGTATTTACTTCTGATAATAAGTGGGCTATGTTGTGTGATTTGCTTTGCTATGCTTTCTGTGTCCCACTCGTTTTTAATTTCTAGTGTTTCGTTGGTATATTCTGGTATAGTTGTTAATATGTTTTCTTTCATTTTGTGTTGCTCTGACGGTGGGATTATTGATTTACCTTTTTCGTGTCTCCAGCCTCCGATGTTACTGGTAAATGTTATCGCTTTCTTCGCCTTGCTTAAGTGCTCGTGCCTAATTACAAAGGCGTCGGTTTTCACACTCCATACATCAACACCGTTATTTAGTAATTTGGTATAATCCTCTTGAACTTTATGATTATGGGTTTGAAGCAGCAACTCCTTTATGTAAGTGTATCCGTTTCTTAATGCCACTCTATCGGTCACCGTTAAGCAGTAATATGTTCTGTCCAATTCCTTGTCGTCTTCGTCGTATCCCGTGATTTTATTTATCTTGCCTCCCACTTCTTGTTGATAATACAACGCTTCCCTGAAACTGTCAAAGGCGAAGCTTTTAGAAGATTGGTTCGTTCCCTTCTCTAACAATCCAAAATTTTTACATTTGCTATAAGCTTGTTGATTTTAGCATCTTCTGGGAAGTGGTCTGATATTTCGGTTGCCCATAGTTGTTTAATAAGTTTCGTGTAATTCACCTTATACACTCTAGAAGGCTCTTTATAATGTAGGATTTCGCATGTGTCGGCGTAGTGCTTTAGAAACTTACCATACACTAAACAGTGTGTCTTATTGAAAAACAACGCTTGTTCTTTAGGTTTCACTAAAAACAAAGTCAGTTCGTGAAACTTGCTGTAATCGTGGGTTTTGTAATTGAAATGCTTCCATATATCAAACTGGTTAAAGACGGGGATTTCAGTAATTTGGTTGAAGGTGTGGGTGTAAGCTTTTCTTACATCTGTTTCGGTGGTGGTTTCAGGCATAAACCCGTATTTGTCGTATTTCTCGGTTCTTTGGTTAAACACCTTGTAGAACTTATTTATTTCTCCCACCGGCGGGATTGTTCGGCATTCCTTAAGAATTTGTATATCGGTTTCATTATAATAGGATTTATGTAAGGGATTAAACAGTGCCTTATTGAATTCATACATCGCTTTAGACATATTGTTATAAATCTGTTCCGTCCTTACTGTTATAGTTCCATCCACTGAGCTCGTCACTAGATTTTGTATTTTAATCCTGTATCTTATGCTCTTCTTTTTAATGTAGAATTTGAAATATAGATCGGAAACGATACAACCAGTAAATCTCACTTGTGGCTCGTATCCTGCCATCTTGCTTTCGTAAAACAAATGGGTTTTATCCTTACCATCGTATATTAGCGTACATTCATCTTTTTCTCTGAATTTCTTAAGGCCATTTAAGGACTGTATCATTTTACATTCAGTGGGTTCGTCTTTCTCGTTAATATGATAATCTGGGGACGCCTTAACCGATACATCTTGATTTTCGCGGATGGCCACCATCTGCCGTAACATTTGTAGGTTGTCGTTTGCTGTGTAGATATGATTGTTTTTAACTAGGGCCTAGGGCATATAATGTTGGTATATGGTGGTTGTATTTAGTTGGTGAGTATTTGAAAATCGGCTTTATGAATGAGTTAAATATCCTTACTTGAATGCCGTAGTGTTCAAACGCCGGCACCATATCTTGTATTGATGCCCCGTTCGTTTTGAAATCATCTTCGGTTTTATTCATCAGTTTTAACATACTTTCTTTTGTTAATCCGTTTTTCTCCCTCCGCTTCTCGCTCATTAGTGTATCCTTATACCAATCGGTTATGGTGTTAAACCAACACTCTTTTTTTTGTAATGCTTTACATTTATTGCTTCCTTAAAGGTTTCAAACTCGGGGTCTAAAGGCGTTTGAATGTAGATGTTATACATACTTAAGTTAGCGGTATTCGTTAGTTTCTCCTGTTCTGGCTTGAAATCTGTATCGCCATCTACTCGTTCAAGGCTCTTAATTTTAATACATTCCATATATTGCGCTGTATGATATAGGTCATCTTCTAATACTGGGTCGGTGTTGAGTGTATCCATTAACTTTGTAAATGTGCTTTTGGTTTCCTTGTCATGTCTCAAAATTAGTTTCCCCACCAAGTCCTCTATGTATCTGGTGGATGTTACATTTGCGCTTCTAGGTTCTTTCCAAAAATAAGTTAAAGGTCGGCCTTTGTGGTCTTTGAAAGCGGTTTTAATAGCATTGTCTTTTTCCTAACTTTAGTTTATAAAACATTACATTTATAGAGTAGATGCTGGTGCTATTTCGTCTTTTGTTTTCCTTCTTTGCTTCCCGCATTCGTTGCCCGAGTGGTTCTTTGTCGTGGTGTTTGTCGTGGATTTTGTCGTATGCTGTGTTTGCTTTCGCTTTTTGTTTGTCGGTTTTTGCGGTTATAAACTGTCTGATTAAATCATCTGCGGTGGTGAATTGCGCTATTTTACGGTCTTCATAAAAATTAATTAGATTTTGTATTTTGGTTCTGGTGCCTTGTGTGAGACGATTTTTGTAGTTGTCGTAGGTTGTTTGTAATGCTCTCGTGTTACGCTTAATACTTTTGCTCATATACAATATAATTACAATATAAATTAAATTTCCTTTTAAATACTTTTTCTAAAGATTTTCGTATTATATTTAGAAACTTATTTAAAGAAATAGTATAAATATATAGTATAGTAATATGACACATTTCAAAAGTCCCGAGGATATGACAAGGGACGAGATTAAGCAACAACTGGCCTTGTATCAGAGGCTTTATTATAACAAGAGGAAAGAAGACGAACAATTTATGCTGAAGAAGCGCGAAGCAAGTTTAAGGCACAACCAGAAGAAGAAGCTTAAGGAATACATAGAACACATGAATATAAGCGAAGAAGATTTGACACCAACGCAAATTAACGAAATCATTACTGACAAAAAACCTAGCGGAAAGAAGCGCGGAGCGCCCAAATACGATATGAATGAATACAAAGTGATTATGCCCAATTCTTTAAAATGATGATTTAAATATGTATATTAAATCATTGTTTTTGTTACTTATTTATATGAGCGAGAAACAGAAAATAATTAATGATGTATATTTTGATAGAGCGGGTTATGGTTCAAAACAAAGGACATTAAGCGAAGCACGGGAGAAAGACAAAACCATAACAATGGGAGATATTAACGAGTTTTTTAGAATAAATGTTGAACAAAAAAGAAAGCCAGTAGGCCAAAACAGTTTTATCGCCCCACACTCCGCCTACGAGTATCAGATGGACTCGTTTCTTTATAAACAATTTGGATGAACAAAAGTTTAGGGTAGGTGTTTTGATGATTGATGTTTTTGATAAATTCATGTATGTAGTGCCGATAAAAAGCAAACAAGAAGAAGATGTAGCGAGTGGAATGATTGAATGTTTAAATAAGATGGGTAAGAAACCCGATATAATTTATACGGATGATGAAGGCGCATTGAACAAGGAGGCAATACAAAAGTATTTGAAGGATGAGAACATAGAACATCATAGAACGAGGGCGCACCCAAATTTTAGCGAAAGGGCCATCCGCACATTTAAAGATATGTTGTATAGGAGAGTTGAAGCGGATGAGAAAAAAGGAAAACAGAACATCCAATGGCCAGACTACATATTAGAAATATTATTAACTATAATAATCACATGAAACACTCGGCCACGGGATTTACGCCGAAAGAAGCCCGAAAACCCAGTAACCAATTCAAAGTGAAACTAAATTTAACCATGAAGGGAAAGAAGAATCGCGTATATCCCGAACTAGATGTAGGAGATGAAGTTAAGATATTTAGGAAGCGAAAACCAAATGAAAAAGAAAGAGTAAGCAACAGAATATTTATACCATAGAAAATATTGAAAACAAGTTAGGTCAAAATTATTACAAGGTTGAAGGTGATAGGCAGTACCTGAGATTTGAACTACTGAAGGTTTGAGGGTAGGCACTCTCAAGCATGTTTTCTTCATGATCAGCGGTTGGGCACATCACACTTCCAACAGCAGTTGTCTCCAGAGCAGACAAACTGACCATCTGCCCCCTCTGCGCAGCACAAATATGACAACAACTCACTGAACTGGTCCCAAATCAGCTGGCACGTCACACTGGCCACAATGATTGCTTCCAAAGCAAACGAGCTGACCATCTGCCCTCACTGCACAAGTATGTAACTCGCCCGCTGAGACTGCCAAAACTGGTCCCAAATCTGCTGGGACGTCACACTGGCCAGAAGCATTGCTTCCAAAGCAGACGAGCTGACCATCCGTCCTCACTCCACAAATATGCCAACGGCCCGTTGCGACTGCCAAAACTGGTCCCAAATCTGCCGAATCTGCTGAGACCTTGTCCCAGTGCGGATGCTCATCGTCTCCAAAGCAAACGAGCTGACCATCTGTCCTGACTGCACAAGTACGACAAACGCCTGCTGAGACTGCCAAAACTGGTCCCAAATCTGCTGGCACGTCACACTGGCCATGACCATTGCTTCCAAAGCAAACGAGCTGACCATCTGCCTTCACTGCACAAGTATGACACTCGCCCGCTGAGACTGCCAAAACTGGTCCCAAATCTGCTGGGACGTCACACTGGCCAGAAGCATTACTTCCAAGGCAGACGAGCTGACCATCTGTCCTGACTGCACAAGTACGACAAACGCCTGCTGAGACTGCCAAAACTGGTCCCAAATCTGCTGGCACGTCACACTGGCCATGACCATTGCTTCCAAAGCAAACGAGCTGACCATCTGCCTTCACTGCACAAGTATGACACTCGCCCGCTGAGACTGCCAAAACTGGTCCCAAATCTGCTGGCACGTCACACTGGCCATGACCATTGCTTCCAAAGCAAACGAGCTGACCATCTGCCTTCACTGCACAAGTATGACACTCGCCCGCTGAGATTGCCGGAACTGGACCGAAACCTGATGCTGGCAAATCACGCTGCACGCGTCCGGTGAATACACCGCAGGCTGATAGGCCATTCTTCCTCAATACACAATTGCTGGAAGCTCGAACATCTCCGGAACGTGGTGGGAATGCGAATGCCCGAGTCCGTCTGTGCATCTTGCTGGAGAAGCACCCGACATGTTGAAGTCGTGGCCGCACGAAACGTGACTGACCCAGTGCGGGAACGCACCAGGAGCGAGGAAGGAGAGCAAGAAACGGCTGGAATGCAGCCCTTTGTGCCAAGAATAACATGGCAAATGCTAGGCCAACTTTCATGGCCGTTGAGAGATGGACGCAGGAAGAAGTGCTCCAGGAAGAAGGGCGTGGTTGAAGCTGAAAAGCGGAATGTAGACAAGTAGTGCATGTTATGCTGCAAGTATCGTTAAAGGCCGATACGACCTGAAACCTAAACCTTATTCCGATTATCGATAAATTCTTAGAGCTGACCATTTCCATTTTCTCGGGGTAGGAATTTCGGGTTGGGTGTTATGTGCTTTGATGCTATGGGGTTGAGTATGCTATTTTTATGGGGGTACGCGTGGTTCCATAGTATGGTTTTCATTATTTGGGTCTTACTATGGGTACATTTGGTGAGTTGAAGGTTGAGGCATAGGCTGTTATGGTTTGGGTCTTCGGGTGGCCTAGGGGGGTGGGCATGGTTAGAAAATGGAAATGGTCATTGCTAACTTAATAACCCCCTAAACCCCTTGAACCCCAAACCCGAAACCCTAAACCATGAACCCTAAACCCTAAACCCCTTCAACCCTCCTAAACCCCCTAAGAACCCCGAAACTCCCTGAACCCTAAACCCTGAACCGTAAACCATAACCCCCTTAAAACCTCCTAAACCCCCTGATAACCCCCTAAACCCTAAACCCTAAACCCTAAACCCTAAACCCTCTTAAACCCCTTAAAACCCCTAAACCCCCCAACCCCTAAAAACCCCCCTAAAACCCATGCCAGGGCCTCCATGCCCTGGAGTCGGCGCGGAGGTGCGGCGGTCAACTCGTCGCAGGCCCTCCGGGCTCGGGTGGGCGCAGGGTTTAGGGTTGGGGGTTTGGGGGTTTAGGGGTTTAGGGGTTGGTTTGAGGTTTAGGGTTGAGGGTTTAGGGTTTAGGGTTTAGGGTTTTGGGTTTTGGGGTTTAGGGTTTGCGGTTTAGAGTGTAGGGTTGAGGGCTGAGGAGACCTCCAGAACAAACTCCCAGCGTGTGCAGTCCTGCACATGCATGGCAGCCATGTGCTTGAGGCTGAGAGGTCACAGTTGCAGGCTCCTCCTTTTGTAGGGGGCCCCTAAACCCTAAACCCTAAACCCTAAACCCTAAACCCTAAACCCTAAACCCTAAACCCTAAACCCTAAACCCTAAACCTAAACCCTACGGGTTTATACGGCTTCAGGGTACTGTGATAAGCGCCTAAAAAAACCAGGTGCGACTTGGAGGCTGCCCCCCGAGATTTGAGCCAGGCTGGACAAGATGATGAGTTGAAGGCAGGGGGGTTTGGGGTTTCGGGTTTAGGGTTTAGGGTTTAGGGTTTAAGGTTTAGGATTTAGGGTTTGGGGTTTGGGGTTTAGGGTCCGGGGCTTAAGGTCCCAAAGCCGTACGCCCTGATGCTCTTGTGACCTGCTTGCAGGGGCGAAGGCTAGCAGCTGGGCCACTGCGTCTCCTCTGAACTCAACCTACCGGCTCTTGGTGGGGGGACGTGGGGAGTTAGGCGCCGCAAAGCAACCCGAGCCTCCAATATCCATGCTCCCTACCTACGAGCCACTATGTTACGGGAGCCGTTCCAGGAGCGCCACGTATGGAGGGAGTCGTCATGGAGCTTAGCTTCCTGGCAGACGCAGCAGCCATGCATTCCCCTCCCTGTCCGATGAACCTACCTGACATCAAAACGCTCATGCCGTGCGGCCCTCACTTTGAAGTGGCTCTGCCCGAAAACACGTCTGGCGAGCAAGCCTGACCGTACTCCCAAGTCCCTAAACCCTAAACCCTCAACTCTAAACCCTAAACCATAAACCCCAGACCCTAAACCCTAAACCCTAAACCCTGGTGGTGGGCAAGCCAACTCCATGCCGGAGGAACTCGAAGAACTCTCGGGCACGGGTGAAGTCCCCAACCTACACTTGGGTTGGGGTCTTTTGGGGGGTTAGCACTAGAGGATTTCGGATTTAGGGTTTAGGGGTTGAGGGTTGAGGGTTTGGGGGGGTTTGGGGGCTTGGGGGTTTGGGGGTTTTGGGGGTTTTGGGTGGTTTGGGTGGTTTGGGTGGTTTGGGTGGTTTGGGGGGTTTGGGGGGGTGTTGGGGGGGTTTTTGGGGGGTTTTGGGGGGGTTTTGGGGGGTTTTGGGGGGGTTTTTGGGGGTTTTGGGGGGGTTTCTGGGGGGGGTTTTGGGGGGGTTTTTGGAGAGTTTTTGGGTGGTTTTGAGGGTTTGTGGGGGGTTTGTGGGGGGTTTTGTGGGTGGTTTGGGGGTTTTGGGGGGGCTTTGGAAGGTTTTTTTGGTGGGTTTTTGGGGGGGTTTTTGGATGGTTTTGGGGGGGGTTTGGGAGTGTTTTTGGTGTGGTTTTTGGGGGTTTTTGAGGGTTTTTGAGGGGGTTTGAGGGGGGGTTGTGGGGGGTTTTGGGGGTGTTTTGGGGGGTTTTGGGGGGGCTTTGGAAGGTTTTTTTGGTGGGTTTTTGGGTGGTTTTTGCATGGTTTTGGGGGGGTTTTGGGAGTGTTTTTGGGGTGGTTTTTGGGGGGGGGGGGGGGGGGGGGTGGTTTTTGGGTGGTTTTTGTGGTGTTTTTGGTGTGTTTTTGGTGTGTTTTTGGTGTGTTTTTGTGTTTTTGGTGTGTTTTTGGTGGGTTTTGTGGTGTTGTTGGGGTGTTTTGGGGGTGTTTTTGGATGGTTTTTGGGTGGTTTTTGTGGTGTTTTTGGTGTGTGTTTTGGGTGTTTTTTGGTGTGTTTTGGGGGTGTCTTTGGGAGGTTTGTGGGGTGTTTTTGGGGGAGTTTTGGGTGGTTTTGGGGTGGTTTTGGGGGTGTTTTTGGTGTGGTTTTGGGGGTGTTTTTTGGTGGTTTTTTGTGGTGTTTTTGGAGTTGGGGTGTTTTTAGGTGGTTTTTGGTGGGTTTGGGGGTGGTTTTTGGGGGGTTTTGGGGGGGTTGGGGGGTTTTGGGGTGGTTTTGGGGGGGTGTTTTTGTGTGTTTTGTGTTTTTTTGGGTGGTTTTTGGTGGGTTTTTGGTGTGTTTTTGGTGTGTTTTTGTGGTGTTTTTGGTGTGTTTTTGGTGGGTTTTTGAGGGTTCTTGGGGTGTTTTTGGTGTGTTTTTGTGGGTTTTGGGGGGGGGGGTTTTGGGGGGGGGTTTTGTGTGGTTTTGGGGGGGGGGGGGGGGGTTTTGGGGGGTTTGGGGGGTTTGGGGGGTTGGGGGGTTTGGGGGGTTGGGGGTGGGGGGGTTGGGGGGGTTGGGGGGTTTGGGGGGGGGTGGGGGCGTTTGGGGGGTTGGGGGTTTGGGGGGTTTGGGGGGTTTGGGGGGTTTGGGGGGTTGGGGGGTTTGGGGGGTTTGGGTGGTTTGGGGGGTTTTGGGGGGTTTGGGGGGTTTTGGGGGGTTTGGGGGGTTTGGGGGGTTTGGGGGGTTTGGAGGGTTTGGGGGGTTTGGGGGGTTTCTTGGGTTTGGGATTTTGGGCTAAGGTTTTGAGGCCTTGGTTTTCGGGGAGGCTTTAGGGACAATAGGACCTGTTTGGAGATGTCTAACATGTACAGTGTTTTTCACATATCCACATACAAATATATAAACATATGAACATACAAACAATAAACATACAAACATACAAACATTTAAAACAAATAAACATGCAAGCATATACACAGACAAGCATATGGCATATAAACATACAAACACAAAAACACACAAACGTACAAACGTATAAGCGCATAAGCGCATCAGCGCATAAACATACAAACACACAAACGCATAGACACATGTACACATACACACATATCCACGCATACACATAATGTGCCATGCATAACCAGGGTTGGTACCCCACACCCCGACCCCCACCCACCCACCCCCCATGATATCTGTCTCCTATTCCCAGCCTAGTTGTGAGGATAACCCCCTCCCCCAGCATTAAATCCCCCCTAATCTCTAATATTAAGTACCCCCCCCCCCCCAGTATAGTTTAAAGTATTTGGGGGGGGGGGGGGGGGGGGGGGTAGAAAATAGTAGCGGGTAGGGCAACACGACTAGCAAACTTGACTTTGCAATGAAGCATGCTGGCACTTGTACTTTTGTACTGGAATTGCTTTTCACGCGCCAGAAAGCAACTACCCAAACGACAACTCCTCAAGCCGAACAAGTCAGAGAACAGTGTGCTGCAGTGTAGGGCTGAGGGCTAAGGGTTTGGGGATTAGGGTCAAGGTGGTCATACACACTTTGAACATCTCGCATCTCAGGCATGCGTTTGCTCAGCACTTGCTAATGCAGCTTCTTTCTTATCCTAGTTAGCCACTCTCCATTCTCCCACCACCACTCCAACAATCAAACATCTCTTCAGAATCTCAATGGTCGTGTAACACTTAGACCGTATGCCAGTTTGGCACCCGTGTTCGTCCCCTAGCGTCCCAAGCCAAAGTACCCGAAGCCCAAAACGCAGAACAGTTTTAGGGTTTAGGGTTTAGGGTTTACTGTTGGGTTGAGGGTTTAGGGTTTAGGGTTTAGGGCTTAAGGCTTAGGGTTTAGGGTTTAGGGTTTAGGGTGTAGGGTGTAGGGTTTAGGGTTTAGGGTTTAGGGTTTAGGGTTTAGGGTTTAGGGTTTAGGGTTTAGGGTTTAGGGTTTAGGGTTTAGGGTTTAGGGTTTAGGGTTTAGGGTTTAGGGTTTAGGGTTTAGGGTTTAGGGTTTAGGGTTTAGGGTTTAGGGTTTAGGGTTTAGGGGGTTTAGGGTTAGGTTTAGGGGTTTAGGGTTTAGGGTTTAGGGTTTAGGGTTTAGGGTTTAGGGTTTAGGGTTTAGGGTTTAGGGTTTAGGGTTTAGGGTTTAGGGTTTAGGGTTTAGGGTTTAGGGTTTAGGGTTTAGGGTTTAGGGTTTAGGGTTTAGGGTTTAGGGTTTCGGGTTTCGGGTTTCGGGTTTAGGGTTTAGGGTTTAGGGTTTAGGGTTTAGGGACGAGCCTCTGCAGCGAAGCGCACCAGACAGCTGCAGGTGATGGCAGTCGTTTCGAGGCCGTCCTCTACGAGGCGATCGTAGACTCCTTCCGAATCAAGAGTTTAGGGTTTAGGGTTTTTTTGTTTTTTTTGGTCAGCGCCGTGCGCGCACTGTTTAGGGTTTAGGGTTTAGGGTTTAGGGTTTAGGGTTTAGGGTTTAGGGTTTAGGGTTTAGGGTCTAGGGTCTAGGGTCTAGGGTTTAGGGTCTACCCTAAATCCTGTTAGGGTGAGTCAAGGTTCAGGGACAAAGCGAGAAAGAAGCACGGGGGTCTAATTAGAGCTTACCTGAGCTACAGCAAGAAGCCGGGACACCCTTTGGTTAAGGGAATGCCCCTGCTTTAAGGGCATCTTCTGTTGGGGTTTAGAGTACACCCTAAACCCTCAACCCTAATCGCTAAACCCCAAACCCTAAACCCTCAACCCCAAACCCCCAACCCCGAACCCTAAACCCTAAATCCCCAAATCCCGAAGTCCCGAAATCCCGAACCCCAAACCGCAAACCCTGAAACCCAACCACTTGACACCCGAGGCCCAGGCGCAACGCCAGGCGGAACTGCCTCTGAACGGCCAGCTGCTTCATGACCTCGGGATGCTCGAGAATGTAGGGAGTTTAGGGTTTAGGGTTTAGGGCCTAGTGCTTAGGGCTTAGGGCTTAGGGGTTTAGGGCCTAGGGTTTAGGGCTTAGGGCCTCGGCATCCAGGGTTTAAGCTTTGGGGTTTAGGCTTTACTGTTCAAGCCGTGCAGTTGAGAGCTTCGGGTTTAAGAATTAGGGTTGTTTGCTTAGGGTTCAAACTCTGGAGTTTGGAGCTCAGTGTGTGGGGCTTAGAGGTTAGAGTTCGGGGTTCCGGGTTTTGGGGGGCTAAGACCAGCGTAACCAGCCCAAGTGACTAACAGCAACGGAATGAGTACCGGAACGACAAGCTGCAGCACTGGTCAGAGGCTTCCGGCACTCTCGTAGAACGCCAGGGACCGCGGCACCTGTTGCAACATAATCGAGTGTAAGGTTTAGGGCTTTGGGTTTGGGGTTTTGGGTTTAGGGTTTCGGAGCACTTTGTGAGCAAGTGCAGCCAACCTCGCTCTGCACCATGTCATCAATGATGGAATTGAGCATCTGGTGCTTTCCGGACTCGGCACATGTGGGATGCTTTGGGGGGTTTTGGGGGGGGGGGGGTTTTGGAGGGAGGGGGGTTTAGGGGGGCTTTGGGGGGGTAGGGGGGCACTACCAGAGAATGGTGCAACAAGAGCATGCAGGTCCGAAGTTGCGAGCATGTCTGCGCATCCCGAGGGGGGTTGCTTTCCTAAATCCGAACCACATCAAGGCGCTCGGATTGCCAGTTGCGTCAGGCCCGCATAGAGGTCCGAAGCCCGCAGCCTCAGCACAGGACGAAGGGTCCCCTCCTCCCCGAAACTAAACCCTGAACCCTAAACCTAAGAAACCCTAAAGCGCCAAGAGATTCGAAGCTGGACCGTGAAGTCCCTAAAGACCCTAAGCCCTGACCTTCCTTTGTTGGAAGGTGGGGCCCTCGTAGGCTTAGGGTTTAAGGTTTAGGGTTTCGGGTTCATTCAAGGGTTAAGGGTTCAAGGGTTAAGGGTTTAAGGGTTTAAGGGTTTAAGGGCTTAAGGGCTTAAAGGCTTAAGGGCTTAAGGGCTTACAAGGGCTCAAGGGCTCAAGGGCTTAAGGGCTGAAGGGCTTAAGGGTTTAAGAGTTTAAGGGTTTAAGGGTTTAAGGGTTCAAGGGTTCAAGGGTTCAAGGGTTCAAGGGTTCAAGGGTTTAAGGGTTTAAGGGTTTAACGGTTTAAGGGTTTAAGGGTTTAAGGGTTTAAGGGTTTAAGGGTTTAAGGGTTTAAGGGTTTAAGGGGGGGGCGCCATAATACTCTACCGAGCATTGCCATGCAAGACATCCGCTGAACTGAGCTGCTGAGAACTGGCCTCCTCAAGCACATCCTCCTCTCCAACAAGTACACCCCCAGAACTCAGGGACTGCAATGCTTTCATAAGGCCCCAAGAAGGCACCTCCAATTTCGGAAACCCGAAAACGTAAACTAACCCTAACCTAAATCAAAGACTACCAGTTGCCACCAGCACGCCCTGACTCAGCGGCAACTTCGGTCATCGTCTGCCCCCTCAGCAATGGCACGGAAGGGCGGGGGGGGGGGCCGT
>CAJNDS010002237.1:175000-207500 GCA_905221605.1 Symbiodinium natans | reverse complement strand
TCCCATCGGGTTTAGAGTTTAGGGGCATGGTACAGAGATACTCGGCGCTTGAGTTTGCTCGCTGTTAGGAACAAGGGCGTGAAGGCTTCGATTCGACAGCCAGGGATGCGGACTTCGGCTGCGGAGAGGACTTCGGAACGTCGCAAGCCTGGAAAGTTCGGGGCTTAGCATCCTTCTTGCGTTATGACGGTGACAATGTTACCTTGACAGCAAAGGCTGTGGCCTTCGGTGAAAGAGTCTTCGCACCTGCACCAGGTCAGCACACTTCGCTGCCATGGGTACAGTGATACATGGGGATTTCAGAAAAATAGGGGTACCGCGTATTTCCCCGAAATACTATAACCACTTTCAAGGAACCCCTTGAAAAGCGAACCCCCTATTTTCGGAAACCCCCATATGCAGCTAGCAGCTGGCCGGGTGATGGCGAGAATCGGCGAACGGCAAAAGCACAGATGAGAGTCACCACCTGGCGACGCTGTGCAAGGCACTGCAAGGTCAAAGTGAACACAGGAAGCTCCGCGGGCAGTCCCGCAACACAAGACAGCAGCACGAATATGATAATCTCCAAGCCGACAGACCTGCTTGGCCAACAAGAAGCACAGCCAGCCCTAAACCCTAAGCCTAAACCCTTGAAGTCGGGCCCCAGGTCAACCTTGCCAGTCCCTGTCGCACGTGGCGCAACTTTGCCTCCAGACTTCGTGGAAAAGCTGCATGTGCTGCGACACGGGAGACGTCGTCATAGCCTCTACAAGCCAAGCCAAGCAAGCCAAGCAAACTCCTGAGATGCCCTCGGGATCCTGAGATGCCCTGCCGTAGACGTCGGGGTTCGCGAAGGAAGCTGATCGCAGCCTCCCACAGCGGATGCTGAAAAAATCGGGGCGCCCATGAATCAGAGCTGACACCCCGCGCCTCGCGACAAGTAGAAGGTTAGTAGAACGCCCAAGGGCGTCGAGGGGCGAAGCGTGATAGGACTCGTGAGTTGGACTTTAGAGCTGCGGAGCAGTAGGCAGCTTGCCTGTCCCAACCACCTGGTTTCTGTCCTCACACTAGGGTTAGGGCTTCACCCTTTTTACTTGGGCTCCTGAAACTGAAGCGTTAACCTTACTTGTGCAAACACCCATCTCTGTCATCATGCTCCATCAGACGTGCAGCCTCCCCCAAGCCCCCAGCGCAACGCACGTTTTGCTGGGTGGACCTGCTGCGCGAGGCCATGCCGGCAGCGCTTGTAGCTGCTACATGCCCCGGAATTCTGGGCAAGTGAAACTGCCGTGGCGTGCGGAAAACATGACACTTCTGTCATGGCACGGCCACCCGGGACCTCTGTAAGAACTGCGGATGCACGAAGACCTGGGGGGGGGGTGCGCACTGCAGGGCTGCAGGCAAGAGCGGGCTGTGCATTTCGGGGCTTCTTGGGGACTGAGGGTTTCGGGTTTCAGGGTTTACAAACCCTAAACCCTAAACCCTAAACCCCAAACCCTAGGGCTGAGGGGCTGGGGGTTTTAGGCCTTTCAAGGGTTACCTGAGAAGCTGGCCGCATCGGCCACTGACAGCGGCTCCTGCGACGTGGGCACCTCTTTGAACTCCTGCAAATTTAGGGTTTAGGGTGGAGGGTGTAGGGTTTAGGGTTTAGGGTTTAGGGTGAGAGCGGGAACTGCAAAGAAGCTCGCATAGAGCCGAGCTGAGGGCTCTTAGGGCTTACGAAAGTTCAAGGCTTTAGGGCTTCAGGGGGTCGAGGGGCTTCGGATGCAGGCTTTAAGGGGTGTTTTGGGCGTTTAGGGGGTTTGCAAGGTCTGCCGATGTTGAAACACCAGCTCATGTGAAAGTTGATGCCATTCGCCAACCAACAAGGACCCCAAGAGCCCCAAGTGCCCCACACCCCTTCACTCAGCAACATACCTCAAATCATGATAAGGATCCCTCCAGACATGAAGGCATGCTCCGGACCCCCTAAAGCCTAAACCCGAAACCCTCAAACCCATGGGTTCCCCTGCCACCCCCTCTATACTACCCCCCCTAGCTTCCCCCCTTTCTAACCTTAATAACCTTAATTCGGCTTAATTATCTAAATAGCCGGAACCCAGGGGGTGGTGTTAGGAGAGCGCGAGTTCCCCTGCCACCCCCCTCTATACTACCCCCCCTAGCTTCCCCCCTGCCTAACCTTAATAACCTTAATTAGGCTTAATTATCTAAATAGCCGGAATTATGGGGGGAACCTAGGGGGGGTGTTAGGAGAGTGCGCAAAAAAGAGGCCTGCGGATATTCAAGGTATCCCCCCCCCTCCCCCCTCCCCCCCCCCCTTGACCCAACAAACCCCCCCCCCCCCCCCCCCCCCCCCCCCCCCCATGCTCAATTCCACCTTTCCTCTGCCATTTTTGGTAGGATTCTGCAGCGGGTGCTGCAAGGGTAGCGATGATTGGGCTCACAAAGCAAAGGGGATGCCACAATCGTCGATCATGAAGGAAGGGCCCAAAGCCCTGTCACGCCTTTTCACGAGCACAGCGCTCGATCCGTGGCACAGGTTATCAGGACTCGAAAAGGGGCCCCTTTAAGCCTATACATTGCAGGGCATTCGAATGTTGCTGACATCACTCCTCAAGCATACAAGTTGCATCACCCCCAAAAACGTTCAGCAACACTTCGAGTGCCGAAATGTCGGGGCCGTTTCGCAAATGTTGATCTACAGTATCGATGGCACATCTTCCTTGCTTCTTGCCCTTCTTGGCTGAAGTGAAGGATGGGTCGAAGCGAATGCTCCAGTGCCCGCTGCGAAGGAACTTCAAAAGTCCTAGTCTTGCCTCAAGCTTGCGCTTAGTCAGTGCATCAGCCAAGTCGTAGTCTGAGGCCAACCAACGAAGTTCACATCCGGCTCGGCGGAGGTTATCTCTCAGCTGGAACGCCTGGAGAGCGGCACGCATGTTGCTCAAGCCCAACAACGGGCTCTCATTCACTTCCACAGCATCATAGCCACCACGGGAATCCGTGCACAGGATCCCTTTGACTTGCAGGATCTGATCTTCCACCACATTGACCAAGTCCCTGCGAAGAGCACGTTGTTCATCGCGGCCGGCAGCTCCATGAAGCTCGGTCCAAAGCAGCCGGGTCCTGAAGTTCTGATCCTCCGCCTCCAGGATCGACTGAACCTCAGCATCGTTGGAACCAATCGCCTTGCGACGCAATTTCCACGTGCGCCATGCTAGAAGAGACATGACCGTCACTTGGCCATCCACACTCTCTGGTCCCGCCACCAACGTCACCATGCCGCCAGTGGAGTCTCCCTTGGGCCTGTTGTTGTGAGCCTGGTCTCCCATCGAGATGAACACCAACTCACTCCAGTGTCGAGCCTGAGGAAATTTACGGAACACCAACTTGAAGGATTCCTGCCTGACTTCACCAATCATCTGCTGAATCTCTCTGGCAGTTTCCATTGTCCCATTGGTGACCAACTCCGTCAGCAGCAAGTTGCATCGTGCACACAGCTGGGGCTGTGACTGTATGGCCAGCCACTGAAGAGCGCCTAACGCCGCACGGCAGGCGTCTACATCACGCTTCTGCAGTGCTTCTCCACTGCGTAGTCGGTCCGTCTCGATGGCCACATCCTGGAGCGTCTCGATGTAATACGCCTGATCCACCACGATCTGGTCATAGCCATGCTCGTCCTTCACCGTCGACACGTCAGTGCCGGCGTGACGGTAGGCACCTCGCTTGGCCATGCCCCATTTGTAGGCCTTGTCCACGCTCTCCTTCACGGCTTTCCACTCGTCGCTATCGTCCCCGATGCGGTGGAAATCATCAACATGTCCGCCCATTGCACCAATGACCTTCGGGTGGTTGCCATCCATGACGGTTTTGGATAGCCATATCCACAAGCACCGTTCGCCAAGTACAGCCTGTCCACCAAGCTCTGTCAGCTTCTTGTGTAGCGACAACCAAAGACCACGGGGAGCCGTTGTGCTGCCATAGATGTTCCGAAGTATCCGCATGATTCCCTCCGAACCAACATCAAGGGCTTCTCGAAGCTCTTCCACACCTGTTGTCCACAACTCCTGATCGGCCTCTGTTGGCTTGGTCTGCAAAAACGCCGTCGCCAGGTCCAAGCCTTCCAGCATCCATTGGTGATGGGCCGCCATGGTGTACAGGAGGTTGCGTCCCAACGTGGACTGCACAGGGCTCGCCGTCTTGAAGGTGGGATCCAGAAGACTTGGGTGCTGGAAACCCAGTAGCACGATGCGCGCCTTAGCCTTTCTGGAGCCATCTCGTGAATGCAGGGTCTCCGAGTTCTGTTGGCTGTCTTGCAGTGCTTCAGCTCGATCTTCGGGCGGTACCAATTTCCAAGTCAAGACCCATCTTGCCTTGACTATCCGTTGGCTGTCGTATGCCTGCTTGATCTCGTCCTTGTTCAGGCACTTCCGAACCGCCTCATTCTTGATGAAGGAATCGACTTCTTTCGCCTTGGCTCGAGAGAATAGTGGTCGTTCATGGGCCGGTAACTTGCTCAACACGACCTCGCTGTCCCGCATCTTCTTGACCATGTATGCCACGGGGTTGCGCTGTAGTTGCTTCTGTTGCCGGTGAGACATGTCGCCACCGACGTCGAACTCAATGCGCATGAACTCCTCGGTGTCGTCCAGTGCCGCATAGAGGTCGTAGGTATTCTCTTCGTTCTGTTCCTCGGCGTACAAGTCGTCGACCCATGTCGGCTCACTTTGTCGTTGCTTCTTTTTGTCAGGAAGGTCGTAGTCATTCACGTCAGTGCTATGTTTTGTAGCCGCCGAAGTGGTAGTCGATGAACTAGCTGGAACTGATGGATCTGTAGCCGGAGTGGTAGTCGATGAACTAGCTGGAACTGACGGATCTGTAGTCGGAGCACGGTCCTCGTCCCCAGCGTCATCCACTCCACCTTCACGATGTAGTCGTTCTCGAACAGGTCGTTGCACATAGTCCCCAGCGCGAAAGGTCACCTTTCCAATGGCCCTCCTCTTGGGAACCACTGATGTCGACTCATCCGGATGCGGTGGTAGGTCAGGTACTTCCACATCGGCTTCTTGAGGAACCTGATCAGTGAGGTCGAAGTATTCCCTCTTTGGCATGATGTCCGCAAGTGATTTCCACGTGGTTGGGTCCTCGATGCCGGAGGTCTCGAACTGAAACCTTTCCACTTCCGTCGCAGGACGGACAGCATGGATCGAACATCTTAGCAGCTGGCTTCCGACAAGAACCCACACAATGTGGCGTCGATCATCATCGGCGTGTTGGTGGGGAAGTATCTCGCTGAACACCACTCTTCCAGGTCCAACCCAGTGTGGTCGTCCTGATTTCTTGAATCCTCCACGGGGCCCCTTGTATTGCTCCTGGGGCCAAACTCGTCGCCACACCTTCACCAGGTCCATCGGGGCATAGTTCCGGAGAGGCTGCCGTGAGGTTGTATTGGCTAGCTTTGTCAGAACACGATGAGCTCTTGTCCGGCGGGCAATCTCTTCTGCTCGTTGCCGGGCCGAAACCAATTGTACGTATTCTGTCTTCCGGTCGATGGCCTCATACGTGCGAAGGTCCTCATCGCTGACGCTGTAGTTGGTGCCAAAAGCCCACTGGTATGCGGAGTATCCAGCGGTGTATTCGGTCGAATTCAGCGCCGACGTGGCTAGCTGCATGACGATCATGGGGTCGAGCTCAAGGTTGTCCAAGGAAATCGCCGACGAAGTGTGCTTGACGTCTTGAACAGACGCCTCCGCCACACCATGTGCCCAAGCCTCCTTCTCGGCCACGTGATGCACCAGGATGTTCAAGTTGGACAAGAATTCGTGCACCTGTGCGGAGATGAAGCTTTTGGCTGCGTCCAGGAGCACTACGCGAGGCTTTGGAAACATCCCTAACCATCGCTCTGCAAAGGCCTTCATGAAGTCCGCACCCGTCTCAGCTCGCATTTCCAAGAGGGAGTATGAGCATAATGGCTGGACCATCCTTAACTTCGTCGCCACGTCCGTGAACAAGAGAAACTTCACCTTCACCTTGCGCCCTGGTGGAATCCACTCTCCTCCATCTACGGCCACGGCCTCCCAAGCCTTGTACTGCTCCCTCGTTGCCGCTGGTGGGATTTGTCCTGAGCTGGTGCCGCCGGGCCGAAGACTAGCGCAAGCAGGACACTTGTGATTCTTGGCGACGGATATCTTCCAGGATTCATGGCCAGCATCTGCAATGATCTTGGCGAGGTTGCGGTTCGTGGGGTGCCCTGCAGCTCGATGGAATTTGGCCACCTTGGACTCCCAGTTCTGGTACTCGTCCTTCGTCACACCATCGGGTAGCGGTTGGTCCTCAACTTCTGTATCAGTCGCCTGTGTAGCAGCATGACACCAGATGGCAGAGGACAGCTGTGGAAGAGGAAAACCAAGCTTCTGCAAGGTGTCGATGTCTGCCTTCTCGAGTGGCGTCGTCGTTCTCGTGGTGAAGGCTGCCACTGCTATGCGGTAGCCCGACCAGGATTCAGTGGCATGCCAAACATGAGGTGAGAACTCCACCACTTGATCCCTCGTTTCTCGGACATGACCGTACCACATGGTGCCGTCCGATCCTCGACGACGATTCGGTGTTTTGCCGCACTGGTCTGGTCCGCGTAGCCACAACCCACCACCGTCGTAGGAGCCAAGGCACACCAGGTAGTTGTTGCTGTTCCTGGCGTTGTTAAGATCACGGTGTGGTAGGGCACGCGTATTGTAGCTCACCATCAGACTCGTCCATGTGCCATGAGGAATGTGTTGTCGGAGGAATTGGTTCAGGTACTTGGTTGCCGCTGGATATCGCTGGCTGTGGTTTGTCACCCCACTGAAGCCGCCATAGACATAGCTGCCGTACATGTGGGCCGACACACCACCTTGGATGCCCTTTTGTCGAGCATGTCCGATGGTACCACCCCTCGTTGGCATCTGAAGTAGAAGTCGCTCACACGCTTTTCTCGAAAAATCTTGTCGTTGTAGTAGATCACGTGCTAACTCTTCAACCACTTGAATTGCCTCAAGGACAGCACCTCCTGCATCCATTTCTTCATCTCGTAGATCATCACTTGCATCCATTTCCTCCTCATCCTTCCGCTGCGCCAACATATGTAGGTGACGTGGAGGTACGGTTTGGTCACGCCAATGGCGTGTGATGGCCTGGCACAGGCGCCAGGGGTAGTATGAAGATCGGGCCGACTCGTTGCCCTCGATGCGGGTGTGCTGATGGTTTCCAGGACACACCTTTGCCCGAAATACCCGATGGAACTGCTCGTCCGTCGTCTTCACCAGCCACTTCTTCAAGATGAATGCTGACTCATCTTCACATCGAAGTCCGTAATTGCATCCATCAATCCGACAGTGAAGCCAGGGAATGGCCTGTTGGTCCATGAACTCGGCCAGATCTTCCAGAGGTCGTTGCTTCCAACCAAAGCATGGATGAGGCCACTCGAAGTAGATGAGGAGGCCCGGGTCGTCGTAAAGGGCTTCCTTGAGGAACTTGTTGACCTCCCACAGCATGCGTCTCTCCTTGCGTCTTGCCGCTTCTAGTTCTTCAGGTCGATGGGCATAGTTCAGGGAGGTCCAACTGCACCATTTCGTACAAGGTAAGGAGATCCACAATCTCTTAGGCCGTCGTTGAAGGCGAAGTTCGCGAAGCCTCTCCCACGTCTCCTTCTTGTAGAGGTCATAGCCGGCCTGTAGATTGATTCTTCTGGGATTGAGCCCGTGTTCCGTGGCCGATTCACTCAACCAACTGTGGGGGGCACACGCAATCTCCCAGAGTCCATCCCTGTCACCAAGGTGCAGATTCATGAGCATGCCAGCGGTCAGCGCTGTCATCATGGCCACCATCTTCATCACCTTCTTGCCCATGTACAACGGCATGTCCTTGGCCTTCACTGATCCATTCCCAGCTCGTACGCTGCATTGAGGGCCTGGTCGTTCGGGGCCATCTGCCAGCTGTCGTTGGAAGTATTGCTGGGAGAGCTCGTCGTTACCGGTCCCGTATGCGGTGTTGGCGATGCCGCCGTCGATGGAGTCACTGGCGTGGCCCTCGAGGTCATGTCCTTGTGCTGCAGAATCAAGTGCTTCAGCTGCTCCTCGGCATCGATCTTCTTCTGCATGGCCTTGCATATGTCTGCCGATGGTTTGCGACCCTTCATCAAGGGTTCGAGCTCCTGCAGCATCCTCCGCACCATCTCGGGGTTCTTTGCCGCCGCTGATTGCCCATGAGACCCTTCGCGAGGAAGATACTCCAGTCGTAGGTCGCATATGGCACAGTGGATCCATTGGCCGTGGGGATTCGACTTCGGGGTGTCCGCAATGTGGCGGTTGTAACACGGCCACTGATTGCTGGAGGCTCGAGGATCTCTCACGTCGCCTTGCACCCGGCGACTGGGATCGAGGGGCCGCGCCTTCGCCTTTGGCGTCTTGGATTTGATCTCGGCCACGAAGATCTGCTCGGTCGTCTGCGGCGAGGGGCGCGACATGACCGAGTGAACACGAAGAGGAAGTTGTCGGGGGGGCAGGAACTGCTGGCAGTCCGCACATTGCAGCCGAAGCGGCTGAGGATTCACGACCTTGTGCACGCTGATACAAGCTCCACATTCTACTTCTTGCAACCGACAACTCCTGTTCGTCCAACTCTCGATCACATGCAGTCATGTCAAGCCACAGAGTACCTAGTTCCAGGCACTGGGTTTCCACATGAGGATCTTCTTTGGGATGTGAAGCGTGTATCACAACGTGAGCTTGGCCATCACTGCAGACACATCCCTTGGTAAGATGTTGTACAATGTCGAGGACATAGTGGCCTTTCCGATTGGTACTCAACTGGTAGATTTCGGGTTCGGGATCCCTCGTGTTCATGGCAAGGCCTGTGGTGAAGTCTATCATCATGCCGACTCCAGTCTTGCCAAGGTAGTCCATGCCAATCAGGACGGGTACAAGGGAAGACTTATCAAGGTCATTCTGATAGTACTCCGCGGGGTTGGGCAACGTGTACAGGGCGAACTCTTGAGGCTTTCCGGATGCACGACTCTCTATTCTAACCCTGCATAGAGCCCTGCCCCAACGACCATTCCCAAACCGAAAGTATGGCCGCGCAGATTGGTCAAACTCGATCTTGGCTGACTTGTCACGTGTGAGAACGGCATCTATCAAGCCCTTCACCACCGCCTCTGGCGCTGCTGACGCCGTCGCACCACAGTCGATCATACCACAGTGGGGCTCCGTGCCCGCCGTTGTAGTAGATGCCGCGTCCAGGACGTTCGTCACCTCCAAGCCGCCCAAGAAGTACTCCGAGGCATACGCATTCACGGTCCGGTAGGGGTCCTTGCCCTTGCCCTTGTTCTTGCCCTTTGCCCACAGAGCATTCGTTTCCATCCACATTCCCTTCTTCGTCTTGCCTTTTCCCTTGCCCTTCATGTAGTTGATGTAGTGCTCGTCCACATCGATGTGGTAGCCACCCTTGCAGTAGCCCTTGCCTCGTCCGAGGCCCTTGGTGAAGGATGGGTGACGGCGATCAGGGCAGTCGCGAGCCATGTGACCACTGGCGCCACAATTGTAGCACTTCGCTGCTACTCCAGGACCGGCTGCTCCGAATCCACGGTCCTTCCGGAGTGCCTGCGTCGCACGTTGCGCTTCCGTCCAGGTTCTGGTGGCTTCCAACGCCAGTGCTTCCGCCACCTGTTCTGCTTGCGCTGCCTCCTTGATAGCCGGATTGTCGTCTGGCGACTCAGCTGCAAGTCCCTGAAGCGCACTTTCTCCAGGAGCTTCCCATTCGCCTTCCCACCATCCATCGTCGATGCCTGTGTAGTAGCCGTAGCCGCCATCATCCCACCAACCATCGTCCCACCAGGCATCCTGGTAGAAGAGCTCATCCGCCTCCTGGTGGTCGACGTAGTTCGCATGGAAGCCGGAGCCGCTGCCAGAGCCCTGGTGTCGGTAGCCCAGTAGTTGCTCATCCCAGAGTCCTTGCAAAGCAGCCGCGACGGTGCCATACTCCAGGCTGTTGCGGGTCGTTGACAGGATGTCCCGCTTCTCCTCGGCATTCAGTCCAGCAGCCTGCAACAATCGCCAGCCGCGCAACACCTCCATGATGAAGGAATCAGCAATGGAGAGCTCGTCGATGGCCTTCGCCGGCTTCGGCTCCTCCTCCGGGGCGATGGAGCCGACTTGCGATCCTCCACCATCACGTCGGCTTGGTGACGATCCTGTTGCAGCTGGTTGCCCTCCGGGAGTGGCACCTTCAGGTTCAGGTCGGCCGTCACCTTGCGGTTGATCGCCTTCTCCAGCAGGTCCTTCCTCGCCGGCGTCGTAGTCCTCGTCTCGCCAGCCCTCATCATCTTCCCACCAGCTCCATTCAGCTTCACGTCCTGTGGTTGGTGGTAACCCGTAGTCGCGAGTCTCTTGAGACACGCCAACCTTCTCTTCATGCAACCTGATGATTGCCTCCGAGAACTCCTCATGCACCAGCGTCTCTCTCACCAGGAAGTTCGACATCGACTCATGAGGATTGCGCTTGAAGGCGAAGTACTGAGTGCAGATGGCCGCCGCATTGGGCAAGGTCTTTCGGACAAGAGGCGAGGCTGCCAACCGTTGAAGCAGCAGGTGGACTCCTCTTTCGGAGTCAAAGGCCATCTTTGACCAAGACATGGCCAAGAGCCGAGCTGGACCACTCAGCCTTCCAAGAAGTCTTGCCGCACAATAGCGGCGCTTGTGCGCTGGCACCGACTGTACGTACCAAGCAACTTCTCGAGTAAACCTCCGCCACGTCCTGGCTGAGCCATCCCAGCTGGGCACGGATGAGTTGTCACCGTGCTCCGGCATGGCACTGGAAAAACTGTAGATCACAAAGAAAACGGAGAAAACTGTTCTCGCCGAACAGGCGGACGTGGATCGGGTAGTAGAGAAGCTTCAGCAGGAGGTCCAACGTCCTGATTCAGGAATCCAATCGTCACGATAAGGGTTCCCTGGAGCAAATCGCTCCGCTACCAATGCAGCGGGTGCTGCAAGGGTAGCGATGATTGGGCTCACAAAGCAAAGGGGATGCCACAATCGTCGATCATGAAGGAAGGGCCCAAAGCCCTGTCACGCCTTTTCACGAGCACAGCGCTCGATCCGTGGCACAGGTTATCAGGACTCGAAAAGGGGCCCCTTTAAGCCTATACATTGCAGGGCATTCGAATGTTGCTGACATCACTCCTCAAGCATACAAGTTGCAGATTCCTATTGTTTTTAATCGGAATCCTTCTAATTTCAAGAGGATTTCTATTAATTTAACAAGATTTCTATTTGCCTTCTTTTGTCGTAGCATTTCAATTCAATTTTAGTGGGGTTGGAATTGTTTTTTGAAATCGAACTTCTACTAATTTTAATTCAGTTCAATCAATTGTAGTAGGAGTTGAACTTAATTCGAAAAGGATTTCTATTATTTTAATACGAACCCCGTTAAACGTAATACAAATCTTATTAGAAGGAATAAAAACCTCACTCATATTATTAGAAATCTTTCAAAAGTAACAAAAAATCGAACCCGATTAGAATCAAAAGAAGTCCTATTAAAACTTTAATGAAAATCAAGTGAAACCCTATTAAGAATACTTTTATTAAAAGAAATAGAAATGCCACTAATAGAAGCTAGAAACCCTTGCTCCCGATTTAATAAAATTCCACATTTTGTATTTGTTAATTTCTATTAAAGTAAATCGAAATCTTAGGGGGGGGGGGGCTTCAATTGTTCAATTGACCAGGGGGGGGGGGGGCCCTAAATAGCCGGAATTATGGGGGGGGTGTTAGGAGAGTGCGGGTTCCCCTGCCACCCCCCTCTATACTACCCCCCCTAGCTTCCCCCCTGCCTAACCTTAATAACCTTAATTAGGCTTAATTATCTAAATAGCCGGAATTATGGGGGGAACCTAGGGGGGGTGTTAGGAGAGTGCGCAAAAAAGAGGCCTGCGGATATTCAAGGTACCCCCCCCCTCCCCCCCCCCTCTCCCCCCCCCCCCTCAATTCCACATTTCCTCTGCCATTTTTGGTAGGATTCCTATTGTTTTTGAATCGGAATCCTGTTAATTTCAAGAGGATTTCTATTAATTTAACAAGATTTCTATTTGCCTTCTTTTGTCGTAGCATTTCAATTCAATGTTAATGGGGTTGGAATTGTTTTTTGAAATCGAACTTCTACTAATTTTAAAAGCAGTTCAATCAATTGTACTAGGAGTTGAACTTAATTCGAAAAGGATTTCTACTATTTTAATACGAATCCCGTTAAACGTAATACACATCTTCTTAGAAGGAATAAAACCTCACTCAAATTATTAGAATCTTAGAAATCTTTCAAAGGTAACAAAAAATCTAACCCGATTAGAATCAAAAGAAGTCTTATTAAAACTTTAATTCAAATCAAGTGAAACCCGATTAAGAATACGTTTATTAAAAGAAATAGAAATGCCTCTAACAGAAGCTAGCAACCCTTGCTCCCGATTAAATAAAATTCCACATTTTGTATTTGTTAATTCTATTAAAGTAAATCGAAATCTTATTAAAATTGATAAAGGGGGGGGGGCTTCAATTGTTCAATTGACCGGGGGGGGCCGGGAGGGGGGGGGGGGGGGGGGGGGGGGGGGGGGGGGGGGGGGGGGGGGGGGGGGGGGGGGGGGGGGGGGGGGGGGGGGGGGGTGTGCAGCTTAAATAGGGTTTATTTGGAAGCTGGCACTCGTGTTCACAAGAGGAAAAAAGGCCCCAAAACGTATACTTATTTACAAGAGCCAACTTCCAAATAGACCCTATTTTAGGTCCTAGGGGGGGTCCCAGGCCTGAATTAAATATGAAGGCCCCGATTTAAATATGAATATTTAATTCTGGAGCTTCATATTTAAATTATTTAATTCGGGCCCGGGAATTAAATAATTTAAATAATTTAAATAATTTAAATAATTTAAATCCTGGAGGGGGGGGGGCGGGCCTCCTCCCGCAGGAGGAATTAAATAATTTAAATATGAAGGCCCCGAATTAAATATTAATATTTAATTCGGAGCCTTCATATTTAAATTATTTAATTCTTCCTGCGGGAGGAGGCCCGCCCCCCCCCTCCAGGATTTAAATTATTTAAATTATTTAAATTATTTAAATTATTTAATTCCCGGGCCCGATTTAAATAATTTAAATATGAAGGCCACGATTTAAATATGAATATTTAATTCGGGAGCTTCATATTTAAATTATTTAATTCGGGCCCGGGAATTAAATAATTTAAATAATTTAAATCCTGGAGGGGGGGGGGCGGGCCTCCTCCCGCAGGAAGAATTAAATAATTTAAATATGAAGGCCCCGAATTAAATATTAATATTTAATTCGGGGCCTTCATATTTAAATTATTTAATTCCTCCTGCGGGAGGAGGCCCGGCCCCCCCCCTCCAGGATTTAAAATATTTAAATTATTTAAATTATTTAAAATTAATTCCCGGGCCCGATTTAAATAATTTAAATATGAAGCTCCCGAATTAAATATTCATATTTAAATCGTGGCCTTCTTATTTAAATTATTTAAATCGGGCCCGGGAATTAAATAAATTAAATAAATTAAATAAATTAAATCATTTAAATAATTTAAATAATTTAAATATTTTAAATCCTGGAGGGGGGGGGGCCGGGCCTCCTCCCGCAGGAGGAATTAAATAATTTAAATATGAAGGCCCCGAATTAAATATTAATATTTAATTCGGAGCCTTCATATTTAAATTAGTAATTTTCTCCTGCGGGAGGAGGCCCGGCCCCCCCCCCTCCAAGATTTAAGTTTTTTAAGTTATTTAAATTATTTAATTCCCGGGCCCGATTTAAATAATTTAAATATGAAGGCCACGATTTAAATATGAATATTTAATTCGGGAGCTTCATATTTAAATTATTTAATTCGGGCCCGGGAATTAAATAATTTAAATAATTTAAATCCTGGAGGGGGGGGGACGGGCCTCCTCCCGCAGGAAGAATTAAATAATTTAAATATGAAGGCCCCGAATTAAATATGAATATTTAATTCGGGGCCTTCATATTTAAATTATTTAATTCCTCCTGCGGGAGGAGGCCCGGCCCCCCCCCCTCCAGGATTTAAATTATTTAAATTATTTAAGTTATTTAAATTATTTAATTCCCGGGCCCGATTTAAATAATTTAAATATGAAGCTCCCGAATTAAATATTCATATTTAAATCGTGGCCTTCATATTTAAATTATTTAAATCGGGCCCGGGAATTAAATAATTTAAATAATTTAAATCCGGGAGGGGGGGGGGCCGGGCCTCCTTTTGCAGGAGGAATTAAATAATTTAAATATGAAGGCCCCGAATTAAATATTCATATTTAAATCGAGGCCTTCATATTTAAATTATTTAATTCCTCCTGGGGGAGGAGGCCCGCCCCCCCCCCTCCAGGATTTACATTATTTAAATTATTTAAATTATTTAATTCCCGGGCCCGATTTAAATAATTTAAATATGAAGGCCACGATTTAAATATGAATATTTAATTCGGGAGCTTCATATTTAAATTATTTAAATCGGGCCCGGCCCACCGGGCCCCCTCCCTCTCCCAGAATTAAATAATTTAAATAATTTAAATCCTGAACACCCCTTTCGGATTGAAATTATTTAAATTATTTAATTCCGGGGGGGGGCCTGGTCGGGCCTGGCCCCCCCCCCGATTTAGTATCGGGGAATTGAAAGATTGATTTCATGTCAATGTCCAGGGGCCCGATTTGGCCAAATTTTGCCGGGCAGCCTCCGGTCAAAATTTGGCCAAATCGAGCCGCGCCTTTCTGAAGGCCCGAGATTATTTTAAACTATCGCGGCTCGATTTGGCCAAATTTTGCCGGGCAGCCTCCGGGCAAAATTTGGCCAAATCGGGCTGCCCTTCGTATGCCATGAGAAATGCGCGGCTCGATTTGGCCAAATTTTGCCCGGAGGCTGCCCGGCAAAATTTGGCCAAATCGGGCCCCTGGACATTGAAATGAAATCAATTTTTCAATTCCCCGATACCAAATCACGAGCCCGGGCCTCCCCCTCAACACTAAATTGCGAGCCCGGGCCTCCCCCCAATACTGAATTACGAGCACGGGCCTCCCCCCAATACTAAAGTACGAGCCGGGGAATTAAATAATTTAAATAATTTAAATGCCCGGACGCCCCCCCTGGGGTATTTACATTATTTAAATTATTTAATTCCTGACCCCCCAACCCCGACCCGCAAATGTTGTTCCTACCCTTTTCCGTTGTGTGTGGTATTTGCAGGACTTTTGCAGGGTGCCAAGGGGATCCCGGCAAATTTTGACCCGCAAATGTTGTTCCTACCCTTTTTCGTTTTGTGTGGTATTTGCAGGACTTTTCCAGGGTGCCAAGGGAATCCCGGCCAAATTGACCCGCAAATGGGGGTTGTTTCCTACACTTATTCCGCGCACTCCCGATGTGTGGCATGGGCAGGGCTTTTCGCAGGGTGCCAAGGGGATTCCCGGCAAATTTGACCCCGTAAATGTGTTCCTTACCCTTTGCGTGTGGCATTTGCAGGACTTTTGCAGGGTGCCAAGGGGATCCCGGCAAATTTTGACCCGCCAAATGTGGTTCTACCCTTGTAGTTTGTGTGTGGATTGCAGGACTTTGCAGGGTTTGCCAAGGGGAATCCGGCAAAATTTGACCGCAATTGTGTTACTACCCTTTTCCGAATTTTGTGTGGCATGTTGCAGGACTTTTGCAGGGTGCAAAGGGGATCACGGCAAATTTGACCCGCAAATGTTGTTCCTACCCTTTTCCGTTGTGTGTGGTATTTGCAGGACTTTTGCAGGGTGCCAAGGGGATCCCGGCAAATTTTGACCCGCAAATGTTGTTCCTACCCTTTCTCGTTTTGTGTGGTATTTGCAGGACTTTTGCAGGGTGCCAAGGGAATCCCGGCAAATTTTGACCCGCAAATGTTGTTCCTACACTATTCCGATTTGTGTGGCATTTGCAGGGCTTTCGCAGGGTGCCAAGGGGATCCCGGCAAATTTTGACCCGTAAATGTTGTTCCTACCCTTTGCCGTTTTGTGTGGCATTTGCAGGACTTTTGCAGGGTGCCAAGGGGATCCCGGCAAATTTTGACCCGCAAATGTTGTTCCTACCCTTTTTCGTTTTGTGTGGTATTTGCAGGACTTTTGCAGGGTGCCAAGGGAATCCCGGCAAATTTTGACCCGCAAATGTTGTTCCTACCCTATTCCGATTTGTGTGGCATTTGCAGGACTTTTGCAGGGAGCCAAGGGGATCCCGGCAAATTTTGACCCGCAAATGTTGTTCCTACCCTTTCCGTTTTGTGTGGTATTTGCAGGACTTCTGCAGGGTGCCAAGGGGATCCCGGCAAATTTTGACCCGCAAATGTTGTTCCTACCCTTTTCCGTTTTGTGTGGTATTTGCAGGACTTTTGCAGGGTGCCAAGGGGATCCCGGCAATTTTGACCCGCAAAGTTGTTCCTACCCTTTCCGTTTTGTGTGGCATTTGCAGCACTTTTGCAGGGTGCCAAGGGGATCCCGGCAAATTTTGACCCGCAAATGTTGTTCCTACCCTTTTCCGTTTTGTGTGGTATTTGCAGGACTTTTGCAGGGTGCCAAGGGGATCCCGGCAAATTTTGACCTGCAAATGTTGTTCCTACCCTTTTCCGTTTGGTGTGGTATTTGCAGGACTTTTGCAGGGTGCCAAGGGGATCCCGGCAAATTTTGACCCGCACATGTTGTTCCTACCCTTTTCCGTTTTGTGTGGCATTTGCAGGACTTTTGCAGGGTGCCAAGGGGATCCCGGCAAATTTTGACCCGCAAATGTTGTTCCTACCCTTTTCCGTTGTGTGTGGCATTTGCAGGACTTTTGCAGGGTGCCAAGGGGATCCCGGCAAATTTTGACCCGCAAATGTTGTTCCTACCCTTTTCCGTTTTGTGTGGTATTTGCAGGACTTTTGCAGGGTGCCATGGGGATCCCGGCAAATTTTGACCCGCAAATGTTGTTCCTACCCTTTTCCGTTTTGTGTGGTATTTGCAGGACTTTTGCAGGGTGCCAAGGGGATCCCGGTCTCCTGTCTTCATTTCTCCTCCATGATTTTCATTGCTCTTCCCATGAAAATTGCTTCCTTTTGATCTCTCCTCTCTCCTTTCTCTCTCCCTTCTCTTCTCTTGTTCTCTTTTGAATCTCAAAATCACACCAAAGGAAGCTTCTTTTCCTTATTGAATGAAAAAGAAAAACAAGAAAAGAGATAGGTAAAGACACTGAAGAGCTCCACTGCCTATTGTTTCATTCCCTTTCCTCTCTTTCTATGTGTTGTTTCCTTGTCGTTTCAGAAAGCTAGCAAAATAAGGGCAAGGGGGCTTCCTGAAGAGGAGAGAGGGCACCTATTTTTTTAATTGTAGAGGGGAAAGCGAGAGACAAGGAAGGGAGAGATGATAGATAAAGAAGAGTGCTATCCGTCTCCTTGTTTCTTGTGTCTTCTCTTCTTTTCAGTTCATCATATTCCTCTTTTCGGCCTGTCTCTTCTGCTCTTTTCCTTACCCTTCTCCTTTTCAAGTTCTTCCTTTTTAGTTTTTCTGTTTCGAAAAGAAAGAGGGAAGGGAGAGAGAAGGGCGAGAGGATAGATAAAGAAGAGTGCCATCTTCTTTGCGCCTTGTTTTGTCTCTCCATCTTCTTTGTTCATCTCTCTTCTATTCTTTTCTTGGCTCTTCCCATTAGAATTGTGTTCCTTTTATCTCTGCTCTCTCCTTCTCTTTCCCTTGTCTTCTCCTGTTCCCCTTTAAATGACAAAAACACAAGAAAGGAAGAAGAGGGGAATGGAGGCCCTTTTCCTGTATTCTCCTGTTGCAATGAATAAGGAAAAGAGCATAGGAGATAAGGAAGGGAATTGAAAAGAAAATGGGCGATCGGGTGTCCTTTTTGCTAGTTTTCTGCATCTTCAAGGAAGAAAAAAGGACACCCGCCCAAGAAGGAAAAGTAACTTAAGAGATAGGGAGGAAATTGAAGAGCTCCTCTCTTTACCTAGTCATTCCCTGTCCTCTCTTCTTATCTGTTGTTTGTCTTATTCGCTTCAAAAAGCAAAATAAGGGAAAGGCGATTTCCTGAAGAGGAAGAAGGGCGCCTACCTGTGAATAGCAAGATTGATTTTTCTAATTAGGGAGAGACTTGCCCCGCCTGAGCCTCCCTGGCCTGCTTGTTGTGGCCACATACAGTTGCGCTTCCAGCAAAATGGCATCCTTGTTATCTCGTCTCACTTCTCTTTCCCTTCTCTCCTTCTGTTTCCTTTTGACTGATAAACCACAAGAAAGGAACTTGTGTGATAAGGCAGTGGAAGGGTAAGCAGAGGGTGACTCCTGGCGCGTGGACCGGTCCATACTTCATCATACCCCTCCTCTCGGCCTATCTCTTCTGTTCCTTTCCTTACCCTTCTCCTTCTCATAGTTCTTCCTTTTTGTTTTCTTATTTCGAAAAGAAAGAGGGAAGGGAGAGAGAAGGGAGAGAGGATAGATAAAGAAGAGTGCCATCTTCTCTGCGCCTTGTTTTGTCTCTCCCACTTCTCTATTCATCTCTCTTCTATTCTTTTTTTGCTCTTCCCATTAACAATGCAATCCTTTTGTCTCTCCTCTCTCCTTCTCTCTCCCTTCTCTTCTCCTGTTCCCCTTTAAATGACAAAAGCGCAAGAAAGGAAGAACAAGAGGGGAATGGAGGCCATGCTCCTTTCTTTTCCAATGGATGGGGAAAGCGAGCGGGGTTGGCTCCTTGTCCGTAGACCCTCCCCATGCTGCAGCAAATCCCTCCTCTCGCCCTATCGCCTCTGTTCTTTTCCTTGTTCCCAAACGGAAAAAGAAAACGGGTTCCTTTACATGTTCATTGTTCTTCCTTTTGTTTTTATCTGAAAGGGAAAGATAAGAAAGAGAGGAAAGAAGAAAACGAGCACCATCTTCTCTTTGCCTGATTTTGCACCTCCCTCTCCTGTCTTCATTTCTCTTCCATGATTTTCATTGCTCTTCCCATGAAAATTGCTTCCTTTTGATCTCTCCTCTCTCCTTTCTCTCTCCCTTCCCTTCTCTTGTTCTCTTTTGAATCTCAAAATCACACCAAAGGAAGCTTCTTTTCCTTATTGAATGAAGAAGAAAAAGAAGAAAAGAGATAGGTAAAGACACTGAAGAGCTCCACTGCCTATTGTTTCATTCCCTTTCCTCTCTTTCTATGTGTTGTTTTCCTTGTCGTTTCAGAAAGCTAGCAAAATAAGGGCAAGGGGGCTTCCTGAAGAGGAGAGGGCACCTATTTGTTTTAATTATAGAGGGAAAAGCGAGAGACAAGGAAGGGAGAGATGATAGATAAAGAAGAGTGCTATCCGTCTCCTTGTTTCTTGTGTCTTCTCTTCTTTTCAGTACCCCTCCAGAAAATTCAAATGGCCTCCTTGTTGTCTCTCCTCTCTCACTTCCCTTGCCCTTCTCTCCTTCTGTTACATTTTAACTAATAAAACACAAGAAAGGAACTTGTATGATAAAGCAGTGGAAGGGTAAGCAGAGGGTGACTCCTTGCGCGTGGACCTTGCCCATACTTCATCATATCCCTCTTTTCGGCCTGTCTCTTCTGCTCTTTTCCTTACCCTTCTCCTTTTCAAGTTCTTCCTTTTTAGTTTTTCTGTTTCGAAAAGAAAGAGGGAAGGGAGAGGGAAGGGAGAGAGGATAGATAAAGAAGAGTGCCATCTTCTTTGCGCCTTGTTTTGTCTCTCCATCTTCTTTGTTCATCTCTCTTCTATTCTTTTCTTGGCTCTTCCCATTAAAATTGTGTTCCTTTTATCTCTCCTCTCTCCTTCTCTTTCCCTTCTCTTCTCCTGTTCCCCTTTAAATGACAAAAACACAAGAAAGGAAGAACAAGAGGGGAATGGAGGCCCTTTTCCTGTATTCTCCTGTAAAGAAAAGAGGATAGGAGATAAGGAAGGGAATTGAGGAGCTCCTTTCGCTACTTTCTTATGCCCTTTCCTTTGTATCTACCACACAAAAACACGACTCTCAGCTTCCAAATAAACCCTATTTAAGCCACCCACGGGGGCGGGGGGGGCGGGGGCAGCGAAGGGAGGGCTCGGGCATGCACTGGAGCCCTTAAAAACACTCCATTCTAACAGCAAGGCAGCGGGAGGGGTGGGCAGGAGTGGGGCACTAAACCCCTTACAACACGCCAGTCTGACAGCAAGGCAGCGGAGGAGGTCGGCGGGGGGGGGGGGAGCGGGGGGGCGGGGGGGGCGGGGGCAGCGAGGGAGGGCAGCGAAGGGAGGGCTCGAACTGAGCCTTATGCTAACAGCGGGCAGCGGGGAGGGGTGGGCAGGAGTGGGGCATGCACTGGAAGCCCGTAAAACACACCATTTGACCGCAAGGCGGGAAGGCTGGGGGGACGGGGGCAGCGGGGGGGGCGGGGGGGGCGGGGGCAGCGAAGGGAGGGCTCGGGCATGCACTGGAGCCCTTGAAAACACTCCATTCTAACAGCAAGGGGGGGCATGCACTGGAGCCCTTAAAACACGCCAGTCTGACAGCAAGGCAGCGGAGGGGGTCGGCGGGGGTGGGAAGGGCGGGGGGAGCGGGGGGAGCGGGGGGGGCGGGGGGGGCGGGGCAGCGAAGGGAGGGCTCGGGCATGCACTGGAGCCCTTAAAAACACTCCATTCTAACAGCAAGGCAGCGGGGCAGCGGGAGGGGTGGGCAGGAGTGGGGCACTAAACCCCTTAAAACACGCCAGTCTGACAGCAAGGCAGCGGAGGGGGTCGGCGGGGGTGGGAAGGGCAGGGGCCGGGGGGGGGGCGGGGGCAGCGAAGGGAGGGCTCGGGCATGCACTGGAGCCCAAGGCAGCGGGAGGGGTGGGCAGGAGTGGGGCATGCACTGGAGCCCTTAAAACACGCCAGTCTGACAGCAAGGCGGGGGTGGGAAGGGCGGGGCGGGGGGGGCGGGGGCAGCGAAGGGAGGGCTCGGGCATGCACTTAAGCCCTTAAAAACACTCCATTCTAACAGCAAGGCAGCGGGAGGGGTGGGCAGGAGTGGGGCATGCGCTGGAGCCATTAAACACGCCAGTCTGAAAACACTCCATTCTAACAGCAAGGCAGCGGGAGGGGTGGGCAGGAGTGGGGCATGCACTGGAGCCCTTAAAACACGCCAGTCTGACAGCAGGCAGCGGAGGGGGTCGGCGGGGGTGAGAAGGGCGGGGGGAGCGGGGGGAGCGGGGGGGGCGGGGGGGCGGGGGGGGGCGGGGGCAGCGAAGGGAGGGCTCGGGCATGCACTGGAGCCCTTAAAAACACTCCATTCTAACAGCAAAGCACAGCAAGGCAGCGGAAGGGGTGGGCAGGAGTGGGCATGCACTGGAGCCCTTAAAACACGCCAGTGTGACAGCAAGGCAGCGGAGGGGGTCGGCGGGTGTGGGCAGGGCGGGGGGAGCGGGGGAGCGGGGGGGGCGGGGGGGGCGGGGGCAGCGAAGGGAGGGCTTGGGCATGCACTGGAGCCCTTAAAAACACTTCATTCTAACAGCAAGGCAGCGGGAGGGGTGGGCAGGAGTGGGGCGTGCACCGGAGCCCTTAAAACACGCCAGACAGCAAGGCAGCGGAGGGGGCAGCGAAGGGAGGGCTCGGCGGGGGTGGGAAGGGCGGGGGGAGCGGGGGGAGCGGGGGGGGCGGGGGGGGCGGGGGGCGGGGGCAGCGAAGGGAGGGCTCGGGCATGCACTGGAGCCCTTAAAAACACTCCATTCTAACAGCAAGGCAGCGGGAGGGGTGGGCAGGAGTGGGGCATGCACTAAACCCCTTAAAACACGCCAGTCTGACAGCCAGTCTGACAGCAAGGCAGCGGAGGGGGTCGGCGGGGGGTGGGGGCGGGGGGAGCGGGGGGGGCGGGGGGGGCGGGGGCAGCGAAGGGAGGGCTCGAGCATGCACTGGAGCCCTTAAAACACTCCATTCTAACAGCAAGGCAGCGGGAGGGGTGGGCAGGAGTGGGGCATGCACTGGAGCCCTTAAAACACGCCAGTTTGACAGCAAGGCAGTGGAGGGGGTCGGCGGGGGTGGGAAGGGCGGGGGGAGCGGGGGCAGTGGGGGGGGCGGGGGGGGCGGGGGCAGCAAAGGGAGGGTTCGGGCATGCACTGGAGCCCTTGAAAACACTCCATTCTAACAGCAAGGCAGCGGGAGGGGTGGGCAGGAGTGGGGCATGCACTAAACCCCTTAAAACACGCCAATCTGACAGCAAGGCAGCGGAGGGGGTCGGCGGGGGCGGGGGGGCGGGGGGAGCGGGGGGGGCGGGGGGGGCGGGGGCAGCGAAGGGAGGGCTCGGGCATGCACTGGAGCCCTTAAAACCGGAGTCGGGGCAGGGGGGCCCGACGGCTGGTAGGCCTGCTGGGTGGCTTTGGGTACGGTCTGAGCCTGGTTCGCCGGCGAGAGTGCCTTGGTTGTTATGGGGGTAGGCGGAGGCGGGCCTCCTGGAGCCAGCTGGGCGGGCTGGTTCCGGGAAGAGGCTGTCCGTCTCGAGGAGCTCCTTGACAGGGATTCCACTAGGTCGTCATCATCCTGAAGGGAAGAAGCCTCAGAGTCCAGGTCAGCCTCCGTGATCGGACGGGAGTCTGCGTCCGCCTGATGCCTCTTGCCATGAGGACATGAGGATGTCGTCTTTTGGAGGGTTTGTCTTCTCTGTGTCGGGTTTCTCGATGTGGCTTGCCTTCCTCCGCTGAGGTAGAGAAGGAAGAGCTGCTCTGAATGTGTCTTTTGCATGATGACATCAGCTGGTTGAGGCTGGGGCAAAACCTCGATGTGAGGTGGAGCATTGAGAGACCTGAGCAGGAGCCGGGAGAGGACAGGTGCAAGCTCTATTAATGCATGATGTAGTAGATGATCAGGGGTAACACGCGTTTTCTGCACAGGCCCGCGTTGTCAGTACAGTCGCTTCTAAAGAAGGTAAGGAAAAGGTGGGGTTCGACAGGAGGGGACCTCACTCGTCGAAGTCATCCATGTCCTGAGGGTCATCGTCTGGTGTGGGTCTGAATGCGTCTCCACAGGCCATGCATAGGTACCCCAGAACAGACTTCTTGCATTCTCTGGAGAGCCAGTGAAGCGCGAGAGGGAATTGATCTCTTTCCTGCCAGTAGCGTTGACCAGGCCTAGCCGAGAGTAGAATCGCTATCGCTTGTTGAGCAGTGAGGTGGTAGCGAACAATCAGGTAGGCACAGAGGGCGGAGGTCGAGCGATTGATGCCCGCAAGACAATGGAACAGGATGACCATCGGTTTGGTGCGGCTGCACTCCTGGCCCTCAATTTCGTCGATCATCCTGATCCAGGTCCTGGCAAGATTTGACACCACATCATGGAAGCCTTGATCGTTCCGAGAGATGCGCACGTCCGAGAGATGGTAGCGCAAGTTGGAGATGCCCTCCATTTGGTACATGAACTGCCAATCGGCATCTGTGTCATAACTCTCCCTGAAGCGCGATGATGCGTTGAGAGTCACGATGATATCAACCTGGTGCGCTTTGAGTTCAGGTATGTCGAGAGCCGTGCGCTGGGTGCCAAGCATCAGCGTGCAGTAGTCATCCCGGAACACCACCGTGGAGTCCCATTTTGGCCAGTAGGCAACTGAAGTTGGGAAGGAATGATCCGGGTGATCGGCCATCAGGGCGCTCCATTCCGATGCCAGTCTGTGATCTTGCGTCGTCCATTGTACTCGATTGTAGAAGGCGGCCTGGGTCTGCGCGTGGATATCGTCCATTGCTTTGTTGTCGGTGATTGATGGCTCGAAGTTGCACCGCGGTTCCGGGTCTTGCATCCTGAAGAGGCCATTGCGTTCAAGGCAAACGCTGTGTTCCGGGCCTCGAAGCCTGATGTAAGGAGCAGCCAGATCCATGGCGCAGGGGGCACAGAGGGCTATTTGCCTATCTGAAATGGCTGTCAGGAGGAGACCTCACGCGACATTGGATGGAATTGACTGGAGTCACATACACAGATGTTGCTTCAGCCTTGCGTTTGTGAGCTAGAAGCAGAGTAGGTGGCTGAGCCCCAAGCCTGTGAACTCGTGACCTGAGCTGTGCAAGTCTTGCAGCACGCAGGCATCGTGCTCCGCTGAATGCGCAGTGGGCCGGCCTAGAAAACCAGTCAGCTTGTTTTTGCGCCGTAGCGAGGGTCGAAAAAGGTAGCTTGGGTGCTTGTGCCGGACGCTTATCCCGGCATGCCGTTTCAGGAGGGGACCTCACACGAAAGGGCTTCATAGTGCAGATTAGCTGAAGGCGTCCCACACATCAGCAGAGAGCGCCAGAGACGTGTCCTTAAAGATTCTCTCTGCCTTTTCTTTGCCCACTGGAGTTCGGAGCAGGGAGAAGAAGTGCTGTACAAGAGGAGGGACCTGTCGCTGATGATGCGTGAAGGCTTGTTTGGCTGCCTGGATTGCCGGCCTGTCCTCCGCCAGGTACTCCAGGGTCGAGAAGAGTCCTCGGACGTGATCTGCGGTTGAAGTTGTGGCTTGTTGAGGAGCAGGAGGTGTGCGTTTGTGCCAGGCCGACGTGTCGAGAGCAAGAAAGAAGGGCAGATCCGTGCTGGAGTCTGGCGAGATTCGTCTGCCCAGGTTGGACCATCCACAGTCTCGTACATAGTATCCTAGAAGCGCCGATTTGAGTACTAGGAGAATCAGCAAGTAGCACTCGTCCATGCTGGGACGCAGATGCGGTGGGAGGTTATCCAGCGGCTGGACCTTTTCCACCATGACGCCGTAGGCTTGCTGAATGAGGAGGTACTTCGGCGGGCCCGAGTCTCCCCGCCAGGAGGAGACCTCACTCGGCGTGGGAGACGTGGGAAAATCCAGGGGATTGACCGCGGAAGCCACTCTGAGCTGGATAGCAAAGACGTTTGCCACCGTCGGGACCATCTCTGGAAAAACGTGTGCCAAGTCAAGTTCCGCTTCATGAGCCTGAAGTCCGTCTTGGGCCTGTTCTTCTTGGGGAGCAACAACAGAGAGTTTGAAGACCGAGTAGAATTCCCCGCCTTTGAAGTTGTATACAGCTCGGGTGACGCCCTTCATGGATGCTGTGCGGTTTAGCTTCAGAATCATGCTGACCTGCTCGTCCTGCGATTTCCGAATTTGCACATGAACGTCCAATTCCAAGGGGAATTCCTGCGGGTAGGAGTAGGGGAAGGAGTGAATGACCGCCTTGCCCTTGTCTTGTTCCTTCTTGCTTGCCACGCGAGCTTGAACTGTGGCTGCTGGAAGAACTATCACTCCTTGATGCACCGGGTAGTTCAAGAACTCGCGCGGAGGAGGAGCTGCTTGCGTGAGATTGACGACCTGGAGCTCCTCTGTGGAAGTGAGGCGCGCGATGCCTTCAAGATGGCCTGGGTCGGGAGCTGATTGTCTTGCAGGAGGAGATGGAGGTGGGGGTGGCTGCCTGACGAAGGCCTCCTTCTGTCCAACTCCTGCACCGGTGTACTGAGATGAGCGCGACTTCTTCGAGTCCGCCCAGGGTGGTATGTCTGAGTCCGACTCTTCCTTGCAGGTTTCTTTCCTGCCCACGCCTTGGCCCGCATAAGGTTGCGGTGCGTGCTCTCGTGTTGGCTCTGCCGTGAAGGTCTTCGCCTGCTCTGCCTGGAGCATAGATGAGGAGGATGGTTCTGTTTTCGCTTCCCTGTGTCCGCTCCTCGGAGGCGACCTCACGCTGGAGCTTGCCGGTCGGGAAGTATCGACCGAGATCAGGGAAAGCGAAGAGAGATTCTTGTACACGTCCGAAGTTGGAAGGGCCGCTAAGTCCTCTGCAGTGAGTCCAGGCTCTTTTATTCCCAGCTCTTCTAGTCTCTTGCTTTCTTTATCCGCTTGTCTCTGGCTCGAGACCGGCCTTGTCGACTGGCGGGCCATCATGCTTCTTGATATAGCACGGAGACCTTTCTCCCAGCGGTAATTTCTGATCTCGTCCATTCTCTTGTGCGAGATGGGGACATAGTTCGAAGGCAGCAGCCTGTCAGCTTCTGTGCAGATGTTGGAGGCGAGATCGAACGAAGGCAGGGTCGAAGTTTTCGATTGTCTTTTCCGCGGGGGCATGGTCCTAGGTGCCCTGCGCTGTAGACCTAGTGGACCTTCTTTGAGCACAGAGTCTTGCCAGAGCGTAAGGTCAGACATTTGTCTCAGCAATGCACAAGGACTGGCTGAGTGCTGGGCTCGACATGTGGGGCCTGTGCAGCAATATAGGAACGGAGAGACATTGGATGAGCTTAGTGCTGTCGTGCATTTAGGGCAGATTGTTTTAGTTGAGACTGTTGGCTCGGTCGACGGCGCGCAGCTGTGAGAGCATAGCTGCGTTTTACCTGCAGGAGGAGACCTCACTTGCTGGTCGCAAAATGTCGAGCTCTATCCTGCTCAAAGCTACCAGTACCTGGAGCGGGCTTGTTGCACCGCCCAGGAGTCTCTACACCCGAAACAGCAGTGCCACAGATGTCCCGGCTTGTGTCGAACACATGGAGCACTGTGGCATTGGTCGCAGCCTGCTCCGCATGATGACTGTGGTGGCGGAGGTGCCGTTGCCTTGACCAGAGCTTGGGCTACACTGGCCTGGCTTGTCGTCGTCTGGGTGTGAGTGCCAGGGGTGTTTTCAATGGCGAGAATCGTGCCCTCCGGGTTGGTTGCCATGGCGTGGTGATAGTGGAGGAACTGTCAGTACTGATCAATATGAGCAGAACGGCTGATGCTGAGCTAAGTTAGGGCTTCGGTCAGGCGCATGGCGGAAACGGTCCCATAGCTTGTAAGTCATGCGAGAGCCTGTGGTGTGGCTCGCTCTGGTCGACGGCTGGCGTAAGTGAAGCTCGGCCTCAGTTGTAATGGGAGAAAGGCAGTTCGATGCAATAGTGAAGCTTGACGTGTGGTGCAGAAAAGACTTTTCCTGGCAGGCACGGTGCCCGCGAGGCGCCATAGAAGGGAGAAACGGGCTGACTCATCAGCGCCCTCGTTCTCTCAGGAGAGGACCTCTACACGAGAGTAAGAGGGTTGTCTGAGGCTAAGTGACAAGCTAGATCCCCTAGGAAGGCGAGGGGGCCTTGGACAGCTCAGGAGGGGACCTCGACTCGGATGTCCTGGAAAACTTTAGCCCTCGTTGCCTCCTGTGCGCAGCGCTTCTAGCTGATCGCGGAGGGTCTGCATCTGTGGAGACCGTCTTAGGCCCTCCCTGCGCATGGTGACCCCAACTAGGTTCCAGATTGAGTTGTTCGCTAGAAGTCGAAAGGCGTGCATTGCCTCGTGGTCGTCTCCGATAGTCAGGGCCAGTTCCAGGAGGAAGGCTATGACCGGCCTTTCTTCCGTCAGGTTGGTTCGCAGCGGTCTGGACGGCCTGAACTTGGTGAGCTGTTCTTGATCTAGCTTGAGCATAGCCGCCAGGTGGGTGGAGACAACCTTGGGCGAGAGAGGAGGGCGTTGGGCATCGATGACTACCTTCCGCTGTTTGGCGTCCCATCTCATGTAGTTCCAGTAGAAGGCAGGGTTCTCGTCCGTGTGGTGTCGACCTCGGGAGGCAAGTGCTCCTGGTAGAGAGATAAGTGCTGATTCCTTGTCCTGGTTCGTGCTGTCATAGGCGACGTGATCGAAGCCCTGGGCCCGAGTGTGCAGCTCGTGAAGGAGACCGATGAACAGGGCGCGGCGAACAGGCGTGCCAGGGGAGTCCTGGGGCTGGTCCGATTTCCACTGTTGCTGGATCCGTGCCATGGAGGGAACCACACTGTTCGCCTGGTGCACCGTGGCGTAGAAGATCCATCCATGATGGTATCGCAAAGCTGTCAATTCATCCTCGTGATTCAGCAGGGCCAAGATGATGCTAGCCAAGAGGTCAGCGGTTGGTTTGACCTCCTGCTTTGATTGCTGCGGACCGTTGCGCGAGGCCCTTGGTCTGGAGCCATTACGGCGACCAGTCCTCTTGGGCCTCCTGGATGGTGAGGGCAATCGAGTCGGCGGCATTTCCTCGTCCTGCTCCAGATCCTTCTGCTGACGGCGCTGTTTGGGAGGCCTGTCCCTGTCGTGAGCAGGGACCAGTTCTCTGGACGTTGAACGTTCGTCAGGGCCAAATGCCCGGGCAGCCATGGATGAAGCGGCAAGATGGGGGAGGTTCTTAAAGAGCACTTGGCATAGTGCGGGGTTGTTCAGCAGCTCCTGCTGGGCTTGCTCCATAGCGCTTAGGGAGGACACGCATGGTAGCACAAGTAAAACGCTGCCCGCTCACCTTCAGGAGGGGACCTCACACGAAGGTGAATGGGACTTAACTTAAGCGTTGGAGGAGCAAAAGGTAAGCTCCTGACCCGATCTGTGCACGTTCCTCGCTCGTAGGTGAGAAGCCTGGGCTGGAGTCATCACCTACCTGCAGAGAAGGAAGCAAGGTGAAGGATCTGTAATGACCTGAGGTGGCTTCCTGCCCTATGTGAAAGAGTCCCGAGACGGATCTGTAGCGAACAAAGGATTGGGAGTGAGGCCCGGTCCATGCAGGCAGCTGTATTTCGTCCTGCACGCCCGTGAGTCTCCAGTGTTGCTTCTCTCCGGCATTTGTGAACCTTGGCAGAGACACAAAGATATAAGGAGGTGTATACAGCAGTGCCGCCTTCGAGTCATGTGGAGAGTGCCACTCGTGCACAAAAAAGGACAGTGAATAGGCTAAGATGGGCGCTGCCTGGGAGTCAGGCTGGGACAGCCTGGTCGGGTCTGTGCCTTCCGGGAAGGTTAGTAGAAGGGGGGAGAAGCCGGTTGAGTCGGGTATGTCAGCATCATAGACTCTCTTCCAGGGGGTGCCTTGTAAGCAGCCATGGTGATTAGCCAACAAAAACGTCAAGTACTCGAGTGCATCGCTTTGCCTATTAGCAAGCCTCCAGTCAGGATGACAATGCGGGAGCGATTCTAGTGCAAGAATAGAGACTGGGTGCGAGGCCCTTGCTCGAAGTTCCCTCTGGAGAGGCTGAAGGTTCGACCAGTCCACTGAGGGTTCTTCCCTCAGAGCGCTAATCATCTGCAAGACTGAAATGGCGTAGCACAAGTTATGAGGATTAATCAGCTGTGGCATAGGCTGAGCTGCAGGAGGCGGTGGCGGAGGAGAGGCATCCAGGTCTGTCGGCGCTGGCTGAGGAGGTCCTGCGCCCGGCTGCGCAGCCTGGGAGGCACTCCCTGGGCGAAACCATCTCTGAAGCTGGCTTTGCTTGGACCTGGGATTGGGAGCCTGCAGGGTCCGCTGTTGGAACGTCGTTGGTTGGGGGGTAGCCTGTGTGGGAGATTCGTGTTGGTGTGATGTTGTCGTGTTCGGCCTGGGGGTAGGGACCGCAGAAGGAGATGCGCCAGCCCCAGAGGTGGGGGGCGAGAGATGTGAGAGTTGAGTGTGTTGGAGGGACGAGTGCATTCTGGAAAGAGGGGCGTCAGGGTGCAGAAAGAAGAAGAGCTGTAATTGCTGAATGACCGGGCACTGCTTCGTGTGTCGGGGGGCGCTCTCCACTTTCACTCCACAGGCAGGACAGGGGGACAGGCGGGTCAGCACATACATCTTAGAGGTGTTATTCCCCGCAGAAGCCTTATAAGAGTCCCATTCTGCCCCGTGTTTCTTTGTGAGGTGGAAGGCTATTTTTGTCGTGGAGGCTATCCACGAGTCGCAGAGCAGACAGGTCCTGGTGAGTTGCTCGAGGAAGGTCTGGGTTCCGGCCTGTTGCAGCAGTTCGGTGCGCATGCGCGAGATGAGCGGCACTGTGTCTATCTGCAAGGTAAGTTGGACCGAGGGTGCGGCAGTAGCACGGCAGTCTGACGAGGGCACGAGCTCCTGGCTGGAGGAGACCTCACTCGCCTTGGGAGGAGCTTCGTCAGCCTGAGTGGCCGCCTCAGGTCTGGAAAGCTTGAAGCCAGCCTGTCGGCAGACTCTGCGCTCGACGTGTTGTTGTAGATCTTGAGCAGTTTGCTGTAAGAGGCTACAATTTCCTCCGCCGTTTGCAGGGTGGAGGGAATGGTTAGGATATCCTCACTTGGCCAGGCGCCGGACTGGGTGAGGAGCGAAGAACTCGTGTTGGCCGGCGTGGATGTTGAGCAGGAGGTGACCTCACTCGCTGGTGCTGCATGCCGGCGCTTGCGAAGGGAGTCTAGGCGCTGGGCTGAGCGATCATGAAGCTGCTGAATGGGAGAGACGAGCTTGAGACGTGCAAAGAGCGCTGCTGTAGTTTCACGAGTTTTATGCACAGGGTTGTGTGTTACAGCTCGCACCTGTCTGGCATGCCATGAATGGAGTGCCCGTGCCCGCCTTCCTGAGAGACCGACGGATTCAAGTCCAAAAGTGGCCGTAGACCAGACGGTGGCTCTCCAGACAAGCAGCCTAGATGCGGTTTTTGTCCTGCGCTTATTGTGAATGAATTTGCGCACAGTCTGTTTTTTCTTCGCCGCTCTCTCTTGTCTTAAGGAATAAGTAAGATCTTCCGGGTTTGAGTAGCTGATCATAACCCCTAGATACTTGAAGGAGTCTACCAGCTCGAAGGAAGGAAGGGAGGGGAGAGGGGGAAGAACAGAGGAAGTCGAGAGCAGAATTGGCCGTCTTGGTTGCTCTGGGGCATCTATGTTCCAGACCGTAACCTTCCGGCCTGAGCGGAGCTCCTGTGACTTGAAGAGCTTCTTGGCATGCTGTGCGTGGCGACCTGCTAGTTTGACCATGATGTTGCACTTGGCATAATTTACTTCTAGTCCGGCTTCTTGCAGGTAATGCAGTAACAATCTGACCATGTCATGAGCCGCGTAGAGATCGGACCAGTTGTGGATGTCACGGTGAATGACGAGGTCATCCGCAAAACCTGTGAGGAACTGCTGTATGGGAGGGAACCCTATGTGGGTAGCCATAAGCCGGAACGCCTCCGTGATGACCAGAAAGAAGAGAGAGGGGGCTAGTTTGCAGCCTTGCTTTATACCTCTTGTTGAGGTGACTGTGTCCTGGCTTCTTCCATAGCGCAAGTTATACTGGGCTTCCCTATGAAGGGACGCAACCAGCTCAACGTCTGCGGGTGAGGCCCCGTAAGTTATTAGTGAGCGCAAGAGAGCCTCTCTACTTGTTTTGTCAAAAGCTTGAGAGAGGTCTAGTGAGAAGGTGAAGCCTCCAATCAGATCTGGCTTACCCTTCTTGCGCTTGGGAGTGCAGAACCTGTCCGGTGCTCGGGATCGAAGCATGGCTCGGACACGCCTTGCGTGGCCAATCACCCGGAGTTGGGCGTCGGCGATACCGCGGCCTGGAATATAGGCAAATTGAGGGGAGGCAAAGTGGGCCTTCTTAAAAAGGGGGTCAAGCCGTCTCCTAGCCTCAGAGGCTATGCCTTTGCCATCTGGCCTAATGATGCCTAGCGGTCGCAAGTTCTCCGGCTTAGAGGCAGGTTTAGAGGGCTTGGGTATGAAGCTGAGGTCTGCTGATTTGGCCGTTGTAGGCAGCGAGGGTGGCTCGGCTTGATTCAGTGGTGCTGTGTTATGCCGAGGTTCGCTCTTCCCCTGGCAGGAGGTGACCTCGCACGCCGGATGGGTCAGAGCGGGAGACAGAGGCACCGCTTCAAGATAGTCACAGTAATTATCGGCCACTGTTGAGGCACAAAGGCGGTACATGGATGCTGGGGCAGATCCTTGCGGTACTGCCTTTTCCGGCTTTATAGAGGCTATGCCTTTTGCCAGACTGCTTTTGTCCAGCTTGGGCAAGGCTTGGCCTACCCCACTGGCTAGGGGGGGATGCGAGGAGAAGATGGAAAGACTATGTCTCTTTAGCTCGGCTAGCCCCTCGGACTCAGTTAGGATACGGCCGCATGGCGATCTGAGGCAGACTCTAGGTGCAGGAGACCAGGGAGCTACATGTTTTAAAGAGCGATATGCCGCATGTGGATCTCGTTTGACCGTCTCAGAAATCTCTGTCAGAGTGCGATGAGTCCTTGCTCGGGCCTGATTTTTTATCTGGAGGGCATGTGTCTTGGCTGCCTCGTCTAGTGAGCGCTGAGCCTGTTTGAGGTGCTCGGCGCGGGCCATCTTATTTATGACGTCATCCTCACGTCTTAGGTTCCTTAGTGCAGTCTGCCGATTGTTATGAAGCCGCCACAGAGGTTGTGCTGTCGGAGCCGCGTCTGAGGTGCCTGCTCCTGGGTCCCTCGGTTGGAAGGTCTTGGCATGTTCGAGAAGAAGCTCGTTGACCTCATCAGGGTGAAGAGGCTCTCCATTCTTCTGCGCTCGGAGTTTGGCAACGTCCTGTGCAACTTGGTCTCGCAGGGTTTTAGCCAGAGGAGTATTTTGTCTAACATGTTGAGCCAGTAGGGACTTTTGTTTAGAAGGGACTACTGGCTGAGTTTTGGTCGAGAACGGTTGTCTCCAGACCTTCTTGAGCGGTACTGCCGTCCGGAGTGGCGTGTGTTTGCCGCCTTTACGCCATGCTCCCAGCTTAAAGTCCTTGAGGACACACACTTTGCGGGCTAGCTGAGCAGCATAGAATTTGGATGTCAAGATAAAATCTATCTGAGAGCTGCCCTGTGGCGAGGTGAAGG
>CAJNDS010002237.1:0-170000 GCA_905221605.1 Symbiodinium natans | reverse complement strand
GGGCCAAGCGACGGTGTCAAGTCAAAGGAGCCGGTGAGCAAGACGGTGCCATTCCAAAAGGTCGTCGTGCTGCTTGTAGAGGTCACGGACTCGGGTTGACTTGTAGACATCACACCCCCCTAAAACATCACGTTGCAGCGAAACACACACACACACACACACACACACACACACACTTTTCCACTTCCACTTCCACTTCCACTTCCACTTCCACTTCCACTTCAACCTCCACTTCCACTTCCACGTACACTTACACACTTTTACACTTTTACACTTTTACACTTTTACACTTTTTCACACCGGCGCAAACGACTTGTGAACGGCTGCACTACCACTTTAAGACTCTCACGGTCGTCGATGACATGGACGATGTGGTCGTTGACAGCGTCGTTGTGACCGACGTGCTGGTTGCGGTTGAGGTGATCTGCAAGTGAACAGCGATGGTAGGGTATACGGGTATATGACCGAGGTTTTAGCGAGTTGGGCTGCACCTGTGACACTGTGGCAACCCCCGAGCGAGCTTCAAGCCCCAATCGACTCGCAAACTCGAAGTCACAAGCCCACAATGCCCAGACCGAAGCAAAAACGTCAGCACTTTGAGTCTATTGCTCGCTCCGGATTGTGGCTATGCGCCTATGCGCTGAAGACTGGAGAACAGACGGCCTCCAGGCACACCGGGTATGTTCCGTTGAAGGTGCCGTCCGGCAGGCCTGATGGAGCCGACTCGTAAGGTTGCGATGTGATGTGGTCACGCTTCGAACCTACGAATCTTGGAGTTCCTGGAATGACCATGTGAAGCACATCAAGCGGCCAATGCGGAGTGCTCAGGGTTGGAGTGTTCAGGCTTTTGCCTGGACACTTACACCCAGGTTCCGGCCTTGAATCCTTGAAAGGGGCGCAAAGGGGTGCAGAGTTCTGGGGGTGGGTATAGCTCGGGTTTTGGAAGCTCATCCTCACCCAACACTTCAAAAGCAAGCACAAACTTCTGGCGCAAAAGCTTGGAATAGAACACAGGAAGCAGACCACCAATAATTCAAGATGACAATGATGCACCTTGTTGGAAAAACTGCCCAAAGGAATCTGGCGAATTAGCTTTGCTACGAGTAACATATCCACACAGAAAACCAACCGATGTTCCGAACAGAAGGCGTGTAAAACTAACGCATGCCAAGCCGCACGTCCACGTCTCCATGCCGGGGTAGTAACCCGCAGCACAGGAGACGGTGCACGTAGCAGCAGTCCTTAAGCCGTGAACAGCCCGGGTCGGCACCCCCCTCCCCCCACCCCCCCCCCTTTGATCCCCTTGCTCTACAAGGAGGCTGTGCCTGAGCACTGATCACACAGAATTCCCGCACAGATGCCGCCTTCTTCCTATGTCCGACAAGGGATATACCCAGACTTCCACCTAGGCACCCCTGCCCCATCGGTTTAGGCTGTTGAGGGCCCGTTAAACTTTTGGGCATGCCAGGGATCGCTGTGCCCGTGCAGTCATCGGTGTACTCGATCCCAAAAGGCACGTTGTACAGACATGGGATGGCGGTGCAGACCTGAGTTTCGACTTATACGCCGTGTCCATCCCATGGAAATGAACTGCGGCAACTCTCACAGCGCCTCTTGCCCTTGCGAAGTGGGCTCCTTTGGGAAGACCCCTGAACTGCCAAAACCAGACCGGTCACTTTCTGCCTCAGATCATTACGCTGCAGCCCCGGGAGCAGGGACTTCACCGCGCAATGTGTAGCCATCCTGGCAAGGTTGGGCCATCAGAAATGAGTGCTTGGGGATGCCCAGGTAATGTACAGTACTGACCTGTAATGGCAGCCTCAAACCCTCCGAAGCCCCGAAACTGAACGATCCGAGCACTTGGTCTGCGAGATTTGGAAGAGTTTTTCCAGTAGCGCATCCCAAGCTTTCCACATCTCACACCGAAAGAGGACCCCCCATTCTGTTGTTCTTTGCTTGTGGCCAGATTCGAATCCCTCCCATATTTCAAGGCAAGCGTCTATCATGGGAACGTTGCTCACCGGGTTCAGGCCACTCTCGGCCTTGGCGGAAGCACGTCACTCCCTGGGACTCGTAAGCCGCACGCCTAGAGGGCCGAATCTTCCCATTGCAGCCGGGCATCGCTGGCGCAGGACCATTGCGGAACCTGGCGCTGCTGGTTGCTGAGCCCTTGTGGGGTCCTTCCCTCATGCTGGCCTAGGATACGAGTACCAACAGGTGACCATGGCAAAACGCAAAGCCCTCGATCTTACCCTGCGCAGGGGGAGGCTAGTAAAGCTGCAAAGCAGACCTAGCAGAACGTGCTGAGGAAGATGCTCGGGTAGAGTTGGTCACGTGGACAACCCAGCGTAAACGCAATGGTATGCTCCCACCCACCTGGCTCTGTTGCATCCTGTACCCCTGACCTCAGCAGAGCTGTAGCGCAGCACATCTTGCCAGCTGGTCAGCTCTCTACATCCTCATAACCCGTATGCTAAGTGCTCGGACATGCCAGCCTCGTTGACGATACACTCACCAGCTACCCTCAGAGTTGCAATCGGAGCTGCGGCGCATCCAACTTGCAGCTTTCACCCAAACGGCCGAGCGGCTGCAGAAGGCGAAGCACGAGCGATCCGACAGGACCTTCACAGATTGGCTCCAAGATCCCAAGATGTGCAACTCATCAAGGAACACAGGGCTCAGGGGGCAGGCTGCTAGGGACCCGTGAAGCATCAAAAGGGAACCCCATAGAAAGCCGGCACAGCAAAGGAGCGTTGGCGCACGTGTGGTCAACGTTGGGGATGACGATGTTGCTGTTGCACTCGATTCGGTCACCTGTGCACTCTTGGGACCAAAGACCTGTGTCCTAGGGAACCTAATTTCCAGTCCCTTGGCAAGAACTCTAAGAGCCTGAAGCCTCAGTGGCAACCCTCTGAAGGAAAGCCCCAGCGGCATTGGAGGCTCGAGCCGTCGCTGGAAACCTGACCCTGAAGGTCGCAGTTGTAGCGGGTGCTGGTGGTGTTGCCGCTCGCCTTGCAAAACAAGCCGTTTGTGAGTCTATGGGTGCTGACGGTTTGGGGCAGAAGCTTATGAGGTAAGGATTTAGGGGGTTTGTGGAGTGTAGGGTTTGGGCGCTGCGCCAGGGCCAAGCAGCTGGCAGGTACCCCTTCTTGCATGTCTGCTCGCAGGACCTGGAAGGTCAGGGCGCATGTGGGTTGTAAGATGCGGAAAGGACCAGGCAACCCTGATGCTCCAGTCTTCATGTTCAATAATGATTCCGCGAGCTGATCGGTCACGACAAAAAAGGCTCTGGAAAGTTTCTGTGCTAGCTCCATCGTTCCGCATCTCGGATCACGCTGCTTGAATCACCCAAAACACAATTACCCAAAACACATTCACCCAAAACACATTCAAGGGTCGTCTTGCACGTGCAGTTCAAGAAGCTCGCCAGCAACCATGGTCGAGCAGTTGTCCACAAGGATGTCAGAGGCGCCAATGCTGGGGCAAGTAATTTGTTCGCCTGGGGAGAAACAGGATGTGCGCTGAATCACAACCCAGGAAAAGCCTCACAGCACGAGCCTCCCCCTTCTTACCTGCCCCCCCCCCCCCACCCCCCAAGCCGCTGAAGAGTGGAGATCTCGCTTCCCCGAAACAAGAAACCCTAATTGCTCTCGTTGCCCTATACGATAGGAGGGGGGCTTCAATATTCAATCCAATATTCAGGGCAGAAATTAAGGGCGTAGGGGGTTTGGGCCGAGTCAGTCGCCACTCAGACAGTCCCGGCCGCACACCGGCAGAACCCCGGTCAGTGACAGTCCGCTGCCACCGAGGTCACACTGCCAGACCTGCGGCTCCAACCAGGGGGCACCCCCAGGTTAGGAGATTCAGACTCCCCAACCATGACAACATGGTACAACTCTTGGACGCTCGGGCTATTTTTACTTCGAGGGGTCTCAAAGGTTTGGGGGAGGGCATTACAATCTCCGAGGCCTCAAACTCACAGGCCTTGCGTTGCATACCCCTCGACCCCTCGAAAACTCAGATAGCAAGACAAGACAATTCGGGCACGTCCCGACACTCCACACTTCAGCCGAAGCTTCTTGGAACTTGGTGTTCACCAGCCAAAAAGAGTCTGGCGAGCCGAAGCTACGATCCTACTGGCCGCTTGCGAGGCTGACTCTTGAAGTCGCCTCCCCAGCGCCACCATTTCGGAGCTCGTACCTGGAGGTCCGCTTCGGGGTTGGGGCAAAGGTTGGCACTGCAAAGAGGGGGACCAGAGCTGAGCAGAGTCGTCATGCAATGAATGTCTGAATCCCAAACAACCCCCCTCTGTTCAGTCGGCACATGGGTTTGCCCTTCAGCCAATCCAGAAAGGTGAGACGTGCACCCCCAAGATCCCCAAACAGGTCGGGAGACCCCGGTGCACAGAACACGCTGCAGCTGCGGCCGAAGAAGATGCCCTCCGAGTGGCGACTCGTGGGGGGGGGGGGGGGCCCGTAGACTCTAGGACTCTAGGAATGAATCTCAGGGCGCCCTTGAAAGGATGAAGATTCAAGGATCAGAGGGGCTTGGCTTGCGGCTCAATGGCTTAAGGTCCTGATAGCAGCTGTAGCAAGTAATCCTTGAAGTTGACTTTCGGATGCAAGAAACCCAAAACAGACGCGTCCCAACACCCTGATGAGCAGCAAGTCCTGATGCAAAGTTCGAGTCCTCACTCCAAACCAGCCCAGGGTTGAGGCACAAAAAGTAATTCGAGCATTGCGGGGACAAGATGCTCCGAAGTTTGAGGCTGCGGAGGTCGGAGAGCGGTTCCCTGAACTCCCCTCCACCGACAGCTTGTGCAGCCTGACAGTTGTGCGCAATCGACGGATCCTGCGCATCTCAGGGCTTCGGCCTTTGGGGTCGAGGATGTAGGTAGGTAAGGCCCACAGCTTCAGTAGGTTTGCGCGTGTGCCCGTCAAGAAAGATCAAGCCTTTTCAGGTTCGGGCGCTGCCTTCTGCGGACCTAAGAAGCCACAAAGAGTCCCTCACAAAGCTGAGGGTTCATGAAGATGATGGGCCTTTGATCGCTATCAAGCCCTGGGCCTTAAACCCTTTCCTCTTAAGCCCGCAAGTGCAAGAATCCAAACTCCAACCGTTGGCTAAGCTTTCCTCAAGCCGAAACCCCTAGTTGAAGACTCTATTTTCCAAGACAGGGTGGGAACACATCTTTGCATACTAGGGGTTAGCGCCTATCAATCTTGGCAGCAGCCATTTCTTTCAGACTGCTGCAGAGCTGGGTTCACTCAATTGGCTTCGCTTGCGCAATGGCGGAGCAACCTAAGCTTCTTTCTTTGCTGGTCCGTTTTCGCACATGTTTTTTTGGCACTTGATGGCACTTAGACTTGGCATCAGGCTCATTTCCACACGCGGTGACATTCAAACTCCCTCTGTCCTCTCTGGCACCTCGAGGGTTGTGCTCCCTTCACCCCTTTCAGCGCGCCGCTCCCCGTGACTTGGTGGCACAGGTTCAGCACGGACTCCCCAAATCCGAACGTCCCGAAACCCGATACACCGACCCGAAACCCGTACATGTCCTGGAGCATGGGATTCGCCGGGCATTCTGCCGGTTTGCAGATCCTCGGCTTGAGAGACAAGGGCTCTTCGGAGCTTCTGGGGGCGCTTTGAGAATTTCCCCCCAAGCCTTAGACCCAAAGAGCTCCGGGGATTGAGTGCAACTTCAGGGCCCTGAAGACACACTCCTCCCTGGATTGAAATGCTCATTCAACCTGCTCTCAACTGAGAGTACCACAAGCCCTTCCCCGCCAAGGTGCGGCAGCGTTCCGATGAGAGATCCGCTGGCGTCGCAAGTCATGATTGCCGAGTTCGGTGTGCTGCCCGGCTTGCAGGTGACGTTGCCTCATCTCACTGCGTCTCCAGTGATTTATAGATCTGCCATGAGCATCCCTGCAAAACCCCATCCCAGACAACTCTACACCCTAAACTGCACTGTTACCGCAGTCATAGGTCGCTGGGGCTTCGATTACTTCCCTTCCCGGTAGCCGGTCAGGCTGGGACTTGGACTGTTGAGTCGTAGAGTCGTAGAGTCTTGAAGCAGTGTTGATTTCCAGCCCAGCCCTGACCCAGACATGGATAGCTCAAGCAAGCCGCATTGCATGTCGGTCGTCATGCCATCACAGTCCTTCACACAGTCACGGGGTGCTGAAGCTTCTCGTTTGCCATGAGGGTCCCAGAGCATTCAACAAGACATGGACCTCCCTTCAACCTTGCAAGAGGTTCTTGTGGGTATCCGTGCATTTGATCTAGGGGTTGTCGACATCTAGCAACTCAGACTGACTAGCTCAGAAAAAGGAAGAGAGGCTCATTGAAAACTTCCATGCTTAGAGAAGATTCAGCTGATCCTGACATGTCTTAAAATACTCCCAAAAGACACTCGGGGGCACCTCGCCCGAGAAAGCCGCATCCGTTGGGATAGTGTTGGCGCCTTGGATCGAGAAGGTCCGACCCTTAGGATGCCCTGCGCCGTGCTTCAGGTTCAAAGTTGCATCCTAAATCCCTACTTTACGGAACTTTTTGGGGGGGAGCTCCGGGAAAAAATCGGAAAGCCCCGCACCTCCAATACTGCGGGCTCGCCACAGGGGTTGCCGACGCAGTCGGGGGCCGCACCGGCAATGGTGCCATCCGCCATGCACTCAAACCTTGCTGGGGCCACACAAGGCAAGGTAAAGAAGGCCAGTTGGGGTGGTAAGCTCCCAACAAAAAATGAGTTCGGAATAGAGCCCCAAAACGATGTGACAAAAGAGTATCTGTAAGGTCCCGCGCTTGTGTTTCGGAGGGCACACAAGACTTGTTGAAGATCTTCTTGGGGGTCTGTCTCTTAAGTCAGCTCAGGTTAGAGGGTCCCAGGGATGAGCCAAGAGACTGCGAACCCCAGCCAACAAGAGTCCAGCCCTTGGCACAGCTTACACCGCAGGTGTCCTGAAACATGTCTGGTGGTTGGGGGGCCAACCGTTGGGAGTCCCAATCTTTCGAAACCATCAAGCCCTGAGTTCTTCAAGCCCTGAGTTCCTGGGAAACTGTTTGCACCTCTTTCAGAGTCATCTTTTACAGCTTCTTGTAGCTGCATCCGGCCGAGCCGAGAAGCCTGCTGAAACGCTCTGAAGCCACCACTTGGGGAGGTGGGGTGCTTAAAATGTGGTGATGTGGGGTTGTCAGCACCCCTGGCTAATCAGTATGCTTCTCCGTCCTAGCATGCCTATGCACCCAGAGTCACCTAACTTCGCAAGGATGGGGTGGAAAGCCCCTCCGGTCAGGAATGGAACACCGAGTGATCAACCCTGCGCGTCCTGGAACACCATGCCCGCGCAATTGTGCGCGAACTTCGGCCCCTTCAGGGGTTGAAGGAGCTCCAAGGGGTTGGAGTTCACGGTTGACACATTGGCAGCTCCCTTAAGGATGATGTCTACTCCCAGACATGAACCCTAAACCCTAGGCCCTAAACCCTAAACCCTTCAGGGATGGATGGGTCGAGTTCATTTTTCTTGCACGCGGGGACAATCCTCACAGAGTTCTCGGCCCACGGCGCTTGTGCTTTCAGGAACTTTCCTCGGCTTTCATCCTGAACCCTAAACCCTAAACCCTAAACCCTAAACCCTAAACCCTAAACCCTAAACCCTAAGCCTAAACCCTAAACCCTAAACCAAGAAAAACCCCAAGCCCTCTGTACTCGAGCGGCCATGGTCAGGTCGGTGCAGGTGACGCGCTGGCAGGACGGCAGAGTTCCTCCGCCGAGCTGCAGCGAAGCCGAGGCAAGAACAGGCTTAGACCCCGAGACGTTGGGATGCTCCCCCTGATACTGACAGTCGGTACTAGAATCCCTATGAAGGACTGTCAGTTTCAGAAACAACAGACCAACCTAGACTCTAGACGTTCAGCCGCTTCTTCCGCTGTGCCGTCACAAGCCGAGCCAGTGCCATCAACCATGAGCCGCAAACTTCCCATGCCAGACCCCCGCATGGGAACTTGAACTCTGATCCCCGACGGGGTGGCTGCCAAGAGGCCGTTAAACTCACTGGTCGCTTCGCACCTCGGCTTTCCCAAGGGTGGGCGCAAGAAGTCCTCTCTTGGGTTTCGAAGCCCTCTGATGCCACAGCATCCAAAGCCCACAAGTTTCAACAGCTTCGGGGCTGCGGCCCCAACGGGTGGGAAGCCTGCAAATACCTGCAACACATAACATCCCCAACCCTAATCTTGATGCACGCATCACCGAGACACTTGAACTCTGACGCGCTGTTGCCAGAAGCATACTCGAATCCCTCGGCAGGCCGAAGGCAGCTTCATCGCACTTCCCAAGCCAAAACGCGAAGATCTGCACTGCGCCCTCCGAAATCTTCAACAAGGCCAGAAGCAAATTGCGGATCCACTGTAGGGCACGGCGGCTAACCCCGAAAGTGCCACTGAGAACAAATTGGCCACCGCCCTTCTCACGTATTCACATCGGCCCGTTTCGATTCTCTTTCTCTCTGCAATTCCTGGACGGAGACTTTACAGAACTCGGCTCAAGGGTCCCGGTCCAAGAGCGAAGAGGGTGGGTAGAAACAAGTTACAACAGATGCCGTGGCTAGACTCTCTCGGGGGCGCATCTGAGGCTCTGAGGGTCGGCTCCAGGGGAGTTCTTCTGAGGGAATCTCTGCACAAATCCTGTGAAAATCGAGCAACCCCACACAGCCGAGGCCGGAATAGCGGTCTCTTTTCACCTTTTCCCGCGAGCCCTCCCTGGCTCAAGACCCATGGTGGGGGTTGACGAACATAGGGGACCCCTAATACAAACCCCCTAATCGTAGGATTCCCTTCTAACAAGGGCCCCAATAAGGTACCCCCCTGGAACCCTAAAACCTAGAACCCTAACACCCCAAACCCTACCCCCAATTTCGAAACCCCCGATTTCTCAAGCTTTTCTCCGAGGGACCGGGGCGGTGCAACCAGCCTGGCAGGTGCCTCCAGTCCTGGATGTTGAGTGCCCCTTAAACCCTAAACCCTAAACCCTTAGAACACGGGAAAGCTGCGTCTCCTGATTCCTCACCTTCGGTAGCTGCTGTGAGGGTTCACTGTTCAGGGTTGGCTGAGGGTTTTGGGGTTCGGCTTGAGGGTTTAGGGCCTATAGGGTTTTGTGTTTCAGCGGTTTCGGAGGTTTAGTCCTTCTCCACGACCGTCAAACACACGTCACACTTTGAGGGCAGAACCCTAAGCCCTCAACCCGAAAAAAGGGTAGACCTCGAGCCGAGAGTCGTGACATTGGTGCAGTTGTGCTCGAGACCCACCGCGCTAGGCACATTGTAGGTGCACGGCAGCGCAACGCAAGTGGGAAGAGCACCTGGGATTTGGGGAAGAGCCTGAACCTTAAACCCTGAACTCGGTTTGACAGGACTTGTTCAGGGTTGTAGAAGTTTGTAGTAGTCTATTTCGCTGATGCGGAGTCAACTTCACCTCCAGTTCTCCTTGCGCTTGTAGTTCTGATTGTTCTTATCGCGCTTATAGTTCTTATTGTTCTTCTTGTTCTTCTCGCTCTTGTTGCTCTTCTTGCTCTTGTTGTTCTTACTGCTCTAACTGTTCTCATGGTTCCCACTCAGAACTCTGAGGGCTCCCCTGTGAGTTTCGGCTGAGTTTGGACCTCTGGTGTCTGCAGGGGCATCACACGGCATTGTTCCAGCAGCGGTCCTTTGCCACGCAAAAATCAAAGCAAAACACGTTCTCGGGACCCTTGCCATTGGGACACTCTGATCGGCGAGTCTCAGAAGCTTCTTTTGTTCTGGGAGTGAAGTGTTGCTTTTGGAATAGTTTGCTTGATGTTTTTGTGGTTGTGTTTTTGCTTTTTCCCAAACCCCCCCCCCTTTTCCGGTTTAGCAGGAGTGTTGTTTTTTGTGTTGTTTTTGTCGTTTTGTTCTTACTGTTGAGATTCTTTGCTGCGGAGGTTAAGTAATCATTGCGATCTGCTGTACAAGATAAAGATAATATATACAACACATCCGAGTAGCATAAAACATATGTCATCTAACATACAGCATGCCATATATGTCACATAACACATAACATATCGTCGATAACACAGAATACACCATTTCCGAAATCCGGGGGTACCCTACTCAAGTCCTTAGTAAAAAGGAATCCTACCATTCTGGGGTCTACATTAGGGGTCCTTTTTTTCGGTAGCCCCCATAACCCTACATCCTAAACCCTCCCTAAACTCCGCTTGCCGCCGAGGCGCTGCCGACCAATGCCCCGTTGTCACAGACGGTCAGCGCAGCAGCGCCTCGGCACTTCGAAGGCTCGAGGGGCTCCCAACAAGAGACTCAAAGGACCCTGACGGTAGGGTTTGGGGTTTTAGGGTTTAGGCTTAGGGCTTAGGGTTTAGTACATGTACAAGCACGCTCAATGCAATTGACCGAGGCATGCCGCAGAAGGCCCTCCAACGTGGAGTTCTCACTTTAGGCCTTTGGGATTGGATTTGTCCGGCTCGGAACACTCTTATCTTCAATGCATGCCAGCAGCCGCTCAACTCATACCCACGGCTGCAATGGCTGATGCACACATCATCGTGGACGAGGCTGTCGCAGCTGTGCCTTGTGCTGCGGAGGAAGAGAGCGCGTCGAACCTCTAAAGGGGGCCACCTCTTCGCAATTCTGAGAACTAAGCCATCCCATGCCGGCCAGAACCCCGAACCCTTGTTCCTAAGTCCGTCTGACTCTCCATGCCCGAGCTGCAGAAACTCGATGGAGTTCAAGCCGAAAGCATCCACGGCGGCCTGGGGGCAAGCGGAGGTCTCTAGCTTGCTCTGGGGGAGGTGCAGGGTTTAGGGGCCGAAGGGTTTGCCGGTTGAGGGGTGTAGCGTTTAGGGGTTGAGGGTTCAAACAGATTCTGAGTGGTCGTGTGGGACACAAGGCGCTGCATTGCGGGGGGAGAGGGGAGGGGGGCCACATAGGTAACGATGCAATTCCCATGCAATACCTATATGTTTTCATTATACTGCACTACCCAAAAAAACCTTATCCAAGCAAACAGGCCCTAGAGTGCCGTTGACGAGCTGACAGTCACAAAGTCTCCATTGCCTGACCGCAGCTCGCCGCAAGCATTCGCTCTTCGGCCAGCCGACGGCCGCCATCAGCAACACAGGAGATGTTGCTGCCCTGCAGGTTTTGCTGGCGTTCGGTACTTATCCCAATCGAAAAAGGAGTCCAATACGCTTGCCACGCTAAAGCTGCATGAAGCAGTAGGGGGCACCTGAAAACAAGAAACCTAGCGGGCTCATGGGCATGCAAAGCTCGCCCAGTGCCGAAGAAATCAGGTCAGTGGTTGGTTGAAGCCACGTGGATGCCATGTGTGAGGGTGACTGCATCATGCTTTTTGCACAATCTGGCAATCATATCGTCTTAGTCTGAGATGAGGCTGGCCTGCGCCTCGACCTGGATGGTGGCGGTCGTATCGTTGGCCACGCAGCGGTAGGGCTGGGGATCCTTGTCACTTGGCTTAGCATGCGCTCAAAGGGCTCTTCAATTTGGAAGTGCAGAAACTGGCATCCTCAGAAACAGGACATGTCTGTGTAACTTTCCAAACGATCCCATCCAACTCAGCAGCGCTCCTCGAGGGTTTAAGCACTCTGGGAGGTGGGATTCGAACATTCGGACTTGGGTTGCAAGCTTAGGGTTCCATAGGGTCCCCGAAGCAATGCTCGCAACGAAACCATGGGGTTGAGCCGAACTTCTCCGGTGTAGTTGGTCAAGCAATAGGCGTAGCACTCAGCGCCGATCTTCAGATTTCCTGAGCTCGAAATCCTTGTGGGTGGGAAAATGCCCTAAACCCCCCAAACCCGAGAAGAAGGCACTATACACTTCAATGATAAGAAAATGGAGCCAGAAGGGCTAAATCGTCGGAATGCATGTTCAGATGGATGCAAATACAACTGGGTTGACGTAATTAAGTAGGATTTAGGGTAAGGACAATGAGTTCAAGGTAAGGAAGGTACTGCAAGGGTTTTGCGTTCAAGAAACCCACAACCCCAAAACCCCATAGAGCACGTCGCACCTTAAACAGGCCTTGCCCTGGCCGCCTTCTGACCCTGCTTTGAACCGAGTCGCCCCTAAACCTCAAAAGCCCTAAGAATTCTACGATGCCCTCGGCCTTAAGAGCACCCCAGCGACCACAGGTGCTGCCGACACCCTCGCCGAAGTCGGGTGCGGCGCATGTGGCCTCTGCCACCTGGACCCATGGAATCAACTGCAGCGCTCCCAGAAGTTGCGCAAAGGAAGGGTTGATGTGGTTCGAGTGAGGGTCTGGCCCGTTTGGGGTTTTCTGAGCGCCTCTGGCACATTGCCCCGGAAGCCACCATCCACACCACACGTCAGGGGCGTTGCTGTCCTTGCGCTGCGTTGGGTTCGGGGTAGGGCTCAGCCTGGACCTCTCGCAATGCTCGCCAGGTCCGTGTTCAAGGGGGCTTTCACGACAACCTCGGGAAGCCTCTCCCTCTTTTGAGCCAAGGCGGCATGGTGAAGCCGAACGCCGCCGTGACCTGGCTTTGCTTCCCAAAGCAACTGGGATCACCGAATCCCGCACTTGTCTTCCCAGATTCCCCACCGGCAGGCTGGTTTCCAACCCTCGTTCCCTCATTCAGAAGTTTGCACATATGTCTTGGGAGCTGTATGGCTTCACGGCTCCTGGAATCAACAAGCATCCTGTGACTATGCAGGGCTAGCTACTGACTGTCACTCAACCCAGCTCTCCTCACCCAACCCAAACCTCAGACCCACACGATGCTCCTTGGCTGCACCTTTAGTCCTACATACTGTCAAGAAGCAACGCAGACTGAACCCTCAACACCCATCCAGACCCCCAAGCCTCCCCGAAATTCCCAGCACCGAAACCCAATGCCCTACAAGCAACAGGCCACGGAACGGAGCAAGTCTGCAAAGTGGTCTTGCCGACGCAGTCATGCTCAATGCCCCGTCGGCTTGGAACTCCGGTCACGCACATCTTGCTCATGCACACCTTGCTTCAGATCCCTGCTATTTTCGGGCGCCAAGCAGCCAGATTGCTTGTGGCACCACGTCTAGCGCCCTAACGCCTAACTAACACGATGGGGCCCAGACAATGATGCATGTAAACAGGTCAATGTCAGAGCCCGAAGCGGCCAGGACACAGGACCGGTGGAGTTCTCGGCGGGGATGAGGCCCACGAACTCCGCATAGCGTGCACTGGTTTCCGGCGTGGCGTCACATACCATCACTGTCGCGTTGCCCTGGATATCCCAGCCTCGAATCGAGTCTTTTCAGCATCGTTGCTTTCCAGGCATCCCTTTTTGACAGCCAAAGGCCAAACCATGCCTGTCGCGCAGAAGGTTGTGCAAATGTCCCCATAGGTCTGGTTCACGCAGGAGTCCGCGAACTGTGGCTCCGAGAACGGTGAAATCGACGAGAGCGATAAGCCTTGGGAAGAACAGTCCCGAAAGTCACCAGGTCGGCGCAACTTCAGACCCTAAACTGACATGGGGAACGGTTGGGCGCTTCAGGGGGAGTCTGAGGGTGCTGCACTTCGTTGGCGCGCAAGAGAAGGTGCTGCGTGCGAAGCTGCCGTCCGTCTGGCAAGACATGTTCGCGGATCCTCGGCTTCACTTCCCAGTTCCGGAACTGCTCAGAATTCCAAGGCAACAAGAATCCCCAACCCTAGGCCATAAGCTCAAGACTCTACGCCCGAGGATAAGTGCAAGTCATGCCTCCGACGCCCTCGTATCCGCGGGTGCAGCCCAGATCACAGCTGCGACCCGTGGTGGTCCCGACGCATGCCTCCCCCCAGGGCGGGCTGTCCACGAACCCCAGATGCCGTGAGCATGCCTAAATCCCCTTAGAAAACCCTCAAGCCTACATCCCCCCCCCCCCCAAGACCCTAAGTCACCTAAATCCCAAAAAAAAAAGCCCTCCAAGGCCTCGGCCGTGACTCCGACCCCAATTGACACGCCTTCCAAGGAGCCTTCGGATTCTGGAAGGCTTGGTCTGTTGTTATAAGGGTTTCGGGTTTGGGTTTTGGGTTTGGGTTCTAGTGGGGTTTAGGGTTTAGGGATTGCAGGCATCGGAAGATGGAACAAATCGAGGAACATCATTTGTAGCCCCATGGAATTCCAGGCTTTCTTGGGGGGGGGAAGCTTTTGGCTGTGGGGGAGTCGGTGCACCCTTCCAAACTTTGAGGCGCCACATGCTCGGAAAGAAGGCTTGCGGCTCCGAGCCATCACCGTCTTTCCTCTCCTCCTTTTGGGGTGGGGCAGTTACAATAAGCCGCTTGTTTTGGGGAACTCAGAAACAAGATACATCTCTTGCTTCCAAGAAGCAAATCAGCGCAGTACAATTGGGCTTCTCACCCAGCAAGATGCCATTGTCACAGTCCTTTGCTGCTGCCGGACTGCTCACAGCCCAAAGCAGCAGACCAATCAAACTGGTGTGTACAATTGTCTAAACACACCAGGCGCCATCTGCTTGGGGGAGCCGGAGTAGCCCTCGTTGCACGTGCCCATGCCTCAGAGGTGAGAGCTCAGCGGTTGGAAGATGTTCCCAACTGGGTCAACATCTCGAAGACCCCAAGAACCCCCTGCGTGAACTGCTTGCACCAGGCGGCAAAGATCTCCGTGCTTTACGCCCGCACAGTCCGTGGAGAAGGATAGATCACCCACCATGTCCGAAGGAATCGGGCAGGCCTACCAAACTCGGTTCCACAGAGTGTTTCGACATTGAAACCAGGAGGGTCTGCCACCTTTAAGCCCCAGGACCTGCCCTCTTCTCTTCAGAAAGTCTCGTTAAGCCGTTCAGCCGTCAAGCGCTTAAGATCCGTTAAAAGCCAACTCTTCCGCAGCCAGCTTCCCCCACCTTTCGTGTGCAGGAAGTGGCCGATCCAGTGAACATGCCGTCGGCGCCGCATGACTGGTTCGCCGGGCTGCCCTCGTAGCCGTACATGCACGTCACCTCTGCATGAAGGATCATGACACAAGGGCCTCGTAGAGTTTAGGGCTCCGGTGTTGAGATTGAGTTTTCGGGGTTTGGGGCCAGCTTACAGTTCAGGGCCGTGCCTCACACGAGTCACCCGCCACCGTGCCCAGGCACGCCGTGGTGTTCGCGCCGATGTCAAAAGGGATCGAGCCTTACGGATCACAAGGGTTCAGCCTACAATGTGCCGGCAACCACCAGTGAACCTCCATACACACCCAAGTTATAAGAGCTCCACCTGTACAATGCAGAGGACTTTGGGGGCTTAGTGAGGCTAAAGGAGCTGTACCCGAACCCTCTGGGGCTTTGCCAGGATGCTGACGCTGCACTGGATCCTCTCACAGACGGGCGGGGTTCCGGTGAAGTTCTGATCAATCCCACAAGAATACCTGCGGCAGGAGTTCAACTTCCCCCCAAGAGAGAAAGCGCTCCGAGGCCCAGATGTGGACACCCTCATGACTGCAGAACACATGCACATGCTCCAGGAAAACCCGGACCCTCAAGGCTGGGGCACACAGACTGAGCGGCCAGATATCCAGCAGGACACCGCAGGAAGCAGATGCTCCCTACCTCTGTATTGTCGCCTTGGTTCGGGGGCTGAGGACCTGGGGTAGGGATGAGGTTGTGAGTCACCACTGGTTTCAGGTTCGCCTCACTCGCTCCCCCTCCGCGTTTGGGATCCCTCGCATTTGAGGATGCTCGCGGGGCTCCCCAGAACTCTTGGGGAAGCTCGGGCGCAGCTGGGCATCTACGAAATGTCTATGGATAGTCGAGAGGAACATCATGTGAGTCGGCGAAGCAATCCATGAGCTTGGAAGCATGCGTCCCGCATTCTAATCTCATTGCCATGTGGGGGTCTCCGAACTTGAGGGTACCTTATATCCTACTATTTGGGGGGACTTTTTGGGGATCCCCTACTTTCGTAAGCCCATGTCCCGTAGAAGCAAAGGCGCAGTCGGAGGCATCGAAGCCCGTTGGGAGGCTCGAAGTAGAGCAGCTCGGCCTCGGTACACGACGACCCTCGTAGACAAACATACTCAAAAGTCCTCAAAGGGAGCTGTTTCTTAGGCGGTTCCGAAAAGATCGCGCCGTTAGATAGTGGTCAACAGGAGCAGCCCTGGCCCCCTTGCCAGAGCCCTCTCAAACTTTCCCCCCGAGTTTTCAAGCTTTTGGAAGTTTGGCAGGCAAGAGGCAGGAGGCACGCCAGACTGGGCCCCTCGAAGAGTCCAGTGCTGGGCTCACCTGGGCGTGAGAGAAGGGTATACAGGGTACTTAGCTCTTCACACATGTTACAAATAGCTATCCAAACGTAAGCGCTAGCTCGGGTTTCAGTTGTTGAGCCTGCTGTAAGTGGAGTCCCTTTTGAGGTACCCCCAATTTCAGGCTCCGTACTACAAGAGGAACCCAAAAAAACACAACCCACACCCCAAAAAGGGGGCTGGGCGAAATCATGGGTGCGGTAAACTGCTCTCACCAGGCCAGGGTAGCACAAAAAAACATCCGCGGCGAAGTGGCAGTAATACTCTGCGGGGCCTCCCTGAAAGCCCGTGTCGCAAGTCGCCTGCGCAAAGCTGTTCAGGGTTCGGCTCCTACACAGTGAACGTGGCACCTGCCTGACAGGTCTGACCGTTGGCTTTGTCCACGCAGTCACTGGTGATGACACCACGTCCTGACGGCAGGCCACCTCAGCTTCACGCGGATGCCATAGCGGTCATAGCGGTCATAACCCCAAAGAACCACCCAGATCCCGACGACTCTCTCACCAGGGCTCCCAATCACCCTGGCTTTATACCCTTATTCGCGCAATTTCGCGCACCCACACCCCCATGTCCAAGCTCGAGTTTTGTTGTTCAGGGATTTCAGGGTCCTGCTTGTGAAGGAAACGGGAGACGTCCCTCTGTGACTGTGCCCCCTTTCAGTTCTTGGGGAAGCACAAGCTCCCAATCCCAACTCCGGCTCCAACTCGGGGGCAACAGGGTTTGCGACCTGTGCGGCCAAGCATCCAGAACAGATGACCAGTTCAGTCTTTGTGCTGGTCGAGGTCATAGTTTGCGTTGTGGTTTCTGGCGGATCGCAGAGCTGAACCCGCAAACCCGAGATCCGCTTCTTGCAGGTGTGAGCAGCAGCTTGGAGGAACTCTGATAATTCTCTGTGATGTGGGAATGCTGCTACCTACCACACATGGTCCAGCAGACACTTCAGAGACCTTTCGAAGCATTCGACTCCGAACTGCTTCTGTCGCGAAACCCCTCAGCAGGTTTTTGCAGTTCACGGCCTCGCAACCCTACACCCTAAACCCTAAACCCTAAACCCTAAAGCCTAAACCCTAACCCTAAACCCCCTCTATGCTGCCAAAGCCACGGCAGACCGGCATCGCCCCAACGAATGCGTTCCCAGACGGCTCCTCACTGCACGTCAGCGTCCTGGGCTTTTAGGATTTGAGGGTTTCCGAAAATAGGGCGGTCCCGGTTATCAGGAAATCCTACAATTTGGTGGGGGCCATATTAGGGGTCCCTATTTTCATAAACCCCCATGTCTTTTTGAAGGGGAGCGCAAAGTCGTTGAGGGTTTCGGATGGTTTCGGTGCACCGTGGCTGCCAGGGCACGTCGGAGAGCCGTCAAAGCTGGGCAAGCAGGACGCCTGGCACGTCTGTCCCACCTGGAGGATTCAGGCTTCCAAACCGCCAAGGCTACCTAAAACCCTCGACTTTTCATGCTCCGATCCAGAGGCCCGGTTGGCCCATCAACCCTGAAAGCCTCAAAGGAACACAGGCTTAGGGTTTCGGGATCTTCAAAAAAAGAAGGGGGGGGTGCTCGATTGCTGCTCGAAGCCCCAACACCTCCTTCCCCTGGCAGTCCGAGAGATCAACGGCGGAATCCGCGGTTGGCGGCCGACACTGACCCGGAAGTACAGTGAAGGTCGAGCTGGTCGTCGAGGTGAAGGTTGTGGCCTCGAGTTGCAAGGACGACAAGAGCCGAAAGACCCTTCGGTGGTTTTTCATCGTTTCTTGGCATTGTGTTGAAGCCTTGTGGATTCTACTGGATCGGAGATCATGTTGGCAGAGCTGATTGTCCAAGCCTTGCAGCCCTTCTTAAAGCAGACACGCGCTCACGAGGAGAGCCCCGTATGCAGCATGCAGGAGCTGGCGTTGCCCTTCTTTGAATCCCCAAAATCCGCCGCTGGCCCGTACCTTTTTGGGCTGTATAAGTGCGGTCTACACATGCCTAAAGAGAGCCGGTTTGGGGACTTTGGCAGGCTGCGTCTGCAATGCCTGCAAAACATCTGACGCAGGTCTCTTCCATACTCCTATCGGGCCCCCATGTCAGTACACACCTGCTCTTACCTCTTACCCTAAACTGTTCTGCCTCTCAACACGGGAAGGCTCCGAGCTCACGGCCGACACCGTTGTTGTCGTTGTCGTAATGAGCTGCGGGGTCATCAGTGTGTAAGGCACCTCTTGAGAAGCATACATTAGTTCACCGCTTGGAGGAGCCAAACGAATCAGGTCTATGCCTCGGAGTTCAGGTTGAGTTTCAGGGTTGTGTGGCTTCAGGCTCTTTCACGTGCTGTCCTGCGCGGAGGAATGCTCTCTGCGTGACACACCGACACGAGAGCCTGCGGCGTTTCGATGCATTTGCCACTTCCGAACATCGGCTTCCAGGTGCAGCCTACCTCGGATCTGGCAGAGTTTAGGCTTCGGACTGTTGCAACGTGACCGTCCATCCCCTCGCAACATGAAACCACCAAACTTCGTGGGGCCTGTTTCGGGGCGAGCTTGCAATTAGGGTCACCCACAGCCGAGCTGCTTTCGGACCGGTCATGTTGATCTTTATGGTTGCGGGGTTCAAGGCATCATAGGGTTTAGGGAAGAGAGGGGAGCGGGTGCTCGCCAGGGCAGCTCCTGATGCGTGGCGCAGAGTCGCGACGTTTAGAATTGCGCAGCCTAGCCTTCCATCGGATCACACGTGACCTTGCTGCTGAGGATGAAAGAATCTCATGGGCACTCCAATCTCATACTCCCCACCTGACACCCAGCTGCGTTGTCAACGCAGCCGGTCGGGTCCTCGATGATGAGGCTGCAGGACGAGATGTTACCTGTCAGAAGTCATAAGGCTTCGGACTGAAAAAGGTGCCATTCCTTGGGGGCCTTGAGGTGGGAAAGGGCTCTGAGCCCGATTCGTGCTTTATACCGCCAAAAAAAAGGCACCCCAGGCCTTCCGCCACCAAGAAATCCTCCTGCCGGTACCTGGGCTGCCACCATCGCAAGAACCACGGCAAACCCAAAGACGAAGCAAGTCAAAGAGAGGCCTCGAACGTACAAAGCACTCTTCAAAAAAAGGAAGCATCCCCTGAGGCCCATCCATGTAGGCAAACAGCGCTCGACGAAGCTGGGCCCCCCCACACGGAGCACCTTCTCGGGTCGACAGGATGTGCCGCGGCGAGGACCTCAGGCATAGCGCATCTGCACATGCCAAATAGTATGTTCAGGCTAGTGGCGAAATTGGTGGTGAGGCTGTTGTACCACGCCAAGCTCATGGTAGACTCCAATACGAAAGCGTCGAACTCTAAATAACTCACCTTCGAACTATTGAACATGCCGCGCAAACGTCAGAACTTCTCCAGGCAATCGAAGATACCGTAGACTAACCCAAGAGCCCTCAGCACAGTGTCTCAAGTCAATAATCCCAAAAACTTCCGTTCCGAGGCGCATTCCAGGCTCGGAAGCCGACTTGCTGCTTGGCTTTGGGAACCTCACAAGAATGTACGAGGCCCTCGGGTTGTTGAAGGGAAGTAGAGTCTAAGCCAAGTTTCCGGGGTTTTGGGTTTAGGGCTTAGGGTTCATGTACATCCAAGTGCCCAGCCAACCGACACTGTGTATGAACTTGCCATGTGGAGAACGGCAGAAAACGAGAAGTTTCCTGAGCCCCGTGCGTAGTCGAAAGCGGAGCCGGTCCTGGACAACATCCAGGCCTGACGCGCCACAACCCAAGGAACAGGACTCTTCGGCCTTCTTCTGGCTTCGGGCTTCATTGGCTTATGGGGGGCAACGGGGCTCCCGCAGCAATGCACGAAAGCCACTTAGGCCATGGCAATGTAACCATCGGCCGTGGGAGGGTGCACGAAGCCACACTGGCTGTACTTCGGCAGGCTGCCTCTGCAATCGAGTTTTGGGGAAAGGATTCCTGCCCCCCAAGTCTAAGGCGCGGCGGAAAACCAGAACTGGGAGTTGCTGAAACCTCTTGCCAAGGCGCGCAACACAAGTGCCCGGTCTTCGCAGTGCTGCTGGTAAAGGTCGGTATAATACACCGTCTCCTCGCAGATCCCAACTGCTGACTTGCGATTCTTTCAGGTACAGGCGTTGGGATGTTTTCGATCCCACGCCAAGGGCTTACAGCACCCCAAAATCCGAATCTTCAGCTTGGAGTCAAAGGTGTCGTGGTGGTAGTCCAAGCGCACACCGTAGAAGCTCTCTGCTTCGTCCAACTCCTCGAAACAGGATCGCGGGCTTTGGGCCGGGTCTTGGCCAAGTATTTGCCATCCACAAACTTTGAGAAAAAACTGACAAACTGCTCCCCGCCACAAAGCAACAATCTGAAAAGCAAGAAAGAACCCCGGAAGCATCTGGAAGCCCTGAAGAGACCTTGAAAGAAATCCTTGAAAAGAATGCTTTGAAAGTTGCTTTGGGTTTCTGGGAAAAAACATGTGGCTGAGCAAACTCCCCCAAAAATTAGGCAAACTCTCGTAAATCTCCACCAAGACAGAGCCTTACCCTAAAGACGAAACAACCCCAAAAGACCCTTGTAGCACAGATTAAACTGGACGAGCATCTGAAGTGCAGCCCTGAAATGCTGCGCACGACCAACTTGATGCAGCCACGTAGGGAAGGATCGGGTCACCTCCATGGTCGTACATTGGCAGATTGCTTCGCCTTTCTTCTCTACGGCGCTTTGCATTTGTTGGGCTTTAGGTCTTACAATGAATCATGATTCATGATGGATGTTACGGTGACACGGCTCCTGAAGTTCTTGCAACCGTTTCTTGCCGCTGTTGCCATTGCCAGTTCTGTTGCTAACACGAGCAGCAATTGGATACAGAAATTTAACCCCATGCTTGAGGCACATCCGCACCACCGACTCGCCTTGGGCGTTGACGAGAATGTCAGTAGGGCTGGTGATGCGACTGTGAGTGTCGGACAGCGCCAAGTACCTCACATGGCGGAGCTTGCGAACGAGCGGAACGGAGCCTGATTGCTCCGGCGCGAGAGCATGACAGGAAGGAGGGCTGCCAGCTGATATTGGCTCAACAACACCTATATCCGCAGACATCTATGCAAGCTGTACCGGAATCGCATAGAAGGATGGGTGCTTTAAGAGCCCCACCTCGTGGTGACGTGCGCTGCAAGCCTCGTGGGCAGGTCGGCTGCAACTAATTGCCTTCATCGCGCTAGCATGTCCCGATTAGCACCTCGTGAGCCATGCCAGATCCACCCCCAAGAACAAGCAGAAGACAGAACTGAGCTCGGTCGAGTTCTCAAAAAAGGCACATGGAAGAAGACGCTTTGCCCAGAGCCCCCTGAAGCAAGTCCGGCGAACCGGCTGCCGCAGATTGCCACCTTCAACCCCACAGCCTGAATCAGAGCCGGAAAAGCCAAGCCACTTGCACAGAATGCTGGCGGCCGTTCCAGTGTACTTCCGGGTTTCGATCTCCGTCTCGCCTGCGAGGCAAGGCCCTCCAAACTATGGCCCTAAGCTTTTTCGGGGGACACAGGGTTGCTGGCGTCCGGGAGCGTTTCTGGACGTTTCTGGGGTCTTCAGACTTCCTCACTCCGTCAACTCTCAGTTCACATGTGGCAGCTGCTTTCGACTCCCTGAAGCATGCACAACATGCACAAGCAAAAAAACACCTGGAAAGCAGACAACGACAACAACAACAACAACAACAACAACAACAACAACAACAACAACAACAACAACAACAACAACAACAACAACAACAACAACAACAACAACAACAACAACAACAACAACAACAACAACAACAACAACAACAACAACAACAACACAACAACAACAACAACAACAACAACAACAACAACAACAACAACAACAACAACAACAACAACAACAACAACAACAACAACAACAACAACAACAACAACAACAACAACAACAACAACAACCAACAACAACAACCAACAACAACAACCAACAACAACAACCAACAACAACAACCAACAACAACAACCAACAACAACAACCAACAACAACAACCAACAACAACAACCAACAACAACAACCAACAACAACAACCAACAACAACAACAACAACAACAACAACAACAACAACAACAACAACAACAACAACAACAACAACAACAACAACAACAACAACAACAACAACAACAACAACAACAACAACAACAACAACAACAACAACAACAACAACAACAACAACACTACTCAACCAAATCGATTCCCACCTTTGGCGCCCAACTCCCTCGGCAGGTGCCTCTTTGCGTCTGGATGGTGTAGTTTGTCTCGTTGCTGATGTACTTGCCCATGATGATCACTTTGCGGAAGGGATGCGAGTACCTGCGAGCACCGGCTTCTGGGCACTTTAGGGCACTGGTCCGAGGCTTTGTGGCAGTTTGGTCTGTGGCCCTTCCCTTCCAGCTCGCAACAATTTTTACTGGCACGCTTCCATATCTTTTCTTTCCACGGCTGCGAGGCAGCACAGAGGTGACCGGAGGTGCTTGAACATGGCTGAAACAGGTTCTGCTTCGAATCATTACGAGCAGAAGGCATCAGTTCATGGCTGTTACATCCGAAACCTTGACACCCGAAAACCAGAAAGAACTGTAGTGAAAACACCAGCTCTGCAACCACGAATCCTGCGACCAGAATCCAGTTAGGGCCAGTAGAGCCTTCTGGGAAGGCTCTCTGAACCCCAAACCACACACACACACACACACACGCGGGCTCACTGCAGCGTCGCGAGGAAGGGGTTTAAGTCTGCATGTTGAGCCACAACCTTGATGCATCCATGGGTGGACACCGGAGAAAGCAAAGAAAGGCTTCAGAGCACCTTCAGAACAAGCCCAGCAACTCCAAGCGTCACCTCCGTGTCATTGATGTTCTGGAAAACATTCCTTTGCTCTGCGAAACCGGCGGCAGGGCTTCGGGTCTAGAATGCCCTTGGCGCCCTGGTGCACGACAGGTAGTTGCGGGCAAAAACAAAAAAAGAACTCCCTTGCACCCTCAGGCTGTGCACAGTCCTTTGCAGACACATCAGGGTGTAGGGTTTAGGGTTTAGGGTTTTGGGTTTAGGGTTTAGGGTTAAGGGTTCAGCATCTCAAGTTCGAGCATTTGCTAGGCCAGCAGTGTGCGTATAGGCAACGGAAAAGAACCCACCCGGCCAAAGAATGCCATAACATTACGACAATAGAAAGTGCATTTTTTGTTCGTGTTGAACAAGTGGGGTTAAAGGCGTCAGAGGGGCCAAAATGGATCAAATTCCCAAATTCGTGCTGAACAATGGGGGGTCAGAGGGGTCAGAAGGGCCAAAATGGATCAAATTCCCCTATTCGTGCTGGTCTATGGGGGGGGCCAAGGGGTCAGAAGGGCCATTGCTGAACAATGGGGGGTCAGAGGGGTCAGAAGGGCCAAAATGGATCAAATTCCCAAATTCGTGCTGAACAATGGGGGGGGGGCCAAGGGGTCAGAAGGGCCGAAATGGATCAAATTCCCAAATTCGTGCTGAACAATGGGGGGGGTCAGAGGGGTCAGAGGATCAAAACAAGTGCTGGGGGGGTCAGAGGGGTCAGAGGGGCCAAAATGGATCAAATTCCCCTATTCGTGCTGGTCTATGGGGGGGGCCAAGGGGTCAGAAGGGCCATTGCTGAACAATGGGGGGTCCGAGGGTCAGAAGGGCCAAAATGAATCAAATTCCCAAATTCGTGCTCAACAATGGGCTGCCAAGGGGTCAGAAGGGCGGAAATGGATCAAATTCGTGCTGAACAATGGGGGGGTCAGAGGGGTCAGAGGATCAAATTCCCTAATTCGTGCTGAACAATGGGGGGGTCAGAGGGGTCAGAGGGGCCAAAATGGATCAAATTCCCCTATTCGTGCTGGTCTATGGGGGGGGCCAAGGGGTCAGAAGGGCCATTGCTGAACAAATGGGGGGTCCGAGGGTCAGAAGGGCCAAAATGGGTGGAGTTTTTTTTTGGGTCTTTTTTTTTGGGGGGGGCCTTTTTTTTTTGGTCGATTTCCTTGGTTTTCTCTAGGAAAAACCCTACTTTCCTTACATTTTGGACGGATTTTCTGTCATTTCCCTGAGGTTTTCGTTGGTTTTTCATAGGGGAAAACCTATTTTTTTACATTTTGGACGGATTTCCTGTAATTTCCCTTAGGTTGAAGCACGCTCTGCACGGCTTAAAAAAAGCGGGGGGGTTGGGGGGGGCGCAGCCCCCCCCATTTGCAAACACAATGCACACACGATGTTTTTCAACTAGTTTCTTGGGCTTTGAAGCACGCTTGGTACAGCTTAAAAGAAGCGGGGGGGTTGGGGGGGGCGCAGCCCCCCCCATTTGCAATGCTCACACGATGTTTTTCAACTAGTTTCTTGGGTTGGGAAGCACGCTTGGTACGGCTTAAAAGAAGCAGGGGGGGTTGGGGGGGGGCGCAGCCACCCCCCATTTGCAAACACCCTGCTCACATGATGGGTGTCAACAAGTTTCTTGGGCTTTGAAGCGCGCTCTGCACGGCTTAAAAAACAAAAAAAAGCGGGGGGGTTGGGGGGGGCGCAGCCCCCCCCATTTGCAAACACAATGCTCACACGATGCTTTTCAACTAGTTTCTTGGGCTTTGAAGCAAGCTTGGTACGACTTAAATGAAGCGGGGGGGGGGTTGGGGGAAAACACAGCCCCCCCTCATTGGCAAACACCCTGCTCACATGACGGGTGTCAACAAGTTTCTTGGGCTTTGAAGCACGCTCTGCACGGCTTGAAAAAAAACGAGGTTTTCGTTGGTTTTTCCTAAGGAAACCCTCTTCTGATTACATTTTGGACGGATTTCGTCAAACGTCAAAGCGTACGTTGCTTTTCCTTAGTTTGTCCTAGGGAAAACCCTATTTGGTTCGTTTTCTTGGTTTCTATCATTCCCTCTATATTTTCATCGGATTCATACTTTTTTTTTCAACTAGTTTCTCGGGCTTTGAAGCACGCTTGGTACGGCTTAACAGAAGCGGGGGGGGGGTTGGGGGGGCGCAGCCCCCCCCCCCCATTTGCAAACACCCTGCTCACATGATGGGTGTCAACAAATTTCTTGGGCTTTGAAGCACGCTCTGCACGGCTTAAAAAAAGCGGGGGGGTTGGGGGGGGCGCAGCCCCCCCCCATTTGCAAACACAATGCACACACGATGTTTTTCAACTAGTTTCTTGGGCTTTGAAGCACGCTTGGTACAGCTTAAAAGAAGCGGGGGGGTTGGGGGGGGCGCAGCCCCCCCCATTTGCAATGCTCACACGATGTTTTTCAACTAGTTTCTTGGGTTGGGAAGCACGCTTGGTACGGCTTAAAAGAAGCGGGGGGGGTTGGGGGGGGCGCAGCCTCCCCCCATTTGCAAACACCCTGCTCACATGATGGGTGTCAACAAGTTTCTTGGGCTTTGAAGCACGCTCTGCACGGCTTAAAAAAAGCGGGGGGGTTGGGGGGGGCGCAGCCCCCCCCATTTGCAAACACAATGCTCACACGATGTTTTTCAACTAGTTTCTTGGGCTTTGAAGCACGCTTGGTACGGCTTAAAAGAAGCGGTGGGGGGTTGGGGGGGGGCGCAGCCCCCCCCCATTTGCAAACACCATGCTCACATGATGGGTGTCAACAAGTTTCTTGGGCTTTGAAGCACGCTCTGCACAGCTTAAAAAAAGCGGGGGGCGCCAGCCCCCCCCCCAATTTGCAAACACAATGCTCACACGATGTTTTTCCACTAGTTTCTTGGGCTTTGAAGCACGCTTGGTACGGCTTAAAAGAAGCGGGGGGTTGGGGGGGGTGCAGCCCCCCCCACCATTTGCAAACACCCTGCTCACATGATGGGTGTCAACAAGTTTCTTGGGCTTTGAAGCACGCACGCTCTGCACGGCTTAAAAAAAAAACAAAAAAAGCGGGGGGGTTGGGGGGGGCGCAGCCCCCCCCATTTGCAAACACAATGCTCACACGATGTTTTTCAACTAGTTTCTTGGGATTCGAAGCACGCTTCCTTTCTTCCTTCCTTGCTTCCTTCCTTTCTTCCTTCCTTTCTTCCTTCCTTGTTTCCTTCCTTTCTTCCTTCCCTCCTTTCTTCCTTCCTTCCTTCCTTCCTTCCTTGTTTTCTTCCTTTCTTTCATCCTTCCTTCCTTCCTTTCTTTCCTTCTTTCCTTCTAAAACGTACCAGAAATAACGCTTTCCTATGAAACCACAGAGAAATTACTGTTTTTCGTACCAAAAACCACGAAAATGCATCAAATCCTTTAAAAATATGGAGGGAATGGTGGTTTTCTTAGGAAAAACCAAGAAAATCGACCAACAAAAAAAAAAAAGGCCCAAAAAAAAAAAAAAAACCCAAAAAAATAGGCCCTCCTTAAAAAAAGGGGTGTATGGGGCTCAGGAAGAGCTTGCCAAGGACAGACAAAGGTCAAACAGTAGGGAGTCTAGGGCCCAGTTCGGGGGGAGAAGACTTTGAAAGAGGAAAAAAGGCTAGCTTCAGCTCTCCTTCGAAGAGAACGCATCCCCCGTCCTTCACGAAGGACGGCCTCGGTGTCTTGCGGGGGCCTCGACTCGTGAGGCGCTCTCAAGAACTTGGTTTTGGATCCGAGGGCCTCCTCGGGACTCTTAGGGCACTGGAGGGATTTCAGGATTTCAGGGCTTTAGGGTGTTAGGGTTGGTACTGGCACAGGGGCCTAGAATAAGTGGAATCTAAATTTTGGGGGGCTTCCAGGGGCTTCTGGCGCAGTTCATGGCGATGCCCTGCGCGCCTGATGGCAAGGGCCACGCAGGACCAGCATCGGAGAGAGCGGAGCTCCTGGCCGATTCGCAAAATCCGCAGAATAAGCTAGCCCTCACTTTTTTAACATGTGCAGAACAAAGCCATGGTCCCTCTGGGCCTCGGCCCCCCTTCGGGGAAGACGATCCAGGTCAACACTGTCAGGCCTGGAGGGCTCAAAGAGAAGGAATAAGACTTTGCGCCACGAGGGGGGCGTTGTTTTTTTGGAAGCACAAGGGAATCGGCAGTAGGCGCAACACATGCTTGGGCCCACTCACAGGAAGGCCAGGGCACGAAAGGCTGAAACGCTGGCGTGTCCCGGGGGCACGGCCAATTGCCGGGCCTGTCGACCAGCGCTGGGGCCTTTCTCAAGGTAACACTTCAACGAAGGACGGCAGCATGTCGGCCAACCCACCGGAAGCAACACCGACCTCGCTTACTAATAGTATTCACATGTTGGTCCCTTTAGAATTACAGCAAAAACAAACCCCGAAAAAACCCATCCGATCTTTCTCATGTGCCGAGCTGCTGGACTCCCAGAGGACATGGGGGGGTTTCCTGCATTTCACAAATGTCAGAAAAAAGTGTGCAGTTACCTCTACCTGCAGCTCTGAGGCACTACCCTAATTCTGCAACTGTGGAAGCGATCCTGATGTGTCACTCTTGGCTGCGAGGCTGGACTCGCTTGTGGGTCGCGTGCCTGGTCACTAGGCTCATGGTATACGACGACGCTAAAACACCATTCAACCGTCCGGTCTTGCTAAAGGGAGCAATGCCCGACCTGCAGTCACCCGTTTCAGGCTGGACCTGAGAGGAAACGCGGTCAATACGAATACGATGATTTTGGGTACCCTTTGTGAGGGTATTTTGGGGTACATGGGGAGTTAGAGGGCCCATCACGTGAGAAACCAAGCACACGGCAGCACGGCCGACAGCTTGGTCGCTGCACTCTCTGCTGCTGCAGCGGCAGCTGCCGCTGCCCCTGAAGACGGAAATCATGATGACAACATTACTAGACATACCTTTGATTTCAAAGCACCATCTCATATGAGATACCGCACAGAGCCTAAACCTTCAAGACCTGGGGCTCGCCACCTACTCTGAAGGACATCGGGGCGGGGGGGGGTCACAGACATGTGTACATATAAATATATACATATACATATATATATATATCTATCTATCTATATATCCATCCATCCATCTATCTAATCTATCTATCTCGCTCTCTCTGGTCGGAGGCATCTCTTGAGGACTACTGCTCGAAGACCTCATTACACAGGATGGCCATACTGGGCACACGCCTCAAGGAGTTATTGTCCACATGGAGCCGACTGCATTTCACCTAACCATGTTAACCTGATCAAACCCTAAACCACACATTTTAAAGTGACTTATAAAACCTACCGACCCTAACGATAACGTGGCCTTCTGCAGCTGCCGCCGCCGCAGGAATTGCCTGCCTGACAGGGCTCTCAAACTCGAATAGGCATGGGGTTTTGGGTTTAAGGTTTTGAGATTCTTGTTTTGGGTAGCCACCGTGTGCGCAGCGCCTGTCTAGAGTTCCGCCGACACCCGACTCGCTCCGAACGATCTCGTAGCCGTGCTTCGCAGCACACTTGATAACAGCCTGGCAACATGGACTGCCAAGAGCACATTGTAGAGTTCGAGCATGCTTGAGCTGTTGGAATTAGAAAGAATGCCAGCCTGGAAGCCACCACTGGCGACAGAAATGTGTCTCAACGTCAGGTCTCTGGTCAAGACCTTGCCGCGCCCACGGTGGGCCCCAAGGGAATGTCGGCATTCTGCACAATTTGCAAGCAAACCGATGTGAGAGCCCTGCCTTGTACAAATGCTGTAGCAGCGCAGAATCTTCTGAGCGTCCAAGTAGGCAAATGTGAGCCTGCATACACACGCATACGCACCTACAAACACAAAATACAAACAGACTAACCCACACGCCCACACATGGACCTTCGAAGGCTTCATGAATCTTACCATGACTTACTGCAATCAAGTGTACATGGGATGACGTCCCATCCCGCTTCCGCGGTAACTGCAACCAGTTTCGTTGGTGGGGAAACAAATCTGTGGCCAGCGGCGCCAAGCTCAAATCAGCCCAGGCAGGAAACGGTTGACATGCGTGAACAGCTACTCGGTGGTCCGGCGGAGCTTTTGCAACTGTTGCGGTGGCGAGGGCATGAAACTTGGGGGTGAGGGCCTGGGACGAAAGCTAGTCAAGGTATGTTCAGGTACCCCCACGGAAGAGCTTCCGTCAACATGGCATCAACTACGCAGCAGGACAAGCACACGCAAAGGCAGCAGGCTGTGTTGGTGTGTTGCTTTGCTCTGCGGTGTTTTAGCATCTTCCGGAGGGCTCTTTTTTGAAGCGCATGACACCACAACAGATGTTGCACTCACCAGGCGAAGTCTGTCCAATCCAGCTTTGAGGGACGTCGGACTCAAGTCAACATCAAGGCTTCTGAGTCTTTTCTTTGAGGGCTTTTTTGTGACCTGGGATCCACAAAAAACGGCGTTGATTTGCACCCAATATACGAAGGAAATGAACGCCAGCCCGTTTCCCCAAAACCTGTGTTTCGAGACCGGAACTCGACCGGGTTTGCTGCGTTTCGTGGCGGAGCCTCCGGGGGCCCCTGTATACCCTTCAGGTTGTAAGCTTCGCTTAAGTAAGATACTCCGCCAGCCCTCAGAGGCTAGCTTTCGTGACAAAGTTGGGCGGGACAAGCTGACAAACCACGAAGTCTTCCGACTGATATCAACGGCCTATTGCCTCAGTGACAACTCTGCGGGCTCGTCTGCTATTTGAAGTCAGAATCGGCTTTAAACCGGTTTTAAGCTGAGAGCTCGGTCGCTTGGGATGGTCTCTAAGGTCCGGGGGCTTAGAACTGGTTGGAAGGCTCCAAGGGCCAACACCTTGGTAAGCTTGAAACCAAGTTTTAAGCCGGTTGGGTTTGGTTGTTCCTTGCGCCCTTAAACCCTACTCGGAACCCTAAACACGAAACTCCAAACCCTAAACCTTGCCCCGTATCCCCAAGCCTTCAGGCCTAAGCCCAAAACCTCACGATCATTTACGGCACAGCGGAGTTTTCGGGAAGCTAAGCATTTTGGATATGAATGTGTATTTGCAGGGGAACGACTCGGTCGACATAAACCTTTGCTTTGACAATGCCTTTACATAGACACGAGATGCATCGATGTTTCAAGACCTGTGCGTTGAGCGGCATCGACATGGGAAGATCTTTGCGATGAGATGCATCGATTTACATAGATCTTTGTGTTGGATTACATCGCCGTACATAAGCATTTGCGTTGAGATGCATCGGTTTACAGGCCAGCTGTGCGGTTGCAATCTGCGGTGGTGCAAGGCGAATGCCGTCACTAGAGTAGAAAAATGTTCAAACTTTCAGAAACTGGCCCTACAAGAACCCAGGCTTGAGCCAGGTCGTTGAAACCGTGGGCTTAGAGTCATCCCTGGGGTCGGGTAATCCAAACTAACCCGCTAGTCGACTTAAAGCCGTCGAAAGGCGAACCTGATACCAGATACGAACCAATCTCCAACTTGTTTCTGGGGGCCACTTGCTTGGTCGCTCATGCACTCAAAGGATTTTCATTGTCCCTGGGCAGCACGACAAGGATCGCAGGTACGCGGGATGGCGTCCCGTCCCGGTTCGTCGGTACGTGCAGCCGGCTTGGTTGGGGGGCCTTCAGTCTGTGTTTCTACCTAGCGACAGGGAATTTGCGCCACAACGATTAACCCTTAGCATTCGCAACAAGGTGTACACACAGAGACACACACACACACAAAACACAGACAACAGATAGCAGATTGCAGTGCGTGCGTGTCAAGGGGTCCACGTTGCCTGACTGTCACAGATCCAGTCTTCGCCGAGGGTCGCCTTGAGGGTCTCGAAGACCTGCGATGGCCTCACACCATGCGACGCCGCAGCGCGAGGCTTTAGATTCGAACGTGGTGCGGCCCAAGCAGCTCCAGCACAACCGGTCCTGATTTGTCCTGGCCCCACTGCAGGAGCTTCCTGGGGACCAGAGGGCCCATGCCGCAGGACCTCTGCCTCACCTCTGCCTCGCCTCTGCCTCACCTCTTCCCTCCCTTCGGTCCCTTCTGTCCCCCAAACATCCCCTGGGCCTGCCGGAATTCCAAGCCGCCTGGCAAGAAGGACGCAAGCTGCGACGAGAAGGGCAGATCGCGGCAGGCCCTTGCCATGACATCGACGCAATCTACGCCTGCGGAAACATCGATGCCGGATCAAGGTGAACTGCTGCTGGAAGCCGCTCCGCCTTTTGCTTTTGCACAGGAGATCACTCCTTGAGTCTGAATCCCCCGCGGCCATGCCCCAAGCCCCCAAGAAGCCCCCAAGTGCAGTTTGCCTCGAACTCTGCGACGGGACGGAGGTCCAGCACCAGCAGGCGCCAGGGGCCTGGGTCAGTGCACAAGTAGAACGGCACAGGACCCTCCCAAATCTTTCGAAGCTCAGTGGCAATACGGGGAAGGCTGCCACGGCTTGAGCTCCTGATGAGGCCAAGAGATGCGAAGAAATGACAGGAGTATCGAGCCCATCCAAGCGTGTGTTCATGTAGTGGAAATACTTCGCAGCACTTGCACAGGAGTTTGGTGTCGGGAGGGGCAGGCAGGGCTCTTCGCCTGACCCGGTCTCGGAGGATAGCAATGACCTCGCCAAAGTGTGAAGCTCAGCAGCTGCAGCTCTTCCCAGGGCAAAAACCTGCCGAGACCCCAACCCACCACCTCATCGGGCAGTATGAAGAAGCACCCCTCCTGAAGGAGCGATCGCATCTGGGCCATCAGCAAAGCGACGGCACGACGGACCTTCTCCACGCTCTCCAGGAGCTTCTGGCCATCCTGTGCCACCTGGGGCCGAGAATCTAAGAACCAGGCCTCCTCGCTCCAAAGCTCGAGGGGGCCGACAAAACCTCAAACCCAAAACCCTGAACCCTAACCCTGAACCCCAAATCCCAAACCCAAAAACCCTGAACCCTAAAACCCTAAACCCTGAACCCCAAAACCCTAAACCCTGAACCCCAACGCCCTGTTCTTGGGCTGCCTTTGTCTCGTCGGCCTTCAGCACCACCCGCCTGAACCACAGGTCAGGAAAGAAACAATTGATAGGGGTACAGGGGTTTAGGGTTTAGGGTTCAGGGTTCGGGGTTTAGGGTTTAGGGTTTAGGGTGTAAGGCTTAGGGTTGCACAACAAGCCTGACACGCTTCACGAAGGTCGCAGGGGTCTGCATGAACAAGCCTTCCGCCTCGGATGCTACGTCTCTGCAATGGACCTATTCACGCAGCAACTACCTGAATTGATTTCGACATCGTCTGAGTACCCTGGGTATTTGATGCATGTCGTTAGGGGCAGAAACGACGGAAGCGATGAAAGCTGTGGCTCCTGCACAGCTCCACAAGCCTGCCACCAAGAAATACCAAGAAACCCATCAGCTCTCAGCATTCGCTATTTATGCTACTGCTAGGAGGCTAAAGTCTTGTCCAGTTGAGCAGAACAGGGCAGAACGACCCCTATAGGAGCAAGCATGAGAAGACTATCTAGGGTCAGCGGCGGATTCCGACATTGAAAATGCACGGATTCGGAAACTGGAAAAACCTGATTCGGGAAACTGGATAACACGGATTCAGCGCGGATTCGGGAAACCAGGATGCGGGAATCGCGAATTCGGAAACCGAGGATTCGGGAAACTGGAAACTGAAAACCGTTCATTCAGAAAAAGAGCAGATTCGGAAACCGCTCGGGAAACTGACAGCAGGCTTGACATGAACGATATCATCCCCCACCCCACCCCCCCCACCCCTCAGATTCCTCAACATTCGCCTGGTTTCCTGAGTCCTGGTTTCCTGAACCCTGGCCAATTTCTGAATCGCGCAGGCGACACGCGCGCCCCGCGACACGCGCGCCCCGCGACACGCGCCCACATGACCCTGCATCGGCCACTGCTCATGCCGGGAGTGCTCTCCAGATCTTCACGGGAATTGACACCTGAGCGCATCACTGACCGTGTGACCACAACTGCACTGCTGGACGGGCAACGTGTGCATGGTCTAGTTCTCAGGTCAATGCCCAAAGAGGTTAGAATCTCTGGCAGAGCACTCCGGTCTGCAGTCAGGATCTCCTCCGCACCGGAGCTCTGAAACACTGGACGTGACTCGAAAAATTCTCGAGGCAGGTGTTCCGGCAATTTTCGCAATTTCCCCACTCTTTTGCACACTTTGACAAGACCCAAGCCCCTTTGCTTCTGCGAGATTCTGCGAGCCTTCTCCGCCAAGGCCAGGACCTTATAGACTTCGCATGACTTCACTGGGCTTGCCACACAAGGAGCCAAGTGTGAGCTATCAAGGAGCCAGCACGCCCCCAAGCCCGCAGCAGCAGCAGCGAGGAAGATGATGAAGTGCGGCTCGCCTCGTTCGAGGAGCCGGTCCCAGAGCTGGATGGCCAGCCTGAAGAGGCTCTGGAAAAAGATGGCAAGATGGAGGAAAAAGGATTGGCAGGAAGAAACTACTTTCTTCAGACCCTGTAAGATTTTGCACGTCTCTGCAGGCCTCATGGGCGTCTTGCTGGCAAAGAGTGTCAGAAACCAGGGCATGCAGAACCTCAATGGGCAAACAACTCGGCAGGATGAGGGCTCTCACCGGCAATCCGACTAAGCAGCCAGCATGTCCGGGGTCCTTGGGCGAATCTCGATCATCGAACCCCCCGGAGTTTTCAGAGGGCTGACAGTGGCCCATGCTCGGGGAGTCTCGGGACCGCACACATCCTTCTCTACGAAGAGATTGTGCAGATCCGGCCCTGCGCAAAAACGGCGCAAGGTGCCAGGCACAACTGGATGTTGGCACAGGCCGTCGCTCTGCTTCTGTCTCTTTATTGCGGTGTTATTGCGGCATGTATAGCAGCTGAGGTGACAGCGATGGTACAGGAGGAGGCGTCGGAAAAAGATGAAGGCACACTGCAAAGGCCTCGACAGTCATTGAATCTTGGCGCAGTTCTGATGCTTCCCAGGACAAGACTCGTGCTCTTGCCATTTAAACAAACTGCGATCCAGTGACACGAACTCCTCAGAAGAGAAGAACCTCTGGAGTCGACGATCGAAACAACGGTAGCCATCAACAGTGTGGACGATGAGTTCTACGTCCAATCGCTACGCTTGGAGAACACAAGCAAGGCACGGCGTGTAGTCCCGCACAAACGTAACGAAGAGCTCAAAGACCTGGTCGGAAGGACACATGCTGAAGTTGAAACACGTCAGGCTTTGTGAGAGCATGAAGGTGCTCTTGGGGTCCTCGTCGTCACTGGGCGTCTCATGCAAGTCTTGGTGCTCTGGCGCCCTAGCCGCATCACGCCAGCTAATTCAGTTCAGCACATCAAGCAATCAAACATGCATAAGCAGGCCAGCAAGTCTGCAAATACAGAAATGGGGCAAGAACCTGCACTCATCACAAGCACGCTGCCTCTATGCCCATGCTCACATGCTGTCACATTAGACACCGAAGATTCGCGGGCCTCGTTCAGACCCTGCTTGTACTTGACCTGGCGCTCTTGGCACCAGCAAGTTAGCATCGCCTCAAGACAGAACGGCCGGAAACGGAGAAACATGGCATGCCGCGAGCATCACCAACCGTTTTTTTCCACAATCTGAGTCTGGAAAAACTGTCCTCCATCTTGTCGCGGAGCGCAGGCTGTCGAAAGAACTCCATGTCAGAACGCGTGCGCTCTGCGTCCTGTCCGTGGCAAGACTTCCACATCTCAGCTTCAGTGCATGGCGCAAGTCTGATGCACTCGCATACAGTCGCATCATCGGTCCGCACGGATGACCCTCTGATTGGACTCCTTGAAGCACGTCCAGCTTTCCCACGCGTGATAACACCAAACCTTCGCTGAGAATCTCGCGTCCAACTTGCCATGCCAGGCGCTGAAGCTTCTGGAAGAGGGACCTCAACGGAACAAACCGGTGAAGAATCTGTTGTCGATGCTAGTTGATTTTCACTTCGGCTAGTCAAGTCAACTAAACTAGTTCAAAGGGAAAAAGCTGGGATTTCAAAAATCTAGGGCTTGTCAGGGATGTCAAAACAAGGAGGGGTTTCCCAAAAGAGGGTACCCCCCCCCCATGTACCTTCCCCCACCGAACAAGAACACAACAAAAACACACACCATGATCCCGATTTATCCCGATGAACCCAACGAAGGACATTTGGATGTCGAGTGGAAAGCCCCCCCCCCCCCCCAAACAGCCGAGGGTCCCGTGGCTCCCTCACCAAGGAGATGCCGGCGCCAGAGCAAGCCCCGGCCTGCCCCCAGAGAAAGCTCTAAGGGAGTTCCGGGAGAAGCTCTTGCTGCGCGGTCGGGCGTGTTCGCTTTAGGGGATTGGGGCATTTTTGCAGGTTCGGTTGTCATGTAATCGGCGGTCATCAAGTCCCTCCGACTGGGCCTTGAAGCCCATCCGACATGCCGCTCGTGGCCATCGCTCCACCTCCACAGGCACGGACTGTCGCGCACTCAACGTTCCACTCAGTTCGATGGCACATGCAGCATGTGCACTTTTGCACGTACTTCTCTGAGCGCAGCCTGGCAGGCGCCCAACCCACAGCCCTCGCCGCCAGCCATGAGTCTCGCACGACGGAACCGGCCGAAGCTTCTGAGTTGAGCACCTCTTGAATCCTCCTTAAGACTACTCTTGACCTCCTTTTGCGATAGCTTGGATCCGACTTCGCCACGTCATTCAAATCCTAGAGTTGTGGATGTGCCATCTGGCTCAGCAATTGCACCTGGCAACTCGTGATGTCTCCACTGGAAGCACAGCTGGGATGTGCTGAGGCGCGAAGAGCACAGCGGCCGAAGGCACATCAGGTGTGTGCGGGCTTGGTACCCCTTAGCCACTTGAGACGATACTCCTTGTTCCTTCACCCGCTTTTTCGTCTGCGGAGTGGCGAAGGCACGACCCAGTCACGCCCGCATCAGCCCTTCTTCGGCTTGATGTTCTTCTTGGCCAGTGCAGCCTGTGCAGCGCTAAGCTTAGGCTACAGAATCTTGAGCCTCGCATGCCTTGCAGCTTCGACAAGCCTCTTTCTGCCGAGACATGATCAGGTTCTCGGCCATCCAGAAACGCTGGGGATTCCGCCTGCCATATAGGATGTGCTCTGGCAGCGCTATGGCTTGGAAAACTTTAGGACATCCGCTGGGCTGTTGAGGTCCGCACCGCTTCTCGTCCGAATGCGGATATCGCACGTACATGAGGTTATGGAAGACTTGCCTTGGATCTGGCAGAGCTCTTGCGCGTCGAGGAGGCACTGCTCACACTCACACGAATGACGGCCGAGTCAGAAAATCGTGTCGAAACCCAGCATGGAGAAGCTCGATAGGACCGGCTGAATCAGAAAACGGAGAAAACGGGAGTTCTCAAATCTCTGATGCCTTCACGCAAGGGGGCGTGGGGGGGGGGCGGGTCAGGTTGCGGGGGGAGGCGGGTGGGGTCCAAGGCAAGGGTTGGACCCTATGCCTCTGCTACAGAAGGCGGACTCTGAATGGGAGGTCAGAGTGCGCACCGAGAGGACAAGGTTGAGGCAGGGTTGCTATTCGTGACATTCATTTCGTCTCCCGTCTTGTCTGAGTCTCACCGGCATGCTTCCTGCCACACGGGGCCTGAGGGGTAGCTTCCCGACCCGACCCTCACCCAACACATGGCAAGAGTTCAGCTTGGACTAAGCTCGGCTGCAGTTTTCGCTGATCGTTCTCCGAGAGGCTTCCTCGAAAGCGAGAAACGCACCAGCAATCCCACAAGGTCAGGAAATGTCACACACACGCACACACACACACACACACACACACACACACACACACACAGAGACACACACACACACACACACACACGCACACACAGCTGCTTGCACAAGGCTCGGAAGATCTCTTTGCGGTAGCGGTTGTGAAACAGAAGCCTGGAGAACAGAGCGCTTTTTGGGCGTGCCTTATCTCAACGTTTCAATACCCAGCTCTCTGGGTCTCTAGGTGCGGAGCTCTTCCGGTACATTCTCCGGCTTGGATGCTATAGCCTCGACTCACATCCATGTCTGATTCCATTGATGAGACCTCATGCAAACTTCCCCTCGGAGTGATGACCTCAGCATACAGATCCTCCGGCAGTTGCTGCAAGGCACGCCACCTGAGAGGACAAGCAAACTAGGCAATGCACACATGCACCAGGCTACACCTCCCTAAACTGAAGCTCAGAGGGCATGGCATTTTCTGCTCGGCACGATCCTCGTGAGCCTCGGCGGAACACTTGGACCCGAGGCCAAAACATGTCACGACGAAGGCCCCATGACACTATGTGCGTGCCTTGTAGAGATGCTTTGCCCTCTCACACATCGTGTCGAACTCCGCCCTTGCATTCTCGAACTCAACCTGGCCGAAGAGCACAATAGGTTGACACCCGTCAGGATACCTAAGTGCTGCGAGAGCCCAACGTAAACCTGACTAATCTGATTAATCATGCGAAGCTGTGGACGGATGCAAGGCGAAGGGGAAGATCACAAGAACATGAAGGCAGTGGCGGAGAAGCTCTTAGGTCATCTGGAAGCAGATGTGGTGACGTGCCAAAAAAGGCCTAGGGGGGGGAGGGGGAACGAAAGAGACCAAACGGCGGCTCTGACAAACTTTCTCGACAATCTCCCGCTCCACCGCGTGGTGGACGAACTGCTGTTGCTTCGAAAAGGAAAATGGGTAGTAGAGTTGTGCTCTTGCCTTCTCTGTCTTGTTCTTGGCATTGCTTTCTTGGGGGTTGGGCCTAAAAAGGCTTCAAAAAAGGATGCAAAAATCAAAACTAGGATGCCCCTCTAAGAAACTCCTCCAAGTGCCTACATTGGCAAGCGATGGTACCTCCGCTTGCTTCGGCACATTACTCTCGGCTTCTCTAACATCCTAATCTCGAGAGCCATGCTTCAGAGGCTGGGACATGCATACAAATGATTACAAATGCCCTTAACACCGCACGAGGCCCTTGCAATCAAACCACTCAGAGACCAAGCCTGGTCCTCCTTTGTCTCCTCCATGCAAGCTGTGCATAGCCGTGCTCTGTGGACACAACAGAAACACATCATCGTTTTTTGTCAGAGAGCCTCGGGCTCGCGAGGGGAAAAGACCAACTCCAGAAGAGCCTCAGTTGATCTGCAGTTGTGGGGCAGGACTCAGCACGACACCTCAACTCCGACAGCTTACCTTGAAACGGTTCTGGTTCTGGAAGAACTCGCGTGTCTCCTTTGTCAGCTCATACCTCGAAGGAGATGTCGGCATCAGTATCAAGCAACCTTTTCTTTTGAAGTCTGTCCACGCAGCAACTAAGTGTGGTGCGGTATGTTGTGAGCCAGCTTCACTTCCGCCCTCAGTCAGGTCTCACAATGTGCCTGCTGTCCAGCATCTTCGCACACCGTAAACGAAGCGCACACAAGCGTTTCTCAAGGCCAGTCGGTCGCTTTGTCGGCGCGGCGTTTCGAGCAGGGTCAGTTGCCCAAGTACGAGGAACGAGCGCGAGATGACACACAAAGGCATGTCGCTAGAGGTCGCAAGATTCGCCGCTAGATCAAGGGGTTGACGGCATCACGTGCCAAGCAAGACGGAGACAGACAGAGCTATCCATTGAGCTTTGTCTTTTCACCCGTCAGGCGCCATCAGCATCTTCTTGCTGACGTCCGCAGCACAGCTCCTGTCGGTGATGCACATGAGTGGCGGGAGGGCTGCGGCTTTATAGGGCATGTATGGTTTAGGGATGTTTAGGGTCTTACGTGCACGGCATGTAGAGTTTTAAAGGATTGGGGTGGTCAGGCTCAGGGCGTAGAGGGTTTCAAAGCTGAATGTGCTCTGGGCTTTCGGGACGTGGGTGTAGAGCTCAGGGCTTAGGGCTTCCTTCTTGGGATGCCGCAGGCAGTCACGATTAACATTCCCCGGCGTTCTGGATGTAAGACCTATACATAGTACAGTATCTAAGAACGCGCTATCTCCAAATCGTATACTCTTGACGTATAACAGTCTTCCTTGAAGGGCACCATAGTACTTGAGAGCAGGGCCGACGACAGCTAGGTCCCCGCGGATGGGCTGTCTGTGTATGCCTCTTGAGGATCTTAGGGTTTGAGTGTCCGGTTTCCAAATATCCTCACACAGGTGTCCCTCCGACTTCACAGGCAGATGCCCTTCCCATGTCTCTCGACGGCGTGGCACGAACAGCAAAAATCATCACAGCTTCTCCCAAGAATCGCGTGACAAATATTCTTGCAGATGTGACGCTACGGCTTGGCACACACGACACAAATATTCTCGCACATGTGACGCTGCGGCTTGGCAGGCACAACAGAACGTGACTGCACCCTGATAGACAAGGAACTGCAAGCTCAAACATGCGATCCAGCATCGTATGTCAATGTAGGCATTAGTTTAAAATTTGGGGGCAGGTGGCCCCAGAAAGGGGAGGGGGGGGGACAGCCCCTTTCACCTAATCGAGAAAACACCCCCCTTAGGCCACACCACATGCAAGGCACCTTAAATCCATGAGACATCCGGGACTAAGGCCCTCTAAGTCCCATTTGCCCCAAAAGAAGAAGGTTGTAACCAAAAAAACGCAAGCTCCAAAGCTAGCTTCGTGATATTGCCCATGCCTCCCCAAGTTCGATCGACTATCGGGTCCACACTTCGGACTTTAGGGAAGACTCCAACAGCAGCATCCCTCCTATAATCTTTCGAAAGCTTAGAGTTTAAGGCCTGGTGGCATGAACTCCGAAAACCTCTGACGCTGTGCAACTTCACACTGCCTATCGCTCTGCGAAGAAGAGGCTCAAGCGCGTCAGGCGCTCAAAAACTTGTGAGCTCCGTACTGCTGCCCTGCTGGGCTTCGTGTTTTGTTAGTTTTGTGGGGCCACCTCCAGTCGCCCAGGTGCTTTGCAATCGTCCTGGGTAGTACAACCATGGAGGGTCGTGCAAGTAAACAGTCGGAACCCTTAAGCCCCTCACGAGACTCAAACCTCTCAAGACCCTCCAAACCCAAGACCAAGGCCTAGATGAAACTGCAGCAAGAGTCAAGAGTAGCCAGCAGAGGTAATTGCAGCAGTATCGGTGGTACTGATCATAGTGTTGGTAGCAAGCATGCGAAAAAAGGGACCTCGCTCCTCCACAGACGTTCCGCGACGCAGCTTGGAATATGCAGCCTGGAACTCCTCTGGCGCCATTAGGCTAATGCACACGACCCTGCAGTCGCTGAAGCAGCTCTCCTCTCGAAGCCGAACTAGCTGTCCCATCTCCACCTCACTGGAAACATGAATGAAAGCCTTAAAGCTTTTGCAATCATTCATTACCGGATGGACTCGAATGGGCTACAATCAAAGGGTTCTTCACCCCCGAATGTCAACTCAGTTCCGTGCGTTTGCAACGTCAGTGCCTGCGCATGAGCTATGAGCTGGCTGCTCTCTGGCTGCATTACGACACCTCAGAAGCCCGTTCAGCCCAGGGCACGTTCCAACCCCTGCCTGGCTCGAAGGGGTTGTCGACAAAGTAAAACTGTCCAGAAAAGCTGGCGGATCTCCAAGCAGTGGACGCACCACTCCGAATGGCAATCACGCCACCTTTGTACCTCAGAAGGCGCCAGGGCATGCCATGATGCCATGAGTCAAGAGTGGAGGGCCCTCCCAATGTGCTTCAAGCTGCTCCTTGCCATAATAGCGGAAGAAATCCAACAGCCAAGCTCCAAGGCTTTCAGCCGAGGCCATTCTCAAGGATGCCAGCTTTGCCTTCTCCTTCTCAATGACTTCACCATCGGAGCAGAACCTGCAATCAGCCTCCAGGACGCTTCGCCGCGGCTCGCCGAGCAGCATGGCGAGGTCTTGCAGCGAAGGAAGCACCCTCCTCCTGCGCACGTGGCACGCGCTTCGCTCAGGAGCAAGGGAGAACCCGAGGGCAGAAGGACACCCCTCAGCGCCTCTGCAGCAGATGCACGGCCATCAGGGTCAGCGCGAAGGAAGACAGGGTGCCTCTTGCAGCAGGGCAGAGCCGACCGCTCCTACTTGATCTACACATTGCTTCTTCTGGCTAAATGTGCCATGATGACTACAGCAAGGATTTCCAGGATAACTAGGACTCGGATTACGAGGATTACTGGGATTATGATTTCCATGACTGCTAAGGTTACTATCGCGACCCTGACGAAGCTGACTTCTCTCGTTTGCAACGGAACTCTTCTTACTCATACTCCTCTTCCTCCTGCTACTCCTAATTCAACTCTTACTGCTCTTGCTTACGACCTACTGTGACTCTTCCCACTCAGTGACTCTCCTCTTGCTGCTCTCTTCTCTTCTGCAACGGGGTTCCTGGGCCCCCTGGGCCCCTGGGCCTTGGCTTCGGTCGTTGATGCCACGCTCCGAGGCCCAGGTCTTGATGACGATCACGAGGCTCCGCAGAAGCGGCTCGGCTTGCAGGTACCCACTCACCAGCCTCTGCTCTTTTTTAAAGGGGGCGGGCCTTCAGGAGGGGGGGGCTTTCGGGGGGGGCTTCCAAGGGGGGCTTTCGATCGTGCTTTGAAGCTTTATGGGCTTCGGGGGCTTGAGGCGGTGGCTTATGGCTTCAGGGGGTTTTAGATGAGGGTTTTCGGGTGTCGCGAAACTTCAGAAATATGCAGCATGGACATAGGATATGGCACAGCTTTTGTCTCTTCGGCAGAATCGACATTCAAAGGTGCAAACGTGATACTGAGGAACCTTGACAATCATAGGAATAATCTAGCATTCATTGTAACCATGGTCATGTTCGAATAATCGTCAACCAGATGCAAGAACACTGCCACCTCGAGTTCTCCACTGCCAGCAGATTGTTGACGGTGATGTCGAAGCAGGGCAATGAGGCCTGGGAGCCGAAGAGCCAAGAGCAAGAGAGGCGCTTGCAGTGAATTGGAAAGAGCCGGGCGGGCAATCGCAACCCTCTGCACGAATTTCATGAAATTTTCCATGAGAACATGGGAGCTACACCGAGATTCCGTGTAACTCCGCGTAAAACTCTGCGAACGTCTCGAATTTGAAGAGCTGAGTTGCGCAGCTGAGGCGGCCACGCTGCTTGGAACCCAACGCAGCAGCGGCACTTTGGCCGCGAGGCGGTTCTCAGGCTTGTCGCCAGAAAACCTCCGCTGTTTTTGTGTGAGGCCAAGCGAGATAAATAGAGAGAAAGAGAGAGAGAGAGAGATTTTTAAAAAAACAACAACGGCGTGCAAAAGAAAAGAGCCCAACTCGCTCCCTTTCTAGTGTCTGCACCAGGGCACGAATAAATGACGGAAGCCACACGATGCAGAGCTTGCTTGGTCTCCGTGCGGCCGGAATGAAGTCCCGGCACCTGTCGTTCTAGTTGCGTTATGGCGCGTATTGAACAACCAAGAATCAAAACCCTCACATATCAGCACACGCCGCTCCAGCCTTCAAACTCAGGTCGACGTCGCGGCCTGGTAACCAGAGGCCTCTGTCAGCCCAAATCGCGTCACTGGTAGCCTGCACTGGACCGGGCCTGTGGCAGCGGAGCCAAATGTGACAAGGTCGGCACCGGGCATCTCGACCTCGGAATCAGGTTCGACCAGCCCACGACCACAATGCCGCTGCCTACAACAAAGCCTGTATTCGACGTCGAAGTTCCTGCACCATTTCATCCCGAAGCTTCTCCTGCGCCTCCAAGAACCCAATGCACAAGCAGCGCAGATGTCAACGTCAAGTCTGCGGTTTTTTCGCTTCTGAACTCTCCGGCCTCCGCTGGCAACAGCGCCGATGCCAGGTTCTCTATTTGCTCAGTCAGGCGCTGACTGCGGCCGCTGGGAGCATGCCCATGGCTGTCCTTTTTCGAGGATAGAATGCTGACCAGACGGAGCACTCCACAGATTTCTCCTGCCGCTTTCCTTGTTGCGGTGGCCCGCGGCCTCTAGGCTCGATCACATATGACTCATACGACATTCTCCCGCAGCTTTCTCGAAATCGCGGGATCGCGTGCCTTCCTCAGCCTGAAGCCGCCGGTCAAAACGCGGCGGCACCTCTGAAACGAAAAAAACACCCGGAAAGAAGGCACTCACGAGCAGCCGGCACCCACGCCAAACCAGGAGCCGAAGACGCAAAGCCAACCTGCCAGGCTCTGGGAGCTGTGTGGTTTCACTGCTGGGTATCTGGGGCCTCAAACCGGCGCAGGCCGGGGGGTGCTCGCCGGCACCACATGTTGCTCCATTGGAGGCGAGCTCTCAGGAAAGTCTAACATCTTTTGCTCTTTTTCTCCATGCTTTGTGCTTTGTCGTTCGTGGTTTGTCCTTCTTCCGCGAGCTGACAAGGCGATTGGCACAAGCGCGAATCTTTCTCGACAAGCAAAGCTGCCTCATCCATAGCTGCACTGGGCACGATGCCCGAGGTATGGTAGTATGGTAGAATCATCCCGGTACATCAACGCTCTGGGAATCTGACGGAGCATTCTGCTTCTTGATCTGCTTGGCCTTCGCCTCTGAACCATTCTCCAAATGTGACAACAACTTGCGTTGCGCTGCATGTCAAATCATCGCGGGCGTCCGATTAGACTCGATTGGATGCTTCGCATGGCTCTCTGCCTTCTTCTTCGTCTGAGCGAGGCCTCTTAAGGGCAGAACCCTCAAGCATGGAGACCTGGCGTAGAAACGGACCAATGCATTTAAACGCTTGCGCAACACGCAACCTCAGCACAAGAACTCAGGGCACCTCAGGAATGTCGCCATAGCTCTGGGCCAGTCCTGCCTCAAGCAAGAATCACAGTGCAACCTTAACTGCCTTTGTGGGTTTGAGAGAACGAATTCAAGAGCCTTGTCAGGCCATGGCTTTTATGCGATCCACCATCGCTGCGGGATCGAGCACTGAACTGCAGCAGTTGGGCTTGGCTTAACTTAGTAACCTTGTAAGATTTCGTAGCTGCGCAGCTGAGTACCTACGGAGTTCCAGTTTTCATCCGCGCTAAGCTTGATAACATTGTCAATTGAAAGAGGGCCAACACAACGATGTGCAAGAACTGGCAAGAACGCACAAGATTCATGGTGACATGACAAAACGGCAGCAGCGTTTTGGGGCTCAGCGTCATCCTGGCCGGGCAACTCGAGTCTTCGAGTATGGGTTGGCCCAGCACTCGTGCAGCGCTTGCCTCAGCAACCGCAATAAAAATAATAATAACATTATTATTAACAAAAATGGTCATATTAATACTAATCATCATCATCATCATCATCATCATCATCATCATCATCATCATCATCATCATCATCATCATCATCATCCCACACAAACCTGACAAGACTGCAGGCTCTTTGCTGACAAGCTGCACAGACTTCATTCGCGATGGTCTCGGAGGAGATGAAAATCGCACGTCTAGCTGAAGCGGTGGGGACACGGGAGGAACAGGGGTTGCCACCTCACCAAATATGTAGCCCAAATCCTCGTTTGTGGCAGCGGTTCGCGGCCTCGATCTCTCATGGCAGAGAACAGATGGCTCCTCCAGACTCTCCAGACCAAACCCTTCGTGGGACGTGTCTGGTAACTTCATGTCGGAGGCGGCACACATCTGCGACACGTGAGGCAGTGGCGAGGAGAGATCAATTTCACCATCGCCCTGCCCTCTCAGCCCATTCAGCCCATCCACTTCCGCAATCTCTGCATCTGCGCTTTCTGACTTCATGTCGGCTCTTTCGGCTCTTTCGGCTCTTTCCTTGATCCTCCCAAGCAAAGTCGACTCCATGGCTTCGGCCTTGGCCAAGGCCAGCTTGTGCTGAGCGTCCTCCAACCGGGCTTCGCTGGAGTGCAGTGCGCCCAGGCTCGCGGAGCTGGAGATGACCCTCTCCGTGGCGGCATGGAGGTGTGCCTTCTGCGCCATGAGGCGTGCGGCATGCTGGTCGCCCAGGTGGGCCTTGAGCAGGGCATCTAACTCTCCCCTGCTCAACTTCCTCAGCAAGGAGCTCGCCACGAAGTTGTGGAGCACCTCCTCGGCCAAGAGTCTCAACTCATCATCCGACAAGGCTTCTTTGCCCGGCCTCTTTGGACCCGAAATGGGGCAGGCACCCACACCCATCACACTCTTTGGCTCGATGGATTGCGGAAGTTGCGGACGTTGCGGGAGCTGATGCATGGACTTCGAGGTCGGCAGTACCGGCAGGGTCTGGCGGGTGCATCCCATCGACTTGACTGCATCTGTGCTCGAAAGAAGTGGCTGGCGCATGTGCGGCCTTGCCGCCAGATGCACGGTAGGAGCAACAAGGGGCTGCACGGCAGGTTGGGAAACCAACCGCATTGCGGGAGGTGGCGACTTGCTTCGAAGCATGCCTGCATCTGCATATGCTGTCCGCGTTTCCTGGATCACACACAGCACTGTGAGAACATGCCGCTCCACTAAGCAGGTCAAGCACACCAAGCAGGTCGGCAAGCAACAGTCTTTTCGGGCCTCCACAATCCGCCGACCAGCCCTTCGCGTAATGTAGCACATGTAAATACGGACGTATGCAAAACAACGTTTGTGATGTGTTTAAACATGATAAGCGCAGCGCGTGGGTGATGCAAATGCGTGTGGCACTCCCGCATGCCTGGGAGAATTGCACCAATCACACACAAGACAGTCGGAGGCTCCTGCGGCCTTGCACTGAGCTGTCAACAGCCCTTGAACTGGTTGAGGAGCGTTCCAAACTTGTGACCAACCAAGGCCTCAAAAGAAAACCGCAGTGACTTCACGTCACATGCTGCAATATCACATGGCTACAAGCTCGCCAACATCATGCTCAACAGCGATAAAAAGAGACTCATACACCTAGACCTTACAAAACCGTTGGCACATTCAATCAGCATGATAGGCTGCTGTCATTTGCTGCTGCGGCACCATGTGGAGCAGAGTGCAAAACCGGCCCAGCCGGTGGTAGGCAGCGCTTTTGCACAAACCTTCACATCAACTTCGTCACCATGCTGAACAAGCATTGCTGGACATACATGTACATGATTGAAAGAAGCCTTGTTTCCCCAGCATTGGTGGCACCTGTCCTACCTGGCACGGCAACGCACGCACTTGTTCGCTTGCTATCACGCGTGTTCCTCGAGACCATGCGCCTTCTGCTGGGTAGCCGGATCCAGCCAACCTCCAATGCCATCAAGCATGTTTGGGCTGATTATGTCTCGCTCTGTCCTGAGCCAGCGGTCCCCAAGTTAAGAGACCAGAAACAAGAGGGGAAGCACCCAACATCCGCGGTGTGCCCCCTCACTGCACCTGGGTTTGGCAACCGCCATGTGCGAGATCAAAGCGAAGCCACCCCTCCGAGTCTCTTCTTCTCCAACCTCAGGGCTAAGCGGCTCAAGACTTCGGCCCTCTAGGAAGCTTCGAGCAACCCACGCGGAAGCAGGAGCTTCATGATACTATCTTCCCCTGCACCTCGGGTGGAGGCGTGGGCGGCCACCAGACATCCGGCGCCGGAGGCGGTGGAGGTGGAACTAGCCGCGGGCCTGGAGCAGGTGTTGCTTGCGAAACGTAAAAACCACGCTGAACCGCGTTCTTTGTCGTATCTCTGCATACATCTCGCATACTACATATACCTATATGCACATATCCCACCTGCAGGGTCCGCCATGTCAGCCAGCGTTTCGCAGAATCATGCACCGATCAAATTATGACTCCCTTTCCTTGGCCTTCCAGCGTTGCTAAACAACCTGAAACTGGCAAGGGCATAGTTATGCCTATGAACATCTTGCAAGGGCCAAGAAGTTCTTCAAACTGTCAGAAGATGCCATGATGTAGCCATCTGATGTACTCAAAGTCTGCGGTAGCACACAACATGCCAACTACTTGGTCACTACGGGGACACTACGGGCAATTACGGTTCACTACAGCATACTACAGCTGGACAGACTGTCGTCCCTCAAAGAGTCTTCAAAATCCTTAACAGCGAAATGCCAGAAATCCAAAGCTTCGCGTCTGGGTCCTTGGGGCCCATTGTGCTCGCAAATGGGGGAGGCTGCCCCTCCCCCCCCCACTCTCCCGCTCATAAAAACGTGCAAGCTTGCTTCAAAGCCTGTTCTACACCCATCATGCGATCGTTGTGCTCGAAAGTGGCAGGGCTGCAATCATTGTGTTTGCAAATCGGAGGGAGGCTGCGCCCCCCCCCCCCCGCTTTTGTTAAGCTGTGCAAGCTGAGTCTTTTTTAAACCTTAACTCGAAACCCACCTTGGCCTCAAGTCCTCAAGTGCAAGACTCCTTACACTCTAACCCCTAAACCCCACAGCCGCAAGTGCAAGACCGATAGATTTCTGCCTTAAAACCCATAATAACAAACATAATATATTAAAAAGTTGAACATAGAACCGTATATTTGCACTATAATATGAAATAAGATGATAAAAAAAAATATTGTAACAAGAGTAAATTTGTAATGTCATTTATTACATACATGTCCAATTCCGGGTCCGGTGTCCGGGTCCGGAGGTCCGAGTCCAGGTCCGAGTCTGGGTTGGGGTCCGGGTCCGGGTCTGGATCCGGGTACGGGTCGAGTCCGGAGCCGGGTCACCGTCCGGGTCCGGACGGAGGGATCGGAGCCACGGTCCGGTTCTGGGTCGAAGGACAACCAAAAGGCACCCAGCGTTCATAGTCCCAGATGCCAACCAGTGCGTTCTTGTTGAAAGCAGAGCACTCGCGCAGTTCTTTTCGCAAGTCGCACTTGAGTCAAACACCGTAGTGTTCAGCATGACTGTCCATGTCAGCAGAAAGCTCTTTGCAAGAGCTCAGGTCGCAAGGTTTACAAACTCCACTTCAACTTTGCTACACAACGGAGGAAAGCAAAAGAAACATGCAAAACCTTTCGGGATTGCTTCAGGACTAGTCTGTGGTCTTTTTGGGCCTGAAAACGCCCTAAAGGGCACATATTTCAAGGTCAGGGTTTCCGAACCGGACCCCCCCCCCCTCCGCCGACGTCGAACCGTTTCCAGACCGGACCCCCCCACCAAATACGTACCTTGTTTGGGTCTTTTTGGGCCTGAAAACGCCGTAAAGGGCATGTATTTGGACCGGACCCGCCCGCCGACCTTCCAAATACCCCACCAACCTTCCAAATACGTGCCTTTTTTGAATCTTTTTGGGCCTAAAACGCCGTAAAGGGCACGTATTTCTGAGGTTGGGCCGTTTCCGGACCGGACCGCCGACCTTCCAAATACGTACCTTTTTTGGGTCTTTTTGGGTTGAAAACGCCGTAAAGGGCATGTATTTCGAGCAAGGTTCGGGGGGGGGGGGGGTTCGAACCTGGGTTCACCCAGGTTCGAACTCCAGCCTGCGGGGGGGGGGGCGGGGGGGGGGGGGGGGGGGAACAACAACATCGAGAACCTGGGTTCAATTTTTTTCCGAGTTGAGCGAACAAATGCGATCCACCGTCTTGGTGTTTGGGTTGTGAAAACCGTGCCTCTGCACTGGCACCACTGATGGCCCTCTTGGCCCTAATGTACAGGGGAGGAAAAACCTCCTCCTAAGCCACCATCCTCTTTGGGATGCTACCAGAGGTTGTACCTCATGAGAGGAAAGAAACCTCCTGGCAAAAGCTCCTCAGGTTGCTGGTGCAGGGGTTGCAACCGTGAGAGAAGGGGCCAGGGGTGTTCTCTGGCAGTGAGGATGAACCTCAGCTTGCATCCTCTTCGGGATGCTACCAGAGGCTGGTACCTCATGAGAGGTTAGGAACCTCCTGACAAAAGGTCCCTCAAGGCCTTTGGTGCACTTTGTGCAGGCTGTCAGAGGGAGGCGGTCAGGGTTCCGCTCCGGTAGCGAGGATGGTACCTCTGTGCTATCCTCGCTGGGAGGATGCAACCTCCTAGGCTGCTTCAGCTGGTGGTTCCCTGAGTGGGACCAACTCCCAGCGAGGTTCCTCCATGATGTTGCCGAGGGGTCGCGCGAGCCCATAGTCTGGCGACGGCAACTCATAGAGGACTTTCATGTCGATGAGAGCCTCGACAAAGACCATGTCCATGGTTTTTAATTCCCACAGCAACAAGCTTGCCAGCATGGGGATGCTGGCATGGTGGAGGCTGACCCACCTCCTGACTTTGCTGCTCAGGGTGGGTGAGTCTTGGTCAAACCACCAACCTGGGTTCAACCTGGGTTCAACCCAGGTTGAACCTGGGTTCAATTTTTTTCCGAGTTGAGCGAACAAATGCGATCCACCTTCTTGGTGTTTGGGTTGTGAAAACCGTGCCTCTGTACCGGCACATCTGATGGCCCTCTTGGCCCTATAATACAGGGGGAGGAAAACACCTCCTCCTAAGCTACCATCCTCTTTGGGATGCTACCTCCTCCTAAGCTACCATCCTCTTTGGGATGCTACCAGAGGTTGTACCTCATGAGAGGATTGAAACTCCTGGCAAAACATTCCTCAAGGTTTCTGGTGCACTAGGTGCAAACCGTGAGAGGAAATCGGCCAGGGGTGTGTTCTCTGGCAGCGAGGATGAACCTCAGCTTATCATCCTCTTTGGGATGCTACCAGAGGCTGGTACCTCATGAGAGGTTAGGAACCTCCTGACAAAAAGTTCCCTCAAGGCCGCTGGTGCACCTGGCGCAGGCTGTTAGAGGGGATCGGTCAGGAGTGGCTTCTCTGGTAGCGAGGATGACCTTCACTTTATCCTCACTGGGAGGATGCAACCTCCTAGGTTGCTTCAGCTGCCGGTGCCTTCAGGGATTTTGCACAGGGGGTCTGCTGCACTTGGGCTGTCCCTTGCACCTGCTGAAAGAAGCTGCGGATGGCATTGGTTGGCTCGGGCTTAAACTGCGCCTTGCACCTGGGGTCCTTTTTAAAACTGCATGCAACTGAAAGTTTTTGCGAAACATTTTTAGTCTTCAAGGACAACTGTCCACCACAACCTTCGCAAACCCACAGTTGTCTGTCCCCTAGCAGTTTTAAAACATGTGTAACATGCACCCCTTCAACCGTCACTCTGCCTTGGTGTGTGCATTGGTGTGCTGCCAATGCTGCCAAGGTTTTGCGGTTCTTTGTGTGCAAGAGTTTAAGTTGGCACTGAGCACACCGGAGGTTGAGACCTTCCCATTCCCACGCGTGCACAAGTTTGGTCCGGACCAGCTCCTGGAACCATTCTTGCTGGGTGGTGATGTGGCCTCTCCCAATGTTGGACCCTATGCGCTTTTTGCAGGGCCTGGAGGTGGCCTCGTTGCTCTTGCGAGCCTGCTTTTCTTGCAGGAAGACCTTGTACACTGGGTGCTGATTTTCCCCAATGGCAGTAAGGATCTTTTCCGCCCTGCTCGCCAGGAATTCTTGTGCTTTTTTGCTGCAATGGTCCTTGTACTGACTGGCTGCCCGGACATCAGGGTGGGCCAGCTCGGCCGCTTTCTCCCCACACAGCTTGTCCGCTAGGTCATTGATCTGCTGTCTCCACGAGTTTTCCGCACCCACCTTCCGGAGGGAAACATGGGATGGAACCCATTTCATTTTGAGGCGGTTGACATCTGTGGTTTGCAGCTCCCACCAGATGTCACCGTGGGTCTTGCCCGGCTTCGGGCTGCGGACTCGTTTCGGGACACGTGTCGTGTCAACAGGGCCTGCTGTATACCGGGCTAGCTGCATAACGGCGTACAGCTCCCCCCTAAACACCGTCTGTGGTCCAGGGACTTGGCCAACGATCGCTCCTACCTGGACATAGTTTTGGCCCTGCTTCTTGCAGGCTACTGCTGCGTAGGCCACCTGCCTGAGTCTCGGGTCCGCCGTATAGGGCCCCCCGCTAGCATCAGTGCCATACACAAGCTCCGGGTCATTGAGGGCCTCTTTGTTTGCCCATATACCCAGAAAGATGGGATTGTCCTCCTGTGGAGGCTGTACCTCCCATTTGGGTTTGGGCGGGAGGCCCCTGGTCCACAGTGATCTCGGGCCTTGGGCCCTGCCTTCTTGGAACCATGTTGGCAACTCCCAAGTTTTGGGCCTCCCACCAGGCACAATCCAGGAGGACATGCTCCCAATCTGCTTCCTCGTGGCATCGGGGGCACACTTTGACAGCAGAGTTTTGGCTGCAAACCAAGGCACCCTGCCAGACGCACCTCAAGGCAGCTGCTTTCGTGGTTCGACCTTCTTTCTTGAACTCCCCCAGCAATTTCCTCCCTACCGTCCAGTCGACTCCCTCCTGTAGCTCAGGGGCAGCAAGACCAGTGGCGATGCGGTGGTTCACCTCCTTCTGGTAGGTTTGCTGGAGGAGGTCTAAGACACGACACTCCTGCTGTGGGGTGTGCATGGTGTGCTTGGTGCCGTGGGTGTCTAACCATTCATCACTGCCTCTAGGCTGCCAACCCATGTCAAGCAGGTACGCAACCGTGGCTGCCAACGGGCCCCTGACCATTTGCCACCTGCTGCTGGCCTCTTCCAGCCTTTGGACTGTGAGGCCCCATGTTCTCTCCAGCTCTTCCTTTCCTACCCAGCGCTTCTTGAGCTGGAACCAGGCCTCAACTTGCTGGACCATCATGGTGCGGCCCGGGTCTTGGTACCTATCCCCCACGGAGGACAGGGCCACCTCCAGATTGCCCATTTTCTGTCTGCCACACTGCTCAGCCAAGGCAGTCCGGAGCTTCTGTCTCCGGGTGGGCGGCATTCCCTGGGCTTGGTGGCCCCAAGTAAGGACGGAGGCAACCCCTCCTCTGAAGAGGCGGACCTTGGCCGGCACACCCGGGACTCTCAGTTGTTTCAACTTCTTCTGCCGTTGGCCCGCTTTGTGCCTGCGGGCTCTTTGCACCTTGACCCTCCGGACCCGACCCAGGGCACAGTCCAGGCCTAAATCCTTCATGCTATCAAAGATAGCCGGGTCCCCATCTTTGCGCAGCTTCTGTAGCTCCTTTCTGGCTTCTGCAGTGGTGCACAGGAAGCCTGTTTTCTTGAGGGACAAACGGAGGTCGCTACCTTCCAGAAGCCGGCGAAGGGTTTTGTAACCTTCATAAACCGCAAACGCTGCCTGCTCAGGATATCGTGCTTCGAAATCCGCTCCGATGTCATCCACCCAGGTGTCTAAGGCGATGATACTGCGGAGCTGAGCGGCTTCTTGCATTATTGGCTGGAGGTAAACCCTGGCCATCATTGTTGCGAACGGGCACCCGGCTAGGATGCCCCTCGCAGGGAGGATCCCCTCCGAGAGGAGATCCTCTGCCACGAGATATCTCGTTCCCCGGTAGACTTGCATGACCAGGAGGGCTATAGCTGGCGGAAAGCCGGTCGCCACTATCCGCTCCTCCAATTTGGTCCAGTTGACACTGTCATAGAAAGTCTGCAGGTCCAGGAGGACTGCACAGGCATGTTTGTTAGCTGCGCGGCTAACCTCTCCTCTCAGGAGTCTCTGCATGCCTGTTTCTAGACATGTGTTGCCAGGGGAAGCTTTATCCCATGGGAACTGCTCTGCAGTTTCTCGCATCCACTTCTTGACGACCTGTGCTCTGCAGAAGCACCAAAGCCGATAGGTGATGGATGTGAGGGTTATGGGCCTTTCTATGTCAGCATTTTTGGGCAGAAGGGCCACATGGTGCGCCTGCCAGTGCTGTGGCGCCACCCCTGTGGCTTCAGCCAAGTTCAGGGCTTGGGTGAGCTGCTCATAGGCCGGTCCAGGGAGGTTTTTGAGGGCAGCATAGGTGAGCCCATCAAGACCTCCTGCTTTGTCTGTGACATTCTTTAGGATGGCCTCAAGCCCGTCTGCTGTTATCTTAAACAGCGGGGAGGACTTTGCCGCATCCAGTAAGGTCTGGCCAATCGGGGGGGAAACCTACCTACCTCTCCCCAGATAGCGACCCATTGCTTCCTTCTGGCCCCTGGGCGCTCTTCTCCAGGGAGGTTTTGGAAGGGCCGATCCAGGACTCTTTCACTCTTTTTGAGAGAACTGTACAGAGGTCTCATCCCTTTCGCTAATCCCGCTTGGAGCCAGTCCTTGTACTGGGCTTGCTGTTCCTTGGCTCTCTGCATTTGGAGGGCCGCCTCCTTGTGTCTGGCCACAACACTCAATGAGCGCCACTGTGGTGCTGTTGCTGAGCATTGCCGGGACAGTTCGGTGAGGAAGGCAGCACCTTCAGCAGTGTCTGGGCAGGCTGGGAGATTGCCTAGGTCCGGCAGGTGCTGCTGGGAGGCTGGCACCTCTTCCAGGATTCTGGCAATGCGTGCCCACCAGCCCACTTCAGAGCCTTTGGGGGCAGTGGAAGGGCGCTGTAAGACTAAGGGTCCCCATTGGGCCTGCACACACCACCCTCTGCCAGTCCTCGGAGCTTCGTGGCAATGCTCCAGGCTGGCCGCCCAGGTCGCCAGCTGCCAGGTGCTCTGGTCCTCTTGGGCACAGGTCCGGTCAATTATGGCGAAGTGGGAGGGTTGGACCTCTTGCCATTCCTGGTTTTTGAGGTCTGCTGTGAGCTTCAGGAACTGGGGAAGTTTCCAGGATTTCCATTCACTGGCACCGTCCTTGACTTTGAGGTGCAAGGCAGCATGGGGTTTCCACGGGACTGCCCAGGTAGCAGACAGCTCCCCCAGGGCTTCCAGGCTCCTACTCACTACCCCAAAATCCAGCTCCGCTCCATGGTTGCAAGTAGCTTCTCCAGTGGCTATCATTCTCCCCCTCATCACCTGAATCAGCGCTGTGTCCTGAACTTCAGTCGGGTCCAGGTTCCAGTCCCCCAAGATGATCCAGGGCTCTGGGAGGGTTCTTACGAAAGCCACCAGAGAGGATAGCACCTCCGCATTTGTGGGACCATTCAGGCCTTCCGTGTCCCTCAGGTAGAGGGACACAATCGTGTAGTCCCACCGTCTTTGCCTCAGACCCACGGCTGTGTAGCCCGCCCCTTTACATTGGTAGGTGGCTTTTTGCCACACGCCGCTATTTTTGGGAAAGGCGCAGGCAGTGCCCCCCAACCTTGTGCCTTTGTCCGACAGGGAGGCCGGCTCAGCATAGAGATCCCATCCTAGGGATTGCAGTGTGGCTCTCCTCCCATGCAGCAGTTCCGGTGTGAGGTGGGTTTCCTGCAGACACACCACCTTGGCTTTGGAGGAGGTTACCCACTCCAACGCCCCGTTGTTGAAGCTGGTGACATTGGCGCTCATGATGCTGAGATACTGGTCAGGCGAGGCGGAAGGTTTAACCTTCTCATGGCTGGGCGCTTCGGAGTCGGTGCCCTCGTCATGCTCAAGGTCTTCCTCTCCTTCCTGCTGGCCCAGCACCTGTTTCGGTGGCAGGGGCGTCTCACGTTTGGGGAGCTCAGAGGTTATCACCTCCTTTGCCTGTTGGATGGCTTTCCCCGTGACATCCTCTCCTTGTTCTAGGGCTTGCAGGACCATCCTGCACCAACCCCAGGCCAGGGAGTCCTCCGCCATCACCTCCTCTTGGGCTTCGATGAAGCTTAGAAGGGTGGCTTCCTTTTCCTGGAAGGGGCTCGCTTGGTCTTCCAGGAGGCTAACCACCTCCTGCCATGTTAGTTCTGAACCCATGTCTTCTGGGCTGCAGGGGGAAGGTTTCACCTTCTGGGCTTTATCATGCCATTGTGGTGGGGGGGGGCCTGGGGTAACCAGAGGGTTTCCATCAGGGTTCACCTCCCACAGTGGCTGCATTTGCTCGTCAGCTGCTGGTGCCTCATCATCTGTAAGGTCCAGTTTGAAAAACTTTGGTCCTGTGATCGGAACGCTTTCTGGCGACTCCGTTCTGGGCCGACAAAAGTGGCTGGGCTTCTGCCAGCTTGGCTCACAACCACTGCTACCTGCAGTAAGTTGTTTCCCCAAGGCCTCCCTCAATCTTTTCCCATGTAGATTGATGTGAGCACCTCGCTTGTAGTATTCAGCACATGCCACCAGGAACTGCTGGGCAGTTCGCAGCATGTGTTCCAGCCCTGGGCTGGGGTGGCACATTGGCTCTGTGGGGCCCTTGCTTTGGGGCACCAGGCCCCACACGCCGAGTCCCGGGCCCAACCCCGGCGGGGCATTGGCATTGCCGGGAGGCATCCCCTCCTGGGTGTGCTCCTCAAGACCCAGAGGGGTGGGGCCCTCCTGCGTGCGACGCCGCTTTGCTTCTCGCTCCGCTTTAATCTCATGGAGTTTCTTCTCTTGCTCCTCATTGAGGCTTACCCCCAGTTCATGGAGGATGCTGTCGACCTCCATGTCCGCAGCGGATTCGCAGAAGACTTTCTCTTTGAGTAGGCCTGAGCTTGCCTCAACTGCCTTCTGTGCCCTCTCAGCCTGCTCATTCAGCACAATCATTTCTTGTAGAAGCTGCCTTAATGACTCCTTCGCCATGTCTATGCGCTTCTGCAGGCCAATCTTTTGATCGGCGATGTGCTTGAGCTTGCCAGCTGCGCTCTGCCAGCTCTGGCTGGCCTGGCTCGCAGCTTGGGAGGGCGTCACCTCCTGGCTGGCCTTGAGGCCTTTCAGGTAGGCTTTGACCTCCTCCGGCAGGGCGGCTTGATGCTTCTGGCACAGGTCTGTGAGGTCGTCCACCTCTTCTTTGACCTGTGCCTTGGGTGGTCTGTACCCTGCCTCCTGGAGGTTCTTTTGCACCTCTTCAGGCACATTGTCCCATGCCACTCCTAGGGCTTGCAGGACCTTGTTCGGCAGTGGTGTCTTCGGTGGCTTGGGCTTCTTTGGCGGCTGCCAGTAAGCTGCCTCAGCCACTGTGGGCCATTGTGGCTTCCACTGGCTCCAGTTCTGTCTCGCCTGTCGAATGCTGTTTGCCCAGGGCGTTCTGCATTTCTTGCAGTGCATGTGCGGCTGAGCCTTGTCCGCCCAAATCCATCCTGTGCAGCTTTTGCCACTGCAACAGATGTACTCGCGGGGGGCCATGGCTAAGAGGAAGGCACCTCTGGGCAAACTGTCCTAGGCTGGCTACCAGGCTAGGAAGGCTGAGACCTCCGAAACTTCCCTCAGGCTACTCCTTGGGCCGAAAACTTGAGCCAAAATGGCTACGGGAACCTGGGTTCAACCCAGGTTCAACCTGGGTTCAACCCAGGTTCAGAACCCGGGTCAGAATCCAGGTTCGACCTGGGTTCAATTTTTCCGAGTTGAGCGAACAAATGCGGTCCACCTTCTTGGTGTTTGGGTTGTGAAAACCGTGCCTCTGTACCGGCACATCTGATGGCCCTCTTGGCCCTATAATACAGGGGGAGGAAAACACCTCCTCCTAAGCTACCATCCTCTTTGGGATGCTACCAGAGGTTGTACCTCATGAGAGGATTGAAACTCCTGACAAAACATTCCTCAAGGTTTCTGGTGCACTAGGTGCAAACCGTGAGAGGAAATCGGCCAGGGGTGTGTTCTCTGGCAGCGAGGATGAACCTCAGCTTCTCATCCTCTTTGGGATGCTACCAGAGGCTGGTACCTCATGAGAGGTTAGGAACCTCCTGACAAAAAGTTCCCTCAAGGCCGCTGGTGCACTTGGCGCAGGCTGTTAGAGGGGATCGGTCAGGAGTGGCTTCTCTGGTAGCGAGGATGACCTTCACTTTCCTCACTGGGAGGATGCACCCTCCTAGGTTGCTTCAGCTGCCGGTGCCTTCAGGGATTTTGCACAGGGGGTCTGCTTGCTGCAACTTGGGCTGTCCCTTGCACCTGCTGAAAGAGGCTGCGGATGGCATTGGTTGGCTCGGGCTTAAACTGCGCCTTGCACCTGGGGTCCTTTTTAAAACTGCATGCAACTGAAAGTTTTTGCGAAACATTTTTAGTCTTCAAGGACAACTGTCCACCACAACCTTCGCAGACCCACAGTTGTCTGTTCCCGAGCAGTTTTAAAACATGTGTAACATGTACCCCTTCAACCGTCACTCTGCCTTGGTGTGTGCATTGGTGCGCTGCCAGTGCTTCCAAGGTTTTGCGGTTCTTTGTGTGCAGGAGTTTAAGTTGACACTGAGCACACCGGAGGTTGAGACCTTCCCATTCCCACGCATGCACAGGTTTGGTCCGGACCAGCGCCTGGAACCATTCCTGTTGGGTGGTGATGTGGCCTCTCCCTATGTTGGAGCCAATGCGCTTTTTGCAGGGCCTGGAGGTGGCCTCGTTGCTCTTACGAGCCTGCTTTTCCTGCAGGAAGACCTTATACACTGGGTGCTGATTTTCCCCAATGGCAGTAAGGACCTTTTCCGCCCTGCTTGCCAGGAATTCTTGTGCTTTTTTGCTGCAATGGTCCTGGTACTGACTGGCTGCCCGGACATCAGGGTGGGCCAGTTCGGCCGCTTTTTCCCCACACAGCTTGTCCGCCAGGTCATTGACCTGCTGTCTCCACGAGTTTTCCGCACCCACCTTCCGGAGGAACTCCTCCTCTGAAACATGGGATGGAACCCATTTCATTTTGAGGCGGTTGACATCAGTGGTTTGCAGCTCCCACCAGATGTCACCGTGGGTCTTGCCCGGCTTTGGGCTGCGGACTCGTTTTGGGACACCAAGGCAGTCTAGTGTCGTGTCAATAGGGCCTTCGGTATAACGGGCCAGCTGCAGAACGGCATACAGCTCCCCCCGAAAAACCGTCTGTGGTCCAGGGACTTGGCCTACGATTGCTCCTACCTGGACGTATTCTTGGCCCTGTTTCTTGCAGGCTACTACTGCATATGCCACCTGCCGGAGTCTCGGGTCCGCCGTGTAGGGGCCACCACTAGCATCTGTGCCATACACAAGCTCCGGGTCATTGAGGGCCTCTTTGTTTGCCCATAAACCCAGAAAGATGGGATTGTCCTCCTGTGGAGGCTGTACCTCCCATTTGGGTTTGGGCGGGAGGCCCCTGGTCCACAGCGATCTCGGGCCTTGGGCCCTGCCTTCTTGGAACCATGTTGGCAACTCCCAGTTTTGGGCCTCCCCACCAGGCACAATCCAGGAGGACATGCTCCCAATCTGCTTCCTCGTGGCATCGGGGGCACACTTTGACAGCAGAGTTTTGGCTGCAAACCAAGGCACCCTGCCAGACGCACCTCAAGGCAGCTGCTTTCGTGGTTCGACCTTCTTTCTTGAACTCCCCCAGCAATTTCCTCCCTACCGTCCAGTCGACTCCCTCCTGTAGCTCAGGGGCAGCAAGACCAGTGGCGATGCGGTGGTTCACCTCCTTCTGGTAGGTTTGCTGGAGGAGGTCTAAGACACGACACTCCTGCTGTGGGGTGTGTATGGTGTGCTTGGTGCCGTGGGTGTCTAACCATTCATCACTGCCTCTAGGCTGCCAACCCATGTCAAGCAGGTACGCAACCGTGGCTGCCAACGGGCCCCTGACCATTTGCCACCTGCTGCTGGCCTCTTCCAGCCTTTGGACTGTGAGGCCCCATGTTCTCTCCAGCAGCTCTTCCTTTCCTACCCAGCGCTTCTTGAGCTGGAACCAGGCCTCAACTTGCTGGACCATCATGGTGCGGCCCGGGTCTTGGTACCTATCCCCCACGGAGGACAGGGCCACCTCCAGATTGCCCATTTTCTGTCTGCCACACTGCTTTCTGTCTCCGGGTGGGCGGCATTCCCTGGGCTTGGTGGCCCCAAGTAAGGACGGAGGCAACCCCTCCTCTGAAGAGGCGGACCTTGGCCGGCACACCCGGGACTCTCAGTTGTTTCAACTTCTTCTGCCGTTGGCCCGCTTTGTGCCTGCGGGCTCTTTGCACCTTGACCCTCCGGACCCGACCCAGGGCACAGTCCAGGCCTAAATCCTTCATGCTATCACAGATAGCCGGGTCCCCATCTTTGCGCAGCTTCTGTAGCTCCCTTCTGGCTTCTGCAGTGGTGCACAGGAAGCCTGTTTTCTTCAGGGATAAACGGAGGTCGCTACCTTCCAGAAGCCGGCGAAGGGTTTTGTAACCTTCATAGACCGCAAACGCTGCCTGCTCAGGATATCGTGCTTCGAAATCCGCTCCAATGTCATCCACCCAGGTGTCTAGGGCGGTGATACTGCGGAGCTGAGCGGCTTCTTGCATTATTGGCTGGAGGTAAACCCTGGCCATCATTGTTGCGAACGGGCACCCGGCTAGGATGCCCCTCGCAGGGAGGATCCCCTCCGAGAGGAGATCCTCTGCCACGAGATATCTCGTTCCCCGGTAGACTTGCATGACCAGGAGGGCTATAGCTGGCGGAAAGCCGGTCGCCACTATCCGCTCCTCCAATTTGGTCCAGTTGACACTGTCATAGAAAGTCTGCAGGTCCAGGAGGACTGCACAGGCATGTTTGTTAGCTGCGCGGCTAACCTCTCCTCTCAGGAGTCTCTGCATGCCTGTTTCTAGACACGTGTTGCCAGGGGAAGCTTTATCCCATGGGAACTGCTCTGCAGTTTCTCGCATCCACTTCTTGACGACCTGTGCTCTGCAGAAGCACCAAAGCCGATAGGTGATGGATGTGAGGGTTATGGGCCTTTCTATGTCAGCATTTTTGGGCAGAAGGGCCACATGGTGCGCCTGCCAGTGCTGTGGCGCCACCCCTGTGGCTTCAGCCAAGTTCAGGGCTTGGGTGAGCTGCTCATAGGCCGGTCCAGGGAGGTTTTTGAGGGCAGCATAGGCGAGCCCATCAAGACCTCCTGCTTTGTCTGTGACATTCTTTAGGATGGCCTCAAGCCCGTCTGCTGTTATCTTAAACAGCGGGGAGGACTTTGCCGCATCCAGTAAGGTCTGGCCAATCGGGGGGGAAACCTCTACCTCTCCCCAGATAGCGACCCATTGCTTCCTTCTGGCCCCTGGGCGCTCTTCTCCAGGGAGGTTTTGGAAGGGCCGATCCAGGACTCTTTCACTCTTTTTGAGAGAACTGTACAGAGGTCTCATCCCTTTCGCTAATCCCGCTTGGAGCCAGTCCTTGTACTGGGCTTGCTGTTCCTTGGCTCTCTGCATTTGGAGGGCCGCCTCCTTGTGTCTGGCCACAACACTCAATGAGCGCCACTGTGGTGCTGTTGCTGAGCATTGCCGGGACAGTTCGGTGAGGAAGGCAGCACCTTCAGCAATGTCTGGGCAGGCTGGGAGATTGCCTAGGTCCGGCAGGTGCTGCTGGGAGGCTGGCACCTCTTCCAGGATTCTGGCTGCCCACCAGCCCACTTCAGAGCCTTTGGGGGCAGTGGAAGGGCGACTGAGGGTCCCCATTGGGCCTGCACACACCACCCTCTGCCAGTCCTCGGAGCTTCGTGGCAATGCTCCAGGCTGGCCGCCCAGGTCGCCAGCTGCCAGGTGCTCTGGTCCTCTTGGGCACAGGTCCGGTCAATTATGGCGAAGTGGGAGGGTTGGACCTCTTGCCATTCCTGGTTTTTGAGGTCTGCTGTGAGCTTCAGGAACTGGGGAAGTTTCCAGGATTTCCATTCACTGGCACCGTCCTTGACTTTGAGGTGCAAGGCAGCATGGGGTTTCCACGGGACTGCCCAGGTAGCAGACAGCTCCCCCAGGGCTTCCAGGCTCCTACTCACTACCCCAAAATCCAGCTCCGCTCCATGGTTGCAAGTAGCTTCTCCAGTGGCTATCATTCTCCCCCTCATCACCTGAATCAGCGCTGTGTCCTGAACTTCAGTCGGGTCCAGGTTCCAGTCCCCCAAGATGATCCAGGGCTCTGGGAGGGTTCTTACGAAAGCCACCAGAGAGGATAGCACCTCCGCATTTGTGGGACCATTCAGGCCTTCCGTGTCCCTCAGGTAGAGGGACACAATCGTGTAGTCCCACCGTCTTTGCCTCAGACCCACGGCTGTGTAGCCCGCCCCTTTACATTGGCAGGTGGCTTTTTGCCACACGCCGCTATTTTTGGGAAAGGCGCAGGCAGTGCCCCCCAACCTTGTGCCTTTGTCCGACAGGGAGGCCGGCTCAGCATAGAGATCCCATCCTAGGGATTGCAGTGTGGCTCTCCTCCCATGCAGCAGTTCCGGTGTGAGGTGGGTTTCCTGCAGACACACCACCTTGGCTTTGGAGGAGGTTACCCACTCCAACGCCCCGTTGTTGAAGCTGGTGACATTGGCGCTCATGATGCTGAGATACTGGTCAGGCGAGGCGGAAGGTTTAACCTTCTCATGGCTGGGCGCTTCGGAGTCGGTGCCCTCGTCATGCTCAAGGTCTTCCTCTCCTTCCTGCTGGCCCAGCACCTGTTTCGGTGGCAGGGGCGTCTCACGTTTGGGGAGCTCAGAGGTTATCACCTCCTTTGCCTGTTGGATGGCTTTCCCGGTGACATCCTCTCCTTGTTCTAGGGCTTGCAGGACCATCCTGCACCAACCCCAGGCCAGGGAGTCCTCCGCCATCACCTCCTCTTGGGCTTCGATGAAGCTTAGAAGGGTGGCTTCCTTTTCCTGGAAGGGGCTCGCTTGGTCTTCCAGGAGGCTAACCACCTCCTGCCATGTTAGTTCTGAACCCATGTCTTCTGGGCTGCAGGGGGAAGGTTTCACCTTCTGGGCTTTATCATGCCATTGTGGTGGGGGGGGGCCTGGGGTAACCAGAGGGTTTCCATCAGGGTTCACCTCCCACAGTGGCTGCATTTGCTCGTCAGCTGCTGGTGCCTCATCATCTGTAAGGTCCAGTTTGAAAAAACTTTGGTCCTGTGATCGGAACGCTTTCTGGCGACTCCGTTCTGGGCCGACAAAAGTGGCTGGGCTTCTGCCAGCTTGGCTCACAACCACTGCTACCTGCAGTAAGTTGTTTCCCCAAGGCCTCCCTCAATCTTTTCCCATGTAGATTGATGTGAGCACCTCGCTTGTAGTATTCAGCACATGCCACCAGGAACTGCTGGGCAGTTCGCAGCATGTGTTCCAGCCCTGGGCTGGGGTCGCACATTGGCTCTGTGGGGCCCTTGCTTTGGGGCACCAGGCCCCACACGCCGAGTCCCTAGGCCACCGGGCCCAACCCCGGCGGGGCATTGGCATTGCCGGGAGGCATCCCCTCCTGGGTGTGCTCCTCAAGACCCAGAGGGGTGGGGCCCTCCTGCGTGCGACGCCGCTTTGCTTCTCGCTCCGCTTTAATCTCATGGAGTTTCTTCTCTTGCTCCTCATTGAGGCTTACCCCCAGTTCATGGAGGATGCTGTCGACCTCCATGTCCGCAGCGGATTCGCAGAAGACTTTCTCTTTGAGTAGGCCTGAGCTTGCCTCAACTGCCTTCTGTGCCCTCTCAGCCTGCTCATTCAGCACAATCATTTCTTGTAGAAGCTGCCTTAATGACTCCTTCGCCATGTCTATGCGCTTCTGCAGGCCAATCTTTTGATCGGCGATGTGCTTGAGCTTGCCAGCTGCGCTCTGCCAGCTCTGGCTGGCCTGGCTCGCAGCTTGGGAGGGCGTCACCTCCTGGCTGGCCTTGAGGCCTTTCAGGTAGGCTTTGACCTCCTCCGGCAGGGCGGCTTCATGCTTCTGGCACAGGTCTGTGAGGTCGTCCACCTCTTCTTTGACCTGTGCCTTGGGTGGTCTGTACCCTGCCTCCTGGAGGTTCTTTTGCACCTCTTCAGGCACATTGTCCCATGCCACTCCTAGGGCTTGCAGGACCTTGTTCGGCAGTGGTGTCTTCGGTGGCTTGGGCTTCTTTGGCGGCTGCCAGTAAGCTGCCTCAGCCACTGTGGGCCATTGTGGCTTCCACTGGCTCCAGTTCTGTCTCGCCTGTCGAATGCTGTTTGCCCAGGGCGTTCTGCATTTCTTGCAGTGCATGTGCGGCTGAGCCTTGTCCGCCCAAATCCATCCTGTGCAGCTTTTGCCACTGCAACAGATGTACTCGCGGGGGGCCATGGCTAAGAGGAAGGCACCTCTGGGCAAACTGTCCTAGGCTGGCTACCATGCTAGGAAGGCTGAGACCTCCGAAACTTCCCTCAGGCTACTCCTTGGGCCGAAAACTTGAGCCAAAATGGCTTGAGCCAAAATGGCTACGGAGATTTTTTCCGAGTTGAGCGAACAAATGCGATCCACCTTCTTGGTGTTTGGGTTGTGAAAACCGTGCCTCTGTACCGGCACATCTGATGGCCCTCTTGGCCCTATAGTACAGGGGGAGGAAAAACACCTCCTCCTAAGCTACCATCCTCTTTGGGATGCTACCAGAGGTTGTACCTCATAAAAAATTAACCTCCTGGCAAAACGTTCCTCAGGGTTTCTGGTGCACTAGGTGCAAACCGTGAGAGGAAATCGGCCAGGGGTGTGTTCTCTGGCAGCGAGGATGAACCTCAGCTTATCATCCTCTTTGGGATGCTACCAGAGGCTGGTACCTCATGAGAGGTTAGGAACCTCCTGACAAAAAGTTCCCTCAAGGCCGCTGGTGCACCTGGCGCAGGCTGTTAGAGGGGATCGGTCAGGAGTGGCTTCTCTGGTAGCGAGGATGACCTTCACTTTATCCTCACTGGGAGGATGCAACCTCCTAGGTTGCTTCAGCTGCCGGTGCCTTCAGGGATTTTGCACAGGGGGTCTGCTTGCTGCAACTTGGGCTGTCGCCTTGCACCTGCTGAAAGAGGCTGCGGATGGCATTGGTTGGCTCGGGCTTAAACTGCGCCTTGCACCTGGGGTCCTTTTTAAAACTGCATGCAACTGAAAGTTTTTGCGAAACATTTTTAGTCTTCAAGGACAACTGTCCACCACAACCTTCGCAGACCCACAGTTGTCTGTTCCCGAGCAGTTTTAAAACATGTGTAACATGTACCCCTTCAACCGTCACTCTGCCTTGGTGTGTGCATTGGTGCGCTGCCAGTGCTTCCAAGGTTTTGCGGTTCTTTGTGTGCAGGAGTTTAAGTTGACACTGAGCACACCGGAGGTTGAGACCTTCCCATTCCCACGCATGCACAGGTTTGGTCCGGACCAGCTCCTGGAACCATTCCTGTTGGGTGGTGATGTGGCCTCTCCCTATGTTGGAGCCAATGCGCTTTTTGCAGGGCCTGGAGGTGGCCTCGTTGCTCTTGCGAGCCTGCTTTTCCTGCAGGAAGACCTTATACACTGGGTGCTGATTTTCCCCAATGGCAGTAAGGACCTTTTCCGCCCTGCTCGCCAGGAATTCTTGTGCTTTTTTGCTGCAATGGTCCTGGTACTGACTGGCTGCCCGGACATCAGGGTGGGCCAGCTCGGCCGCTTTTTCCCCACACAGCTTGTCCGCCAGGTCATTGACCTGCTGTCTCCACGAGTTTTCCGCACCCACCTTCCGGAGGAACTCCTCCTCTGAAACATGGGACGGAACCCATTTCATTTTGAGGCGGTTGACATCAGTGGTTTGCAGCTCCCACCAGATGTCACCGTGGGTCTTGCCCGGCTTTGGGCTGCGGACTCGTTTTGGGACACCAAGGCAGTCTAGTGTCGTGTCAATAGGGCCTTCGGTATAACGGGCCAGCTGCAGAACGGCATACAGCTCCCCCCGAAAAACCGTCTGTGGTCCGGGACTTGGCCGACGATTGCCCCGACCTGGACGTATTCTTGGCCCTGCTTTTTGCAGGCCACCACTGCATAGGCTACCTTCCGGAGTCTCGGGTCTGCTGTGAAAGGGCCACCGCTAGCATCTGTGCCATAAACAAGCTCCGGGTCACTGAGGGGCTCTTTGTCAGCCCAAATGCCCAAAAAGATGGGATTGTCTTCCTGGGGAGGTGGTACCTGCCATTCGGGTTTGGGCGGGAGGCCCCTGGTCCACAGCGATCGCGGGCCTTGGGCCCTGCCTTCTTGGAACCATGTTGGCAGTTCCCAGTTCTGGGCTTCCCACCAAGCACAATCCAAGAGCACATGCTCCCAGTCCGCTTCCTGGTGGCACCGGGGGCACACTTTGACAGCAGAGTTCTGGCTGCACACCAGGGCACCCTGCCAAACACACCTCAGGGCAGCTGCTTTCGTGGTTCGCCCTTCTTTCTTAAAACCCCCCAACAGTTTCCTCCCTACTGTCCAGTCGATTCCCCCCTTTAGCTCAGGAACAGCGAGGCCGGTGGCGATGCGGCGGTCTACTTCTTCCTGGTAAGTTTGCTGGAGGAGGTCAAGGACACGACACTCCTGCTGTGGGGTGTGCATGGTGTGCCTGGTGCCCCGGGTGTCCAGCCACTCATCACTGTCTCTAGGCTGCCAACCTAGGTCAAGCAGGTATGCAACTGTAGCTGCAAGAGGACCCTTAACCATTTGCCACCGGCTGCTGGCTTCTTCCAGCTTTTGGACTGTAAGGCCCCAGGTTCTTTCCAGCAGGTCTTCCTTGCCGGCCCACCTCTTCTTGAGCTGGAACCAGGCTTCAACTTGCTGGACCATCATTGTGCGGCCCGGATCCTGGTACCTGTCGCTTACAGAGGACAGAGCCACCTCTAGGTTGCCCATTTTCTGTCTGCCACACTGCTCAGCCAAGGCAGTCCGGAGCTTCTGTCTCCGGGTGGGCGGCATTCCCTGGGCTTGGTGGCCCCAAGTAAGGACGGAGGCAACCCCTCCCCTGAAGAGGCGAACCTTGGCCGGCACACCCGGGACTCTCAGTTGTTTCAACTTCTTCTGCCGTTGGCCCGCTTTGTGCCTGCGGGCTCTTTGCACCTTGACCCTCCGGACCCGACCCAGGGCACAGTCCAGGCCTAAATCCTTCATGCTATCACAGATAGCCGGGTCCCCATCTTTGCGCAGCTTCTGTAGCTCCCTTCTGGCTTCTGCAGTGGTGCACAGGAAGCCTGTTTTCTTCAGGGACAAACGGAGGTCGCTACCTTCCAGAAGCCGGCGAAGGGTTTTGTAACCTTCATAGACCGCAAACGCTGCCTGCTCAGGATATCGTGCTTCGAAATCCGCTCCGATGTCATCCACCCAGGTGTCTAGGGCGGTGATACTGCGGAGCTGAGCGGCTTCTTGCATTATTGGCTGGAGGTAAACCCTGGCCATCATTGTTGCGAAAGGGCACCCGGCTAGGATGCCCCTCGCAGGGAGGATCCCCTCCGAAAGGAGATCCTCTGCCACGAGATATCTCGTTCCCCGGTAGACTTGCATGACCAGGAGGGCTATAGCTGGCGGGAAGCCGGTCGCCACTATCCGCTCCTCCAATTTGGTCCAGTTAACACTGTCATAGAAGGTCTGCAGGTCCAGGAGGACCGCACAGGCATGCTTGTTAGCTGCGCGGCTAACCTCTCCTCTCAGGAGTCGCTGCATGCCTGTTTCTAGACAAGTGTTACCCGGGGAGGCTTTATCCCATGGGAACTGCTCTGCAGTTTCTCGCATCCACTTCTTGACGACCTGTGCTCTGCAGAAGCACCAAAGCCGATAGGTGATGGATGTGAGGGTTATGGGCCTTTCTATGTCAGCATTTTTGGGCAGGAGGGCCACATGGTGCGCCTGCCAATGCTGTGGCGCCACTCCTGTGGCCTCAGCCAAGTTCAGGGCTTGGGTGAGCTGCTCATAGGCCGGCCCAGGGAGGTTTTTGAGGGCAGCATAGGTGAGCCCATCAAGACCTCCTGCTTTGTCTGTGACATTCTTGAGGATGGCCTCAAGCACGTCTGCTGTTATTTTAAACAGCGGGGAGGACTTTGCAGCATCCAGTAGGGTCTGGCCGATCGGGGGGGAATTTTCTACCTCTCCCCAAATAGCGACCCATTGCTTCCTCCTGGCCCCTGGGCGCTCTTCGCCTGGGAGGTTTTGGAAGGGCCGATCCAGGACTCTCTCACTCTTCTTGAGAGAACTGTAGAGAGGTCTCATCCCCTTCGCTAATCCCGCTTGGAGCCAGTCCTTGTACTGGGCCTGCTGCTCCTTGGCTCTCTGCATTTGGAGGGCCGCCTCCTTGTGTCTGGCCACAACACTCAAGGACCGCCACTGTGGTGTTGTTTCTGAACATTGCCGGTACAGTTCTGTGAGGAAGGCAGTACCTTCAGCAATGTCTTGGCAGGCTTGGAGAGTGCCTAGGTCCGGTAGGTGCTGCTGGGAGGCTGGCACCTCTTCCAGGATTCTGGCTATGCGTGCCCACCAGCCCACTTCAGAGCCTTTGGGGGCAGTGGAAGGGCGCTGCAAGACTAAGGGTCCCCATTGGGTCTGCACACACCACCCTCTGCCAGTCCTCGGAGCTTCGTGGCAGTGCTCCAGGCTGGCCGCCCAGGTCGCCAGCTGCCAGGTGCTCTGGTCTTTGTGGGCACAGGTCCTGTCCATTATGGCGAAATGGGAGGGTTGGACCTCTTGCCATTCCTGGTTTTTGAGGTCTGCTGTGAGTTTCGGGAACTGGGGAAGTTTCCAGGATTTCCATTCGCTGGCACCGTCCTTGACTTTGAGGTGCAAGGCTGCATGTGGTTTCCACGGGACTGCCCAGGTAGCAGACAACTCCACCAGGGCTTCCAGGCTCCTACTCACTACCCCAAAATCCAGCTCCGCCCCATGGTTGCAAGTAGCTTCTCCAGTGGCTATCATTCTCCCCCTCATCACCTGAATCAGCGCTGTGTCCTGAACTTCAGTCGGGTCCAGGTTCCAGTCCCCCAAGATGATCCAGGGCTCTGGGAGGGTTCTTACGAACGCCACCAGAGAGGGTAGCACCTCTGCATTTGTGGGACCATTCAGGCCTTCCGTGTCCCTCAAGTAGAGGGACACAATCGTGTAGTCCCACCGTCTTTGTCTCAGACCCACGGCTGTGTAGCCCGCCCCTTTGCATTGGTAGGTGGCTTTTTGCCACACGCCGCTATTTTTGGGAAAGGCACAAGCAGTGCCCCCCAACCTTGTGCCCTTGTCCGACAGGGAGGCCGGCTCAGCATAGAGATCCCATCCTAGGGATTGTAGTGTGGCTCGCCTTCCATGCAGCAGTTCCGGTGTGAGGTGGGTTTCCTGCAGACACACCACCTTGGCTTTGGAGGAGGTTACCCACTCCAACGCCCCGTTGTTGAAACTGGTGACATTGGCGCTCATGATGCTGAGATACTGGTCAGGCGAGGCGGAAGGTTTAACCTTCTCATGGCTGGGCGTTTCTGAGTCGGTGCCCTCGCCATGCGCAAGGTCTTCCTCTCGTTCCTGCTGGCCCAGCACCTGTTTCGGTGGCAGGGGCGTCTCACTCTTGGGGAGCTCAGAGGTTATCACCTCCTTTGCCTGTTGGATGGCTTTCCCGACATCCTCTCCTTGCTCTAGGGCTTGCAGGACCATCCTGCACCAACCCCAGGCCAGGGAGTCCTCCGCCATCACCTCCTCTTGGGCTTCGATGAAGCTTAGAAGGGTGGCTTCCTTCGCCTGGAAGGGGCTCGCTTGGTCTTCCAGGAGGCTAACCACCTCCTGCCATGTCAGCTCGAACCCAATTCTTCTGGGCTGCAGGGGGAAGGTTTCACCTTCTGGGCTTCATCTTGCCATTGTGGTGGGGGGGGGCCTTGGGGTAACCAGAGGGTTTCCATCAGGGTTCACCTCCCACAGTGGCTTCATTTGTTCGTCGTCTGCTGGTGCCTCATCATCTGTAAGGTCCAGCTTGAAAAACTTTGGTCCTGTGATCGGAACGCTTTCTGGCGACTCCTTTCCGGGCCGACAAAAGTGGCTGGGCTTCTGCCAGCCTGGCTCACAACCACTGCTATCTGCAGTAAGTTGTTTCCCCAAGGCCTCCCTCAATCTTTTCCCGTGTAGATTGATGTGAGCACCTCGCTTGTAGTGTTCAGCACATGCAACCAGGAACTGCTGGGCAGTTCGCAGCATGTGTTCCAGCCCTGGGCTGGGGTCGCACATTGGCTCTGTGGGGCCCTTGCTTTGGGGCTCCAGGCCCCACACGCCGAGTCCCTAGGCCACCGGGCCCAACCCCGGCGGGGCATTGGCATTGCCGGGAGGCATCCCCTCCTGGGTGTGCTCCTCAAGGCCCGGAGGGGTGGGGCCCTCCTGTGTGCGACGCCTCTTTGCTTCTCGCTCCGCTTTAATCTCATGGAGTTTCTTCTCTTGCTCCTCATTGAGGCTTACCCCCAGTTCATGGAAGATGCTGTCGACCTCCATGTCCGCAGCGGATTCGCAGAAGACTTTCTCTTTGAGTAGGCCTGAGCTTGCCTCGACTGCCTTCTGTGCCCTCTCAGCTTGCTCATTCAGCACAATCATTTCTTGTAGAAGCTGCCTTAATGACTCCTTCGCCATGTCGATGCGCTTCTGCAGGCCAATCTTTTGATCAGCAATGTGCTTGAGCTTGCCAGCTGCGCTTTGCCAGCTCTGGCTGGCCTGGCTTGCAGCTTGGGAGGGCGTCACCTCCTGGCTGGCCTTGAGGCCTTTCAGGTAGGCTTTGACCTCCTCCGGCAGGGCGGCTTCATGCTTCTGGCACAGGTCTGTGAGGTCGTCCACCTCTTCCTTGACCTGTGCCTTGGGTGGTCTGTACCCTGCCTCCTGGAGGTTCTTTTGCACCTCTTCAGGCACATTGTCCCATGCCACTCCAAGGGCTTGCAGGACCTTGTTCGGCAGTGGTGTCTTCGGAGGCTTGGGCTTCTTTGGCGGCTGCCAGTAAGCTGCCTCAGCCACTGTGGGCCATTGTGGCTTCCACTGGCTCCAGTTCTGTCTCGCCTTTCGAATGCTGTTTGCCCAGGGCGTTCTGCATTTCTTGCAGTGCATGTGCGGCTGAGCCTTGTCCGCCCAAATCCATCCTGCGCAGCTTTTGCCACTGCAACAGATGTACTCGCGGGGGGCCATGGCTAAGAGGAAGGCACCTCTGGGCAAACTGTCCTAGGCTGGCTACCAGGCTAGGAAGGCTGAGACCTCCGAAACTTTCCCTCAGGCTACTCCTTGGGCCGAAAACTTGAGCCAATGGCTACGGAGACCTGGGTTCAACCTGGGTTCAACCCGGGTTCAACCCAGGTTCAACCCAGGTTCGAGCCTGGCTCAACGCAGACTAAACCGGCGGGCTTAAGCCCTCTTTAAGCCTGCCTTTAACCCCTCCTGAAGCCGCCCCTCAAAGGGGTCCCTGCAAAGAGGGTCCCTTTAAGGGGAGAGGGCAAAGGGCCAAAGCCTTTAAGCACCCTCTCAAGTTCCCCCTAAGCCTCCCCTTAAGTTTTCCCTTAAGACTTTCTTAAGCCTCCCAAAAGCCTCTTCTGAACCCCCCCTGAAGCCTTCCCCCCTTTAAACCCGCTTCAAGCCTCCCCTTAAGTTTTCCCGTAAGCCCCCCCTTCAGCCCCCCCTAAGCCTCTCCTTAAGCTCCTACCTTTAAGCCACCTTTAAGGCTCTTTGAAACCCCTCTCCAACCGCTACTCTTCTGCTTTCGAACGATGAAAGCAAGAAAGGAAAAGGTGGATAAACTAGTTCGGTGCTTCTCTGACGTGCAATTGAGGGGGGGGCTGCCCCCCCCCAAAAACGAGTCGAGGGGGGTAGAATTTAAAATACATTCCCTTCTCCCTTCTCTTCTGAGTTTTCGAAGAATGAAATACGAAAAACAAAAGAATATTCGAGGGGGGTGGAATTTAGAATCAATTCTCTTCTCTCTTCTCCTCTGATTTTAAGGAAATACAAACAACAAAAAAGGTCGCGGGGGGTGGAATTTAGAATACATTCCCTTGTCTCTTCTCCCTGCCTCCCACGCGACATTCTCGCTTCTCCCTTCCTCCCGCTCCCTCGTCTGTGATTTAAAATGAAGTGCTTCGAGAAACCGAACAGTCTCGTCTTTACTTCTCTGATTTTTCGAATAAAAAAAACAAAAAACAAAACAAGATTCGAGGGGGGTGGAATTTAGAAAAAATCCCTTCTCTCTTCTCCTCTGATTTCTCGAAGAATGAGATACAAAAAACAAAAAAGATTCGACGGGGGGTGGAATTTAGAACACATTCCCTTCTCTCTTCTCCCTTCCTCCCACTCTACATTCTCTCTTCTGCCTTCCTCCAACTGCCTCGTCTCTATATAATTCAAAATAAAGTTCCTTCTGTCTTCTCCCCTCCGTCCCACTTTACAACAAGTAAATGGGGGGGGCTGCGCCCCCCCCAACCCCCCCGCTCTTTACTTCTAGAAACGAAAACAATCTCGTTTCGACTCCTCTGAGTTTTGAACAATGAAATACAAAAACAAAACAAGATTTGAGGGGGGTGGAATTTAGACGAAAGTCCTTTCTCTCTTCTCTTCTCTTTTCAAGTCACAACAGGCAAAATGGGGGGGGCTGCGCCCCCCCCCCAACCCCCCCGCTCTTTACTTTTAGAAACAACAACTGTCTCGTCTCTACTCCTCTGATTTTCGAATAAGGAAAGACCAAAAACAAAAGAAGATTCGAGGGAGGTAGAATTTAGAATAAATTCCCTTCTCCCTTCTCCTCTGAGTTTTCGAAGAATGAACTACGAAAAACAAAAAAATATTCGAGGGGAGTGGAATTTAGAACAAATCCTCTTCTCTCTTCTCCTCTGATTTCGCGAAGAATGAAATACAAAAAAGAAAAAATTCGAGGGGGTGGAATTTAAAATACATTCGCTTCTCTCGGCTCCCTTGCCTCCACGCCACATTCTGTCTACTTCGAGAAACCAGAACAATCTCACCTCGACTCCTCCAATTTGTCAATAAAAAAATACAAAAAACAAAAAAGGATTCGAGGGGGGGTGGAATTTAGGAAAAAAAGTTCCTTCTCGCTTCTCCTCTGATTTTTCAAATAATGATAACAAAAACCAAAAAAGATTTGAGGGGAGTGGAATTTAGAATACATTCCCTTCTCTCCTCTCCCTTCCTCCCACTCCACATTTTCTCGTCCTCCTCCTGCAGCTGGCTCGTCTCTAACATAATTTAAAAGTTCCTCCCACGTTACAGTAAGTAAATGGGGGGGGGCTGCGCCCCTCCCGACCCCCCCCCGCTCGTATTTTAAAAACAAAAACCGTCGCGCCCCTACTCCTCTGATTTTCGAACAATGAAATACACAAACAAAACAAGATTTGATGGGGGTGGAATTTAGATTAAAGTCTCTTCTTTCTTCTCCCCTTCCTCCCACTCCACAACAAGCAAAAAGGGAGTGGCTGCGCAAAACAACAAAAGTTTCGCTTGTACTTCTCTGATTTTTTGAACAAATGAAAAACGAAAAACCCAAACAAGATTCCAGAGGGTGGAATTTAGAAGAAATTCCCTTCTCTCTTCTGATTTCTCGAAAGATGAAATACAAAAAAAGTTTCCAACAACAATGCATCAGACACGTCAAACTTTAATGCCTCTGGTCGAAGCCAATCAAAGTTTGATTCTCAAACTTTGATCGGCGTCCGAAATAATCAGATTGAACTTTGATCAGACTTTGGTAGCAAATAGTTCAACCTAGGTTCAACCCAGGTTGAACCTGGGTTGAATATTTTTTTCCGAGTTGAGCGAACAAATGCGATCCACCTTCTTGGTGTTTGGGTTGTGAAAACCGTGCCTCTGTACCGGCACATCTGATGGCCCTCTTGGCCCTATAGTACAGGGGGAGGAAAAACACCTCCTCCTAAGCTACCATCCTCTTTGGGATGCTACCAGAGGTTGTACCTCATAAAAAATGAACCTCCTGGCAAAACGTTCCTCAGGGTTTCTGGTGCACTAGGTGCAAACCGTGAGAGGAAATCGAACCTGGGTTGAACCCAGGTTAAACCCAGATTCTGGCTCAAGTTTTCGGCCCAAGGAGTAGCCTGAGGGAAGTTTCGGAGGTCTCAGCCTTCCTAGCCTGGTAGCCAGCCTAGGACAGTTTGCCCAGAGGTGCCTTCCTCTTAGCCATGGCCCCCCGCGAGTACATCTGTTGCAGTGGCAAAAGCTGCACAGGATGGATTTGGGCGGACAAGGCTCAGCCGCACATGCACTGCAAGAAATGCAGAACGCCCTGGGCAAACAGCATTCGACAGGCGAGACAGAACTGGAGCCAGTGGAAGCCACAATGGCCCACAGTGGCTGAGGCAGCTTACTGGCAGCCGCCAAAGAAGCCCAAGCCACCGAAGACACCACTGCCGAACAAGGTCCTGCAAGCCCTAGGAGTGGCATGGGACAATGTGCCTGAAGAGGTGCAAAAGAACCTCCAGGAGGCAGGGTACAGACCACCCAAGGCACAGGTCAAAGAAGAGGTGGACGACCTCACAGACCTGTGCCAGAAGCATGAAGCCGCCCTGCCGGAGGAGGTCAAAGCCTACCTGAAAGGCCTCAAGGCCAGCCAGGAGGTGACGCCCTCCCAAGCTGCGAGCCAGGCCAGCCAGAGCTGGCAGAGCGCAGCTGGCAAGCTCAAGCACATCGCCGATCAAAAGATTGGCCTGCAGAAGCGCATAGACATGGCGAAGGAGTCATTAAGGCAGCTTCTACAAGAAATGATTGTGCTGAATGAGCAGGCTGAGAGGGCACAGAAGGCAGTTGAGGCAAGCTCAGGCCTACTCAAATGCGAATCCGCTGCGGACATGGAGGTCGACAGCATCCTCCATGAACTGGGGGTAAGCCTCAATGAGGAGCAAGAGAAGAAACTCCATGAGATTAAAGCGGAGCGAGAAGCAAAGCGGCGTCGCACGCAGGAGGGCCCCACCCCTCTGGGTCTTGAGGAGCACACCCAGGAGGGGATGCCTCCCGGCAATGCCAATGCCCCGCCGGGGTTGGGCCCGGTGGCCTAGGGACTCGGCGTGTGGGGCCTGGTGCCCCAAAGCAAGGGCCCCACAGAGCCAATGTGCGACCCCAGCCCAGGGCTGGAACACATGCTGCGAACTGCCCAGCAGTTCCTGGTGGCATGTGCTGAATACTACAAGCGAGGTGCTCACATCAATCTACATGGGAAAAGATTGAGGGAGGCCTTGGGGAAACAACTTACTGCAGGTAGCAGTGGTTGTGAGCCAAGCTGGCAGAAGCCCAGCCACTTTTGTCGGCCCAGAACGGAGTCGCCAGAAAGCGTTCCGATCACAGGACCAAAGTTTTTCAAACTGGACCTTACAGATGATGAGGCACCAGCAGCTGACGAGCAAATGCAGCCACTGTGGGAGGTGAACCCTGATGGAAACCCTCTGGTTACCCCAGGCCCCCCCCCACCACAATGGCATGATAAAGCCCAGAAGATGAAACCTTCCCCCTGCAGCCCAGAAGACATGGGTTCAGAACTAACATGGCAGGAGGTGGTTAGCCTCCTGGAAGACCAAGCGAGCCCCTTCCAGGAAAAGGAAGCCACCCTTCTAAGCTTCATCGAAGCCCAAGAGGAGGTGATGGCGGAGGACTCCCTGGCCTGGGGTTGGTGCAGGATGGTCCTGCAAGCCCTAGAACAAGGAGAGGATGTCACCGGGAAAGCCATCCAACAGGCAAAGGAGGTGATAACCTCTGAGCTCCCCAAACGTGAGACGCCCCTGCCACCGAAACAGGTGCTGGGCCAGCAGGAAGGAGAGGAAGACCTTGAGCATGACGAGGGCACCGACTCCGAAGCGCCCAGCCATGAGAAGGTTAAACCTTCCGCCTCGCCTGACCAGTATCTCAGCATCATGAGCGCCAATGTCACCAGCTTCAACAACGGGGCGTTGGAGTGGGTAACCTCCTCCAAAGCCAAGGTGGTGTGTCTGCAGCAAACCCACCTCACACCGGAACTGCTGCATGGGAGGAGAGCCACACTGCAATCCCTAGGATGGGATCTCTATGCTGAGCCGGCCTCCCTGTCGGACAAAGGCACAAGGTTGGGGGGCACTGCCTGCGCCTTTCCCAAAAATAGCGGCGTGTGGCAAAAAGCCACCTACCAATGTAAAGGGGCGGGCTACACAGCCGTGGGTCTGAGGCAAAGACGGTGGGACTACACGATTGTGTCCCTCTACCTGAGGGACACGGAAGGCCTGAATGGTCCCACAAATGCGGAGGTGCTATCCTCTCTGGTGGCTTTCGTAAGAACCCTCCCAGAGCCCTGGATCATCTTGGGGGACTGGAACCTGGACCCGACTGAAGTTCAGGACACAGCGCTGATTCAGGTGATGAGGGGGAGAATGATAGCCACTGGAGAAGCTACTTGCAACCATGGAGCGGAGCTGGATTTTGGGGTAGTGAGTAGGAGCCTGGAAGCCCTGGGGGAGCTGTCTGCTACCTGGGCAGTCCCGTGGAAACCCCATGCTGCCTTGCACCTCAAAGTCAAGGACGGTGCCAGTGAATGGAAATCCTGGAAACTTCCCCAGTTCCCGAAGCTCACAGCAGACCTCAAAAACCAGGAATGGCAAGAGGTCCAACCCTCCCACTTCGCCATAATGGACCGGACCTGTGCCCAAGAGGACCAGAGCACCTGGCAGCTGGCGACCTGGGCGGCCAGCCTGGAGCATTGCCACAGGACTGGCAGAGGGTGGTGTGTGCAGGCCCAATGGGGACCCGAGGGCAGCATAGGTGAGCCCATCAAGACCTCCTGCTTTGTCTGTGACATTCTTTAGGATGGCCTCAAGCCCGTCTGCTGTTATCTTAAACAGCGGGGAGGACTTTGCCGCATCCAGTAAGGTCTGGCCAATCGGGGGGGAAACCTCTACCTCTCCCCAGATAGCGACCCATTGCTTCCTTCTGGCCCCTGGGCGCTCTTCTCCAGGGAGGTTTTGGAAGGGCCGATCCAGGACTCTTTCACTCTTTTTGAGAGAACTGTACAGAGGTCTCATCCCTTTCGCTAATCCCGCTTGGAGCCAGTCCTTGTACTGGGCTTGCTGTTCCTTGGCTCTCTGCATTTGGAGGGCCGCCTCCTTGTGTCTGGCCACAACACTCAATGAGCGCCACTGTGGTGCTGTTGCTGAGCATTGCCGGGACAGTTCGGTGCGGAAGGCAGCACCTTCAGCAATGTCTGGGCAGGCTGGGAGATTGCTTAGGTCCGGCAGGTGCTGCTGGGAGGCTGGCACCTCTTCCAGGATTCTGGCAATGCGTGCCCACCAGCCCACTTCAGAGCCTTTGGGGGCAGTGGAACGGCGCTGTACGACAAAAACCTCCCTGGACCGGCCTATGAGCAGCTCACCCAAGCCCTGAACTTGGCTGAAGCCACAGGGGTGGCGCCACAGCACTGGCAGGCGCACCATGTGGCCCTTCTGCCCAAAAATGCTGACATAGAAAGGCCCATAACCCTCACATCCATCACCTATCGGCTTTGGTGCTTCTGCAGAGCACAGGTCGTCAAGAAGTGGATGCGAGAAACTGCAGAGCAGTTCCCATGGGATAAAGCTTCCCCTGGCAACACGCGTCTAGAAACAGGCATGCAGAGACTCCTGAGAGGAGAGGTTAGCCGCGCAGCTAACAAACATGCCTGTGCAGTCCTCCTGGACCTGCAGACTTTCTATGACAGTGTCAACTGGACCAAATTGGAGGAGCGGATAGTGGCGACCGGCTTTCCGCCAGCTATAGCCCTCCTGGTCATGCAAGTCTACCGGGGAACGAGATATCTCGTGGCAGAGGATCTCCTCTCGGAGGGGATCCTCCCTGCGAGGGGCATCCTAGCCGGGTGCCCGTTCGCAACAATGATGGCCAGGGTTTACCTCCAGCCAATAATGCAAGAAGCCGCTCAGCTCCGCAGTATCACCGCCCTAGACACCTGGGTGGATGACATTGGAGCGGAGAGCTGCTGGAGAGAACATGGGGCCTCACAGTCCAAAGGCTGGAAGAGGCCAGCAGCAGGTGGCAAATGCCCGTTGGCAGCCACGGTCGCGTACCTGCTTGACATGGGTTGGCAGCCTAGAGGCAGTGATGAATGGTTAGACACCCACGGCACCAAGCACACCATACACACCCCACAGCAGGAGTGTCGTGTCTTCGACCTCCAGCAAACCTACCAGAAGGAGGTGAACCACCGCATCGCCACTGGTCTTGCTGCCTCTGAGCTACAGGAGGGAGTCGACTGGACGGTAGGGAGGAAATTGCTGGGGGAGTTCAAGAAAGAAGGTCGAACCACGAAAGCAGCTGCCTTGAGGTGCGTCTGGCAGGGTGCCTTGGTTTGCAGCCAAAACTCTGCTGTCAAAGTGTGCCCCCGATGCCACGAGGAAGCAGATTGGGAGCATGTCCTCCTGGATTGTGCCTGGTGGGAGGCCCAAAACTGGGAGTTGCCAACATGGTTCCAAAGAAGGCAAGGCCCAAGGTCCGAGATCGCTGTGGACCAGGGGCCTCCCGCCCAAACCCAAATGGGAGGTACAGCCTCCACAGGAGGACAATCCCATCTTTCTGGGTATATGGGCAAACAAAGAGGCCCTCAATGACCCGGAGCTTGTGTATGGCACAGATGCTAGTGGTGGCCCCTACACGGCGGACCCGAGACTCCGGCAGGTGGCATATGCAGTAGTAGCCTGCAAGAAACAGGGCCAAGAAATACGTCCAGGTAGGAGCAATCGTAGGCCAAGTCCCTGGACCACAGACGGTTTTTCGGGGGGAGCTGTATGCCGTTCTGCAGCTGGCCCGTTATACCGAAGGCCCTATTGACACGACACTAGACTGCCTTGGTGTCCCAAAACGAGTCCGCAGCCCAAAGCCGGGCAAGACCCACGGTGACATCTGGTGGGAGCTGCAAACCACTGATGTCAACTGCCTCAAAATGAAATGGGTTCCATCCCATGTTTTAGAGGAGGAGTTCCTCCGGAAGGTGGGTGCGGAAAACTCGTGGAGACAGCAGGTCAATGACCTGGCGGACAAGCTGTGTGGAGAAAAAGCGGCCGAACTGGCCCACCCTGATGTCCGCGCAGCCAGTCAGTACCAGGACCATTGCAGCAAAAAAGCACAAGAGCCTGCTTTTCCTGCAGGAAGACCTTTTTCACTGGGTGCCACTAAGGCAGTCTAGTGTCGTGTCAATAGGGCCTTCGGTTTCACGGGCCAGATGCAGAACGGCATACAGCTCCCCCCGAAAAACCTGTGGTCCAGGGACTTGGCCTGCAATTGCTCCTACCTGGACGTGTTCTTGGCCCTGTTTCTTGCAGGCAACTACTGCATATGCCACCTGCCGGAGTCTCGGGTCCGCCGTGTCGGGGCCACCCACTAGCATCTGCCATACACAAGCTCCGGGTCATTGAGGGCCTCTTTGTTTGCTCATATACCCAGAAAGATGGGATTGTCCTCCTGTGGAGGCTGTACCTCCCATTTGGGTTTGGGCGGGAGGCTTCTGGTCCAGCGATCTCGGGCCTTGGGCCCTGCCTTCTTGGAACCATGTTGGCAACTCCCAGTTTTGGGCCTCCCACCAGGCACAATCCAGGAGGACATGCTCCCAATTTGCTTCCTCGTGGCATCGGGGGCACACTTTGACAGCAGAGTTTTGGCTGCAAACCAAGGCACCCTGCCAGACGCACCTCAAGGCAGCTGCTTTCGCGGTTCGACCTTCTTTCTTGAACTCCCCCAGCAATTTCCTCCCTACCGTCCAGTCGACTCCCTCCTGTAGCTCAGAGGCAGCAAGACCAGTGGCGATGCGGTGGTTCACCTCCTTCTGGTAGGTTTGCTGGAGGAGGTCGAAGACACGACACTCCTGCTGTGGGGTGTGCATGGTGTGCTTGGTGCCGTCGGTGTCTAACCATTCATCACTGCCTCTAGGCTGCCAACCCATGTCAGCAGGTACGCAACCGTGGCTGCCAACGGGCCTCTGACCATTTGCCACCTGCTGCTGGCCTCTTCCAGCCTTTGGATTGTGAGGCCCCATGTTCTCTCCAGCAGCTCTTCCTTTCCTACCCAGCGCTTCTTGAGCTGGAACCAGGCCTCAACTTGCTGGACCATCATGGTGCGGCCCGAGTCTTGGTACCTATCCCCCACGGAGGACAGGGCCACCTCCAGATTGCCCATTTTCTGTCTGCCACACTGCTCAGCCAAGGCAGTCCGGAGCTTCTGTCTCCGGGTGGGCGGCATTCCCTGGGCTTGGTGGCCCCAAGTAAGGACGGAGGCAACCCCTCCTCTGAAGAGGCGGACTTGGCCGGCACACCCGGGACTCTCAGTTGTTTCAACTTCTTCTGCCGTTGGCCCGCTTTGTGCCTGCGGGCTCTTTGCACCTTAACCCTCCGGACCCGACTCAGGGCACAGTCCAGGCCTAAATCCTTCATGCTATCACAGATAGCCGGGTTCCCATCTTTGCGCAGCTTCTGTAGCTCCCTTCTGGCTTCTGCAGTGGTGCACAGGAAGCCTGTTTTCTTTGGGGATAAACGGAGGTCGCTACCTTCCAGAAGCCGGCGAAGGGTTCTTCATAGACCGCAAACGCTGCCTGCTCAGGATATCGTGCTTCGAAATCCGCTCCAATGTCATCCACCCAGGTGTCTAGGGCGGTGATACTGCGGAGCTGAGCGGCTTCTTGCATTATTGGCTGGAGGTAAACCCTGGCCATCATTGTTGCGAACGGGCACCCGGCTAGGATGCCCCTCGCAGGGAGGATCCCCTCCGAGAGGAGATCCTCTGCCACGAGATGTCTCGTTCCCCGGTAGACTTGCATGACCAGGAGGGCTATAGCTGGCGGAAAGCCGGTCGCCACTATCCGCTCCTCCAATTTGGTCCAGTTGACACTGTCATAGAAAGTCTGCAGGTCCAGGAGGACTGCACAGGCATGTTTGTTAGCTGCGCGGCTAACCTCTCCTCTCAGGAGTCTCTGCATGCCTGTTTCTAGACGTGTTGCCAGGGGAAGCTTTATCCCATGGGAACTGCTCTGCAGTTTCTCGCATCCACTTCTTGACGACCTGTGCTCTGCAGAAGCACCAAAGCCGATAGGTGATGGATGTGAGGGTTATGGGCCTTTCTATGTCAGCATTTTTGGGCAGAAGGGCTGCCAGTGCTGTGGCGCCACCCCTGTGGCTTCAGCCAAGTTCAGGGCCTGCGAGGGGCATCCCAGCCGGGTGCCCGTTCGCAACAATGATGGCCAGGGTTTACCTCCAGCCAATAATGCAAGAAGCCGCTCAGCTCCGCAGTATCACCGCCCTAGACACCTGGGTGGATGACATTGGAGCGGATTTCGAAGATATCCTGAGCAGGCAGCGTTTGCGGTCTATGAAGGTTACAAAACCCTTCGCCGGCTTCTGGAAGGTAGCGACCTCCGTTTATCCCTGAAGAAAACAGGCTTCCTGTGCACCACTGCAGAAGCCAGAAGGGAGCTACAGAAGCTGCGCAAAGATGGGGACCCGGCTATCTGTGATAGCATGAAGGATTTAGGCCTGGACTGTGCCCTGGGTCGGGTCCGGAGGGTCAAGGTGCAAAGAGCCCGCAGGCACAAAGCGGGCCAACGGCAGAAGAAGTTGAAACAACTGAGAGTCCCGAGTGTGCCGAGGTCCGCCTCTTCAGAGGAGGGGTTGCCTCCGTCCTTACTTGGGGCCACCAAGCCCAGGGAATGCCGCCCACCCGGAGACAGAAGCTCCGGACTGCCTTGGCTGAGCAGTGTGGCAGACAGAAAATGGGCAATCTGGAGGTGGCCCTGTCCTCCGTGGGGGATAGGTACCAAGACCCGGGCCGCACCATGATGGTCCAGCAAGTTGAGGCCTGGTTCCAGCTCAAGAAGCGCTGGGTAGGAAAGGAAGAGCTGCTGGAGAGAACATGGGGCCTCACAGTCCAAAGGCTGGAAGGTGGCAAATGGTCAGGGGCCCGTTGGCAGCCACGGTTGCGTACCTGCTTGACATGGGTTGGCAGCCTAGAGGCAGTGATGAATGGTTAGACACCCACGGCACCAAGCACACCATACACACCCCACAGCAGGAGTGTCGTGTCTTAGACCTCCTCCAGCAAACCTACCAGAAGGAGGTGAACCACCGCATCGCCACTGGTCTTGCTGCCCCTGAGCTACAGGAGGGAGTCGACTGGACGGTAGGGAGGAAATTGCTGGGGGAGTTCAAGAAAGAAGGTCGAGCCACGAAAGCAGCTGCCTTGAGGTGCGTCTGGCAGGGTGCCTTGGTTTGCAGCCAAAACTCTGCTGTCAAAGTGTGCCCCCCGATGCCACGAGGAAGCAGATTGGGAGCATGTCCTCCTGGATTGTGCCTGGTGGGAGGCCCAAAACTGGGAGTTGCCAACATGGTTCCAAGAAGGCAGGGCCCAAGGCCCGAGATCGCTGTGGACCAGGGGCCTCCCGCCCAAACCCAAATGGGAGGTACAGCCTCCACAGGAGGACAATCCCATCTTTCTGGGTATATGGGCAACAAAGAGGCCCTCAATGACCCGGAGCTTGTGTATGGCACAGATGCTAGTGGTGGCCCCTGCACGGCGGACCCGAGACTCCGGCAGGTGGCATATGCAGTAGTAGCCTGCAAGAAACAGGGCCAAGAATACGTCCAGGTAGGAGCAATCGTAGGCCAAGTCCCTGGACCACAGACGGTTTTTCGGGGGGAGCTGTATGCCGTTCTGCAGCTGGCCCGGGCAATACCCACGGTGACATCTGGTGGGAGCTGCAAACCACTGATGTCAACCGCCTCAAAATGAAATGGGTTCCATCCCATGTTTCAGAGGAGGAGTTCCTCCGGAAGGGGTGCGGAAACTCGTGGAGACAGCAGGTCAATGACCTGGCGGACAAGCTGTGTGGGGAAAAAGCGGCCGAACTGGCCCACCCTGATGTCCGGGCAGCCAGTCAGTACCAGGACCATTGCAGCAAAAAAGCACAAGAATTCCTGGCAAGCAGGGCGGAAAAGATCCTTACTGCCATGGGGAAAATCAGCACCCAGTGTATAAGGTCTTCCTGCAGGAAAAGCAGGCTCGTAAGAGCAACGAGGCCACCTCCAGGCCCTGCAAAAAGCGCATTGGCTCACATAGGGAGAGACCACATCACCACCCAACAGGAATGGTTCCAGGCGCTGGTCCGGACCAAACCTGTGCATGCGTGGGAACGGAAAGGTCTCAACCTCCGGTGTGCTCAGTGTCAACTTAAACTCCTGCACACAAAGAACCGCAAAACCTTGGCACTGGCAGCGCACCAATGCACACAGCTGAAACGCCGTCGCGCTGAATTGCGTGCCGACAACCGTAATTTGGCCAAGCAAGAGAAGAACCTGAAGAAGCGGCGTGCCAGGCTTCTGCAGGCGGAAGATGTCAACGTGATCTATAAGTCCTGCTTCTTGCAGTCGCCTGCAGGCAGCTTGTCAACGCATTCTGCGCTAGGTGCTGCTAATGTGCTTGCCGCTGCCGCCTCTGCTGGACCTGCTCCAGCAGCAGCTGCTGTTCCACCGGCTATGCCGGCAGGTGGGGTCGCTTGTTTGCGTGTGCCATTCTTCCAGCAACAATGTAAAAGCAACTGCGCGCCTGAAGGTGGTCACGCAGTTGGTGCTGCAGTGCCACCTGCAGCCATCGGAGGCAAGAAGGCATGGATGTTGCCCATGTCGTCGCGCGCTTTGTGCTTCAGGTGATGACGGAGTCCATCCTGCGCTTGGACCAGTTGAAGATGTTGTCGATGTGAAGGCTCCTGCGCACCCGCGCGCCAGAGTTTTTTTTTGTTCGTCTGTGTGTGTGTGTGTCTGTCTCTGCTGACCCATCTGCCAGGACCAGTGGCTAACGACGAGGGCGCAGGCGTGTCAGCAAGGATGTGTGGTTGTGCAGCAGGGTGGATGATGCAGCGCGTCGAACTTGCAAGAAAGCAGGCGTGCACCCTGCAGATGGAGCAGCTGCAGGTGCCGTGCCTGCTCTTTTCCTGCGGAAGGTTGATGCTTTCGTATGTGTGTGTCGGCCAGGTCATGTCGCTCACGACAAGGGCAGAGGCAGGCCGTTGTCGAAAAGGAACATATCTCACCTCGCAAAGCGCCAGGCGAGCATCTTGGGGCGAATGTGGTCCAGGAGATCGAGTGAGGACGAATGCCATGGCCGCAATTCGCAATTCTCCCATACAGGACAGTCCGACAGTGCTACAGTGTCCTACAGGATTTTCTGTGCAGCAGCCTTGGTTGCTTAGCTTCAATCGGGGCCCGCAAACCATTGCAAAAGGCGTGTCCGTCCGTGCGGGACCTCCCCGGTATTTCCGAGGTCGGGCCATTCCCGGACCGGACCCCCCCCCCGCCCGCCGACCTCCCAAATACGTACCTTTTTTGGGTCTTTGGGCCTGAAAACGCCGTAAAGGGCACATATTTCAAGGTCAGGGTTGCCGAACCGGACCCCCCCCCCCTCAAAACCAACAGCATGCACTTCCCATGCCTCAGTTAGCAGTCAGGTTTCCAACGCACGTAACGGTACGAGCACACGGAGTGAGTGACAAGGTCTGTCCCTCAGAGCTTCACACGATCGCAACAGTTTAGCTACTGGACGCACCCCGCCGGGGTTGAGCCAAGACTTGAGCCAACATGGATTTTTCTTCTCCACGCTGCACTTCGCAAAGCCGAACTTTGCGACCTGGTGTGCAGACCTGTTGTGCAGACCTGTTGTGTGCAGACCTGTTGTGTGCAGACCTGTTGTGTGCAGCAGTCTGGCAGAGAGCTCTGCAAGGCACGGTTTAGTAAGAGCAAAAAAGCCGGACGAAGCTGAAGTGGCTGTGACTGATGAGTTTTCACATCTCTTATGTTTTACTTTGCGGCAGGCACAATGCTTTGAACAGAACGTCCAGCGCTGAGTGCGGATGGCCAAACTAACGGAGGGCTCTTCAACTTGCACCCTGTCAACAACTGCAAGAATGCCGCTTGCAGTGCGACGTTGGCCTGCACTTGTGGGTTAGAACAAGTGAGAAGCTCTGGGCCTCCCAAGCTCCAGGCCATTTACGGTTCTCCAAACAGGGCAGAGGTTTGTCCCGCCAATAGAGTCCTGCAGTCCTGTAGTGAGTAGGCTAGCAAGTTCAGTTGAGCTTGGTGCCCAGTGGTGCTGAGAACATCTCAGAACACCAGGTCTCAGGTTCACCCCAACCCTTGGCCTTTGGCTGCGAATGCTTTCGCTTGTGTGCAGTTACATTTTTGGGTGCGACCTTCTGGAGCGGCAGACTTTTAGGGTTTCTTTAGGTCAACTCTAAACCCTCAAAGGCTGCCGCCAGAGGTCGCGCCCGGTACTTTCCTTTGTGTGCCTAGTTGTTGGCAGTACAGAAACTGTCTTACAGTTGCATGTCTGAGCTAGAGCTTTGTTTTGACATGGCAAGAACTTGTTTTGGCATGGCATGACGTTTGGTTCAGTTCCCTGTGATGAGTGTTGAGAGCTTGCTTTGCAAAGCCTTGAAGCAGTGCGAACCGGATTCCAAGGCCTAAACTTTCTGTTGTAGACCAGGCTCTTTCAACTCCAGATTTTTTGTTTGCAAGCTAGCGAGCAGCTGTGGCCGTCCAATTGTGCCCAGGACGTCTGTGCCACCACCCATAAGGAGACTTGCTGCAAAGCATGCTTGTGTGTTTGCGTGGTCACATCAGGGCCGGCATAAAGGGCTCTTTTTGGAAATGCAGTTATTAGGCTCTGGAATTTTAATTTCTATGTGGATCCCACCAATCCTGATCGATGGAAGCGGACGAGTGATAAAAACCTGGGCACCTTGGGTGATCTTGTTGCATGACCCAGATCAAAGAGATTGCTGGCACTGTTGGAAGATGATGAGAAATGGGTGCTTCTGTTGAATGCGTCCTGCCAGGAACCAGGCAAGTAGATCTGAATTGCAAGGCACAGCCTTGCCAGCAACGAGCCATGTGAACGGCAAGCTCTGGAATGCAGGCATATGCTTGCCGGAAGTGAGGGAAGCCTCGAACCAGCAAAGCCCTTGCAATTACAATGACAGTTCACCGCAAACCCAGGAATGGCCAACCTGCGATCGGCCGCCATGTAAGGCACCAAGAGCATGGATTGGAACATTGTTTCGTGCATGAGGGAAAATAATGGGTTGGCCTCGGCTGAGGGCCAAGGATCGGTGAGTTAAGACTGTTGGCCTCGCTGCGGCTACGAGAAAAATAATCAGTTATGGCCTCCCCTCGGCTGAGGGAAAGGGATGATAAGTAAGAACGTCCGGCCTCGCTGCGGTTGAGGGACATGACCAGTCAGGCTGCAGCTCTGCAGCACAAGCCAATGGGCATGAGCAGGGACAGCTAATTCCGCGAGTAGTCGACCTCGCCAACAATACGACGGTGAATAGGCAAGCCGGGCACTACAAGTAGGCTTGCCGGAATTGAGTCCTGGGTCTTTCAGGATCTCTTGAGGAGAGCACCGCGTGCAGCATATTAACATGGCTGATGCAACTGGGCACAGAGCGGAACAAGCAGCTAGTGAGAATAGCCTCTGCGGAGCCGGTGCGACAGAAGGCAGCTGGGAGCAGGCCACCGTGGAGCCCAGCATGTGCTCAATGAGTGAGAATGCCAGAGTCAAACAAGCATGGGGCATCCTGAATGTGTGAGCTGGGTGATACTTGCACATGAACCCATGGGAACATTTCTTTCTGGCTAAGGCAACATGAAAGGATGTAACGGCACCATGACGAGGTGCCGAGAAACAGCAAAATACAAAAGAGACAAAGCATTTCGGCCTCGACAATGGTCTGAGGGACATGTTAGGCCATAGCCATGACAGAAATGCTGCAAACTCCATGAGCTGGATGGTGGGACGCTGGCCAGTGCCTGGAGGCAAGAACCGGACGGTGTTCCGGAAGTGCCTCAAGTCCCCAAGATGACTTTACAGTGAAGCATTCGTGTGTGAGGCGTTTACTTGTCGACTGGTGAGTAAGAGCGAGAAAGCCAGGGCGACGCTATTCTGGGGAGGATCAGCAAGGCACGGTTAGTAAGAGCGAGAACGCCGGAGCTGCTGACGAACTTCGGAGTAGCTGGGACGAGTGTCCTTTATGAGACCTCACTGTTTCACTGTGAACAACATTGCCTCACCAAGTGCGCGAAGCAATCAGCCTATACTTGGTAGTAGGAAGTGGGCCTCACTTCGGTTGAGGGTAGCGGCCCTGACTAAGGTTTGAGGGCATGGATCGCGACTCCCAAGTGAGGGGTAAGGAAGTAACGGCGGCATAAAAAAAACACCTCGACCACAGTCTATGAGCAACGGCTACGACTGGGTTTGGAAGAAATGTCAAGTCTCACATGATGAGGATAGCGGCCTCGAACATGATTTGAGGGCCTGGATCCTTTGCAGAAGGTGAGCATACCGAGACGAGCGTGGTTTTAGGCCTCAATCGACTATGACTCGGTCTAAGGGGATTGACCACCCCGTCGGAGAGGATCACCTCCCGATAAGCTGTGCAAGCAAGAGGCAGCCGCCTTGACCAAGTCTTTGTTTGTTTCGGGCCACGACTTGGTCTAAAAAGGACATGTCCGGCACATCGGTTGAGGGACAGCGGTTCGTCATGAACTGAGGGCATGGATAGCCGGCAGTTTCACCCCTACAGTTTTAGTCCGTTTCACTTTAACCTACAGCCCCTTCGGGTGGCTACGCTCGCAGCGTGCAGGCGAAAAATCCATGTTTCTTTGTTGTCCTGATGTACAGGTAGCTGTCTGGCGCATGCAGGTAGGGAGTTTTCTGCTTTTGAGTGTCTGCACTTGTGAGTTTTGTGGACGAGAGTGACTGCACTTGCGTTTCGTCACGTCTCGTATCGTTCGTTTGTGTTTTGTTCTTGCAGAAGCTGAGCAGTGACAGTTTGGGAATGTGGTTCATGTGTTTCACACAGTTCGGAGTCCAATAGCTGAGACCGCGCTCGCTTTGGCTCAAGGAAAAAGAAAGCGAGTGCTTGCGACTCTGCTTTTCACAGAGGGGCAGCATGCACCGAAGTCAGCCAAGTCAACGCTGTCGGAAACCTTCAATTCCAAATCTTCCCTGAACTCCAACAAAAAAAACCGCCTCTCAGTCGAAGCCTTCAAGCTGAGGTCCGAAACTCCAAATTGCAGAAGCGATGGTTTCGAAAGCTTCAAAGGTGAGAGCGAAGAGGCTTCGAAGACTTCGAAGGCAAGGACGAGGAGAGGCTTCGAAAGGCTTCGAAGGTGAAGACGCTTCAAAACTTCGGGCAAGGACGAAGGGGGGAGGCTTCGAAGGCTTCGAAGAGTAAGGACGAAGGGAACTTGGAAGGCTTCGAAGGTGAGGACGAAGCATCGAAGGGGGAGGGAGTCCTCAGATCCTGCTTGCCACTATTTCTGGCTTTCATGGACGTTTGTGCAGCATGGCTGCAGCTCAAGACGATCAGCAGCCTGCTTTTGCCCTTCTAGTCAAAGGTCTGGTGCTTTGGTTGTGTTATGTCCTGGCGAGGATCTCATGATCCTGCTAGTGTTGGTCAAAAGAGACCGAGGCACTTGTCTTGAGATTGTTGGAAGCTGCAGCCACGCCCGCCTTTGTATGCTTGCAGGCAGGATCCGAGGCGAAGGGTCGAAGGAGGGGCTTCGAAGCCCCTTCGCGCTGGGTCGAAGGGGAGGCTTCAAAGCCCCTTTGCGCTGAAGGTCTGAAGTCTCTCTTCGGCTGATAAGAACGAAGGGGCCTTCGAAGGCTTCAAAGGCTTTGAAGAGAGGACGAAAACTTCAAAGCTCCCTCCCGAAGGCTTCGACTGAGAGGCGGTTTTCTTGTTGGAGTTCAGGGAAGAGTTGGAATTGAAGGTTTCTGGCAGCGTTGACTTGGCTGACGCTCTCCCTAAGAATCGAAGGGAAGAGCTAAATTCCACGCTCAGTTTCTTGTTGTCCTTCGAAGCCTGTGGAAGAAAGTGGAGAAGACCAGGCTTGGTCTGTCCTGCTGTGAGGCCCGTCCTGCGAAGTCAGAGTTGCTTTGTGTTTTGCGGTCCTGAGCGGGGGGGGTCGCTCGACTTTCTCGTAACTTGGACTTCGTTCTGGCAATGCTGCTGGCCCGCCAGTTGAGCTGCAGGTCTTTGTTGGTGTTTTCTGTGGATAGAAGTCACGCTTCAAGCTTTGGGAAGTTGACTAACGTGGCCTCAACGTTTTCTACCGTTGTGCAGAGTCAGTCGTTTGCTTGACATTGCCAGAATGAAAGTTTTTTTGGCAAGAAGATTTTGAGGCCCAGCGACAGGGTTTGCTGGGTTTGGTTCGGCGTGGGTTTGGGGGTGGGTTTGGCTGGGTTTGACCATGCTTTGAATGGACTGGGGTGGGTTTGACCGTGTTTTGAATGGACTCGAAGGGGTGCGGGTGGGTGGGCTGGGTTTGACCATGTTTTGAAGGTGGGATGGCTTCGAGGTGGTTTTTGACCATGCTTTGACGGGGCTGGGATGGTTTGACCGTGTTTTGAAAGCGCTGGGGTAGCTTCCGGGTGGATATGGGTGGGCTTGGGCGGGTTTGATCATGCTATGAAGGGGCTGGGTTGGGTTTGACCTCTTTTGAAAGGGTTGGGAGGGGCTTGACTGTGTTTTGAAGAGGCTGGGAAGGGGGCTTGATTTCCACATCAAGTGCTAGGAGACCGAGTTCCTGCCTCGGCTTAACCTGCTTGAGAACATAGCGAAGGTCACTTTCCTGCTGCGTGATGGAGGCCCTCCACCCCCGTAGAGTCTTAGCAAAACGGACCAAGGTGGCGAGCCTGCCCGCGAACGGCGGAGTCGTTGTGTTCCCGAATTAAAAAACATTAATGCTTTGTTATTCCGGGAAACCTAGGACTCCACGGCACTCTATTGGTAAAACTCCGCCGATTCCGCCGAGGCTTGTCACGCCGACTCCGCCAGGGCTAGAGTAGGTGCCCCTCTAATCTTGAGTAGCGACGCCGCGTAAGTGGTAGAGTTGCGGGAAGAGCACGTGACTTTTTGCTGGAAGTGTATCAGACAGTGGAAGCAGAAGGCAGTGTGCGCGTGAGGCTTGCAGCTGTGATTCTGTGACCTCCAAATCTGGGGTCGAAAAACCTAGGCAATTCTGGCTTCGTGTGTGGGCCTCCCCTGTATGCATGACAAAGGTGCAACTTCCAGATAGTGACAAGCACAGACTATGCGTGAAATTTCGGCAGTAGCCGCAGCGACGTGCGAAGAGAGATGGTACAAACTCAAGGAGCAGACCCACCTTTGGTGTCTGTGTCTTCGTCACTTGCAAGGCTTCGGGCTTTCTTTGCGATGGGGAGGCTGGTTTTGCGCGCGCTACCTGCTCGCTCACCGGGATCTGGCCCTTTGTGGGCAATCCGAGCCATGCGAGGTCCATGGAAAGATGTGTTGTTGGACCTGTGACAAGAAAGTCAGAGTGGCGCTTCCTTGTGTTTAGAGCACCCTTTCGGAAGCACGCAGCTGTTGGCCCCGCCCAGGAAGGGCAAGGCTAAAGTCAAGAAGGCACCTATGAACACAGGGCCGCTAGGCGTACCGGGCGTATGAGCAACTGTTACAGGATCCACCGAGGAAGGCGTACCGGGCGTATGAGCAACTGTTACAGGATCCACCCACGCTTCTTTGGTCCTGAGCACCTCCTGCAGGTTGCAAAACATTTGGTGAACCTGCCGGACACCCCGCTGCATCTCTGCAACCCCATCATCCCGGTTTGCCTCAAAATTGCGAGAGCTCTCGACTTCCTTGACCTCTCCGCCCTCCTCGATTGCACGGCGCCCCAACTCTCGGTAGCCAATCTACAGGAGTCAAAAATCGGATTTGGGTTTTGCACTCCCGCCCAAACATCGCGCGATCTCTTCTCCTCGGTCTTCGATGCCGGACGTGCGAAGGCCAAGTTTCCCGCCATGGCTCTGGACCCTGACTACTGGCTGGCTCTTGTAAGCCTTCGACGCGCACCAGTTTTCGCCGCTTTTCGCGCGCAGGTGGTCTGCCAGTTGTTTTGGGCTCACGACAAACAAGGAAAAGCACGATAACCGACTTGCAGGGAAATGTGCTGCCGTGGCCCTGTTGGCTGGGACCCCTCAGTCAGGTTGGATGATCAAGGGCGGCCGATTTTTCAAGGTCAAGTCCCCCAAGCGAGTCTACGAGCATGGGCTAAAGCGGCACAGTCATCGCCCTTGGAAGCTAGGGTTGCGCAGAACCCCAAGATTAACGCATACATCAGGGTGAAGCTTGATGCGTGGCAAGCCTTAGGGCACCAACGATATCATGCATTTGACCCGACTACCGCCCCGCTCAACTTCCTTGAAGCGATGTGCTATGCACTTGCGGCATGCGTTGCGAGCCAGGACCTCGAACACTTTTGGGCGACCTTTAACCTTGAATGGCCAGATTGCAAGACGAAGTCCAATGGTTCCCCCGTTGCACTGCCTTGCAACTGCGTCCGGCCCTGGAGCCCCTGCTGACTGGGGAGAGACTCAGCCCATGGAAGAGGTGCGCAGCTCTTCGGAGGAAGACTGCCAAGATACTGCACTACAAGTCCATGACTGGCGCTTCTCAGAGCTCGAAACCACTAACCTGGCCACTCTGCGAGAAGTGGATCTGTGTGTGCCGTTCCAGTTCCCTTCCATGGACAGCGCGCGTTGGCAGGGCTTTGTCCCTTTCCCAGCAAAAGGCCCTCAAAACAAAAAAGGGAGTGGTACGATGCCGTAACAGCACATTGGGCATCCCACAAAGGCCTCGCTGTGGGCGCGAATAAGAATAAAAGCCCCTTCAATGGCGCTGGACCGGCCTACTGTGCTGCTGACGCAGTAAAGAGGCGCCCATTTCAAAAGAAAAAGGCGGCCGTGCATTGCTGTTTGCCAGCAGAATCGAGCTCTTTCTGCGTGTCGACTGCTTCCAACGCCATGTGTATTTCAACCAGAAGCCGGGCGACCCGACGCCTGAGGCGCTTGTCGCGGTCCGGACTTTCCCTCTCAATCTGGACAACGGCAAGGTTGTGACACATCAGGAGGTCGGCCACACTGCGAAGGCTTTGTGGCATGCGGCAAAAGTGAAGCTTGCGGAGCTCAAGAACACCCCGATGCGCCACACTCTCTGAAGGGGAGGTGGCGTCCGACACCTCGCACCCGAGCACTCACCCCTCCCCGAGTGAGGTGGCGTCCGACACCTCGCCCAGGAAAGCGGACCGACCAGCGTCTGTCGTAGCATCGGCATCGCGTGCCTCCCACCGAGGCAACCAAATCGCCTGGCAGTCACGGCTACTGCAGGAATAAGAAGGACCTGGGCGAGGGGAAAACCGGATTAGCGTGGAAGGTGGTTTTGATCTGGCAAATAGTTCGCATTTTGCGAACCGCACTCTGTGCTCTTTCAACACGGCACGAATTCTGTCAATACTGGTCTACCACGACCTCTTCGTGTTCTGAGAGAGGGCCGTTTCACCGTAGGAGTCGATTGTGGTTGCTTTGCTTTCCTTTGGGTGTGGTGTTGTGTTTTGTTTGTTGTGTTGCTCCTGCAAGCAGCTCGATCGTTTCACCTCGTCGCAATAGACCGGCCCACTGTGCTGCTGATGTGGTAAAGGGGCGTCCGCTATATAAAAAAAGGCCTGCAGCCTACGCTGCAGACTGCCCAGCAGGTTTTTTTGTTTGGCTCTGCCTTCTGCTCCTGCTCCTACTCCTACTCTTCCTGCTTCTCCTACTCCGTCCTCCTGCTGCTCCTGCTCCTGCTTCTGCTTCTGCTCCTCCTCCTGCTTCTGCTTCTGCTCCTCCTCCTACTTCTGCTTCTGCTCTTCTGCTGCTCTCCTGCTTCTACTTGCAGCAGTGGCCATGTGGCTCAAAGGTTCGGATAGAACAAAAGAAGTCCAGCGATACAACCTTGAAGGCAGAAAATGACTGTAGAGTCGCTGACGGCCATATCTCACCGAATGCACGTGATCTCTTCTGACCTCCGAAGTTAAGCGGTGGAGAGTTCGCCTAGCGCTGGCCTGGGGGACCGGCTGGGAAGCGCTTAGGGTGCTGTCAGCTTTTCACTTTGCACCCGCCTTCCAGTTATAAATTATCCTGGCAGGTAACATCCCTAACTGGTGAGCAGCTTCCGGCACGCCACAAAGAGGTGCTCCCCTAGCACTTGATGCCATCTTACATTTACGAGCAACTGTGCATTGTGTCGAGTCGGCGAAACTCTTTTGCTGCGGCGCATACAGACATGGACCGATGTGCGGACTCATGTCCAACACCACACAGTTTCCCAATGTTTGCAGGCTGTTCGCCTCCTGCGTCAAGGGTCTCTGCCCCACAGCTTGTTACACATCGATGGCGCTCCGTAAGACTCTGAATTGGAGAGAATGGGAGAAGAGGAGCAGAAGAGTTGGAGCAGAGTAGAGCAGGAGTGGGAGAGCGAAGTGAGTCGCTGGCAATTGTGCTGAGGTGGCTGCTGATTGCCATTTTTGACCTGAGCAATTAAGCGAAAAGTGACATCTAAGTTGTCTAGGAGCGCGCGTGGTGCAGAGTTGATTTCTGCTGGCTCCACTGAGGGTTGTCGGGCGTGGGCTCATCGTAGCCTTTGTGAATGAGAGTCTACGACTCAAATACTCTCTTGGAGTTGCCTGGCTGCTGGGCTTCCCTCTGCAAATTTGCGTTCTTCAGATTAGTCTCTAGTGTAGCACAGTGTTTCACGCCATCTGATTGAGGGCATTGGCTGCTGCCTTCTTTTATATTCTGAATGCGAATTTGAACATTTGCTCGCGCTGGACCTCCTTCCATCTTGGCTGCGACGGGTCTCGAAGGAGAGAAGCGCGTAACCATTAGTGCCTCCTGGCTAGCTTTGAGTAGCGCCAGGACTTCTTCGATCGGAATGCTGGTGCGGTCCACGTCCTTGATGTTGGAGTCTTGGTGTGCACTCCAAACTTGGTACGGAAAGACCGCAACAGTCTTCTTATTCTCTGGCTTCTCGATCCAGCCTCCTTTTCTGCATCTGACCTGATTTCTTCTTTATTCTGGATTTGTTCCACTCTGTCCGCAAGCTGATTCATGATTACTTGGATCTTGTTCGCAGAGGAATGGAGTTGTCGGATGGATCTTTGCTTTTTTCTGCACACAAGAATAGAAGAACTGAGAGCTCGCCCGTGCCCAGGAAGAAAATCCATGAGCTATTGCTGAACTGAGTTCAGCGAGTCCTCACAGCGTACCGCAATTCTGGCTAGAGTAATATCTTCTGTGCGATCTTTGCCCCCTGTGCTCTTGCCACTCCCCTTGGGCTGGTTCCTAGTCTGAGCCGGCCGCGCCTTCTTAGTGGGGGAGTCATCCGCTGGAGCTTCCTCTCCTCTTGGTCGAGGCTGAGGACTGTGAGAATGCGTTGCGGAATGCCATGACGTTCGGCGTCTATTCCCTGATGTAGAAAGCCAGATAAGTACCCTGGCAGATTTTATCCGAGAATAGCGAAGTCTGACGCGGCGCGCACTCATCATCAGCTAAGTATGCTTGATTATTTCTCCAGAACCCCGCTCGGTAATGTCCTGACTTCCATTCTACTCCAACGTGAGTAATGAAAGCATTAGGCGAAAGCGAGTGGGTACTGTCGTCAGGCTATTATCTGAGAAGGTGGGCAGCGTTATTGTCTCATCTAGGGATTGGGGGCGTGATGTTTTGAGTAAGTTGTCAAATCTCTGAATTTGCACACAGACTAACCTTGCTCATAAAGTGGGGGGAGGGGGGTGGGGGGGAGGGGGGGTTTGCTTATCCATAGCTTATCCTCCATGAGGCCTGAGAAGCTGGAATTGCAGAAGATAAGCATAAGAAATCTAGAGGATTTGTAAAGGATAAGACAAGTCAAGGATAAGCGTAGGATAAGCAAGTTATTCCTTTTGGAATTGCTTGCCATTGGGAAGGCTGCAGAACAACTTTTATGAGCATAAGTGTTGTTCAAAGAGATGCCCACAAAGAGAGAACCGATAAGCAAAGAGATGCTCTGCAAAAGCCCACAAGAGACAACCGACAAGCCTTCAAAGACGGGTCACACGTCAAGAGCCGTGTGCTGACTACATCCAAAGCAAAGGCCAGTGTTTTGGGGTTTAGGGACGAAGCTCAGGATAAGGGAGAATCCCCTGAGTGGGCAGGGGTTTCAGGGATGAGCGCAGGATAAGCCCAGGATTGGAGGAGCAGGAGGAGCAGGAGGAGCAGGAGGAGCAGGAGGAGCAGGAGGAGCAGGAGAAGCAGGAGGAGCAGGAGGAGCAGGAGGAGCAGGAGGAGCAGGAGGAGCAGGAGGAGCAGGGGGAGCAGGGGGAGCAGGGGGAGCAGGGGGAGCAGGGGGAGCAGGGGGAGCAGGAGGAGCAGGAGGAGGAGGAGGAGGAGGAGGCGAGGAGGAGGAGGAGGAGGAGGAGGAGGAGGAGGAGGAGGAGGAGGAGAGGAGGAGGAGGAGGAGGAGGAGGAGGAGGAGGAGGAGGAGGCGAGGAGGAGGAGGAGGAGGAGGAGGAGGAGGAGGAGGAGGAGGAGGAGGAGGAGGAGGAGGATCTTGTTTTTTGTGGTGTCTTGGGCATTCCAGTTTCAAGCACAAGCACGAGAGACGTCAGAGCACGAGATACGTCAACCAAAAAGCGTTATTAGAAAGAGCCTTTTGACAGTCCCCCGAACTCTTGTTTTGACAGCCTGTCATGTCAGATGATTGTTGCATCAACCCTTGCCAAGTAAACGCGTGGGCGTGTGGTGTTTTGACGCTTTCTGTTTCGGGGCATGTTTCTGTAAGCAGTTGTGCGCCTGTAAGCAGTTGTGCGCTGTGCGGGCTTCAAGCTGTGCTTTCGGACCTGTGCAAAGCACAGTGTTTCGATTTGCGGTGCCACCTGTGCACTCTATGGATTCACTTGCATTTCGCGCATTCACATGATGATACCACAAAAGGCAAGGCAAGATGACGGAGCAGCACCATTCCAACGCAAAACGGCAAACAATACTGCAAGCCGTGACCGGATACTGGCATGGGTTGTTGCCACGAGTCCGCATATTGGTGGATTTGTGCCGTGCATCGGTTTTGATGTATACTTTGTTTGACTTCATGTTCAGAGCAACGTTTTGCTTCTAAGGCGCGGGCACGACGGCTGGATCCCGAAAAAAACTGCCGGAGGACGGGTCGACCTGTTGATGCACGTTTATGTTGGTTGTAACCGGTTCTGCAATCGTGGCCAGGTTTCATGGCATTGTGGGCTGAACTGCCATGGCTTGGAGGCACCCTTTTCATTTGTTGCACCGCTTTCCTTGCTGTTTTTTGTGGTGCAGGTTGAAGGCATTCCCCTCGAGAATTACTTAGACCATTTCACGGGATTGGGAAAACAAGAGCAGCATGAGGCCCGAGAGACATGCTTTTTGCATCCAGCAGTTTGCATTGAACTGTCTTGTTGTGGTTAGAGTGTAAGGTCATAAGATGCAAATGTGTGGTGTCAAGGTTCGTGTTTTCTGCATCATGTGCAGGTCATTACTCGTGTCATGCAAGAAGCAGAGCAGAGCACTTCTTCCAAAGCCAAGGTGCTTTGTTCAGAATCGGGAGGGTTGTGCTGGCTGCATCATGTTTGGGTCACAGGCTGGGGTGTGCAATCGGAAGGTAGCACGAGCCAGATTCCAAGCTTCGGCATGTTCATCAGCTTTGTGCCATGTTCGGTGCGTGCGCACGTTCTCCGCTTTTCGCACATCTTCACACATCTTCACATGTATTGTTCCACTCAGGTCGGCGTGTTGTCCTGGAATGTTGGTGGCATCAGCGACCACAGAAAAGACCAGGGAGCTGGCTTAGAAGAGGCGACGATGGTTTTTTCTCCGACGCACTCTGTGTGTTTTCGTTGAAGTCTTTGAACGCCAGGAAGCCCAGGCTGCCGTGGCAGATGTTCTTCAAGCTGCAGCATTCGCCTTGACAACTTTTGTGTGCCTCACATCTCACATGGTGCACTTTGCTCCAGTACATACGTTTCATTATCGTCATGTTGCAACATTTGCCGTGAACGTTGATTTAAAGTCATTGAGATAGCTCAGCCCAACTCCGACTGTATGTTGGGGTTGTCAAGACCCTGTAGGTCTCTGTAGCCTTCTCAGGCATTTGGGGCAGCCACCTTTGTGATTTCTCGACATCATCGCGTTCATTTCTGGTACCCTAAAACCCCTGTAGCCAATATTCATCAATAGTCCAAGTCCCAGGTCGCCAAAATTGGCTCAGCAGACGTGATCGTCGTTGGGTTGCAGGCCAGAGCTGAGTTCTGCGGCTTTGTGGGGTGCTGTGGACCATGCGTGCTTCTGTGATTTCAGTGGTAGAAGCAGTCGTTGAATGATGTTGAATGTTCAGTTTGAGCTCTGGAGCATCTACATATCCAACATGTCTCAACACATGCTCGACCAACACCTTCATCAGCTGAAGCAGCGGAGACAACACTGCGGGACCACATCTGACATCTGACTGGAAGCAAAGCATATCATATGAGGGTCAAGTCTCCACGATGGCACCGAGCACGGACCTTCTTGTTTTTTTGGTCTCCGGTCTGCACTGAGAGACATACACGGGAGATGATGCTGTTGCCATTTGTTGCCTACCAGCTTTGACCCAGGTGCGCTGGTTGGGGGCTGCTACTTTCACCTTCCGGTCGAAGCTTCTTGATACACCGCCCAGCTATTCCTCCTGCCAACCCTGCCTGATTCTTGGACTGGACATCGCAAGAGGGTGTACAGGCATATTCACGCACATGACGCAATGCCTTCTGCATCGCCCATCAGGCCGGCATCCCAAACCGAGTTTGGAACTGGCGAGGATGCCAGGCGGTCGTGTTCTGCATATTCTGTGTGTCTTGTTTCGTGTCTTTTCTTTGATCATGTGCACACTTTTGTGAACTCGAAACGATACGAGCGTTCTCGAGAAGAGGTGCGCTACCAGGCCTTGGGTGAGGAGAACGATGGCCCCAGCTGCAGCGGCGCACAGTGTGTATTTTTGGTGTGAATCTTTTTTGATCCTTTTTGGCTCATTTTCTGCATGTCCCCCCGTTTCTTCGATCGCCTACAGTGATCATGGCCTTGCGCCCAGGTCTCCTTCTACACGGCTTGCTCGTCAATGCGGCGGAGCTCAGAAATTTCCCCCTTCTTCGACGCGGTTGCACAGAGTGAAACTCCCGAGGCCGACCATTGGCGGCGAAACTTGCCCGATTTGGCCAAGGCCGCCGATTCCTGGTCCCTAGGATGTCCTGGGTACGTCCTAGGTCCGAGGAAGCAGATGCGCCATGTTGGCCGCAGGCAGGGCTGCGCGTCTATGCAATCGACTTTCTTGGCAGTGGCTACACTGACCGACTGGAACCCTGCAGCCCTGCAGCTTGTCAGCACACTCCCGCACGTCGTGATCCACACTTGAATTCATGGATCATGTGAAGATACGTCAGATACGTGCAGGAAGCTGCGCTCATCAGTGGGGAACGTGGAAGGAACCTAAGCAGCGTACAAGCTGAGCTTCTCCGGGGTGAAGGCCGGAGGGGGGGGGCTCCGGATAGAGCGATGTTGCGCGGTGAATAGCGGAAACGCAGAAAGGCATGCTTTCATCATGATAGCCACTGACCGGCAGGTCGCCGAGAAGTGGTCTCGGCAGCTTTGCGCATTCGTGAGGTCTTGCAGGAATTAGATCGGAATAACGGAGATTCAGGGTTTAAGGGATACAATTGATACAATGCCAAAAAAGTCCTGTGCTCTTAGCCTAGGTTCCGCAGCTGCATCCACTGGGCTCAGTGCTTCTTGTCTTCAAAGTGTCTTCAAGCTTGGCCTTCCTCGCGTGTGACTTTTGGCTGCTTGTCATTTCCACGAGTTGTCTCCGCATCTGCACCTCAACACCTTTCAAAGTCCTTCATGCCCTGTCTACTTCCCTTGTGCACACGGCCTCATCTTCTTGGAAATTCGAAGCATGTTGTTTAACCGTCAGCACAGCACCGCGCACCGACTTTCCACATCCGAGGTACAACATCTACACTTGGAGTGAGCAGGTGTGCGACTTCATTGACGAGGTCGTGAAAGCCGATGCTTTCTTGCGCCTAAGCTTCCGAGGAATCCCGTAATTCATCTCGACGTGAGTCTTCCACTCGAAAGAAACACCCAGGATCGGAAATTCCCTAGGTTCGCTCATCGGCATCTTGTCACTGTTTATCATCTCTTCTCGATTTGTTGATATATTGAGCTGGCAATGCCATGAGACATGACTTTTATTGGGTACAACCATAAACCCTAAAGCCCAAAGACGCTAGCAGCCCATGAACCGTTAACGTCTTCTGATCCGAAACCCCGAAACAGCTTCAAGGATTGCAGGCTGCCATTGACCGCTCCGATCGTGTTCGTGGGGTCCTGCTGGTGAACCCTCGCTTTCGGCAGGAGCATGTCGCAGAGGTGCAGCGTGGTTCTCAGACATTTGATAGCAAATATTTTGTACAAATTTTATAAAGAAATCAGAAAATTAGTGATGGTGCCATACGAAAATACATATATACATTATACATATACATATATACATACATACATATATATATATATGTATCTATACATATGTACGCATATTTTGCGTCGTTGATCATTGGAATCTTGGCGTATGTCCAGATGACCACAGCGTCAGTTTGTAGCCTAGTGTCATGCTACGACTTTGAGCAGTGTCACAGTGCCCCAAAGCGTCTCCTGCGCCTCCCTGGAGAGGCGCCTCCGGTGGCCAGGCGCCTTTTGCAGAGTCTTTCAGGAGTCGGGTTGGAGCTTCACCAAGAGAGAGAAGACCAACCCTAAACGCTAAACCCCAAACTCGAAACCTCAAACTCTCTAACCCTAAAACCTCAAAAGCCCCAGGCCCGAAATCTCAAACCCACTTCCCCCAAACCCGAAATCCCAAACCCACCACCTCCTGCTCCGTGCACGGGGTGGTTTCACACAGACGTCATGCAGGACTCCATCATTTGCAATGTCCGACCCAAACCCCCAACCCCTAAACCCTTAAACCCCAAACCCCTCACCCCTAAACCCTAAACCCTCAGCCCCAAGCCCCAAAATTCCTAAACACTCAAGCCCAAACCCCAGAATTCCCAAACCCCTAAACCCCTAGAAGCCCTAAGGGCCGCTGATTCGAAGCCTCTCGTGAGGGGGGTTTAGGGTTTAGGGTTTAGGGTTTAGGGTTTAGGGTTTAGGGGTCCCGAGGCCGCTGATTGGATTTGTGCAGGGCCTGCTCCGGGAGACCTTTGCGGCTTGGCCTTTCTTTTTGGGGATTGAGAGAATTGGGGCTTTGGGGGCTTTAGGGTTGGTGGGGGGTTCTAGGGATTTTTGGGGGTTTAGGGTTTCTAGGGTTTTTAGGACCTTGGGGGATTTAGGGGTTTAGGGGCTTTAGGGGTTTAGGATGTTTTAGGATTGCTTGGGGTCTTCTTGTGGTGAACAGACCCCCGTGGAGCATGGAAGCATCCCATCTCCATGATGCCTCCCTCCATGCCTTTTTGATTTGAAGGTTGGCCGGACCCTCTACGGCATGTTGGCCAATAAGGGCGCAGTGAAAGAGATCCTCAAGGAGCCATATTACGACGCATCTCAGGTGGAATCTTTCAGACAGCCAGCAGTGAAAACAAGCAAGTATATGGCTTACTTGGAATCTTACGGAATCTTCCGAAGGTGTCAGATGAGCTGGTGGATGTGCTGCTTGAGCCACTATTGCTTCGAGGTGCGGCGGAATCGGTTTTCGAGTCTTGCCTCAGCAGCTAATCGACAGAGTCTGAGAGCTCAGCGATGTGAGGTGTGGAGGCGGCTGCAGGGTATCATTTGCGCACGCATCGCACCCGAGGATACCTTGTCGTACTCTACGGGGCCGCTGCTGGAGCAGCTGCTGCAGGAGAGCTTTTGACATGGCATGTGTTAAACGTGCGGTTGACAGTGACATGCTTTATCGCAGTTTTGCAGCTGACCAGCTCGAGTCGCTCGGGATCCGGGGGCGCAGCTTTCGTTTCCTCAAGGGCGCATGCAATGTGTGAGAAGATCCCGGAAGGACTCTCGTCTGGCCGCTCCCGTGTGGGTGGCTTTGACGAAGTTTTTTACCTCCGGCTTTTTTTTTTTGCGAGCTGAGGAGTGCTAGGCTGAGCGTAAGGCATGCTGGGGAGACAAAGATCCATGGACTCCGCTGCAGCGAGCTTCAGCCCTGGCTGAGTTGCCTTCTGTGAAGAGGCTGATCGAGTGTCCTGGCCAGAACATGCCCCAGGGCTCTAGTCTTCCGGGTCATCTTCTTGTGACTGTTTGTTTTGCGTCTTAGACTCAGGTTTCCAGGAGTTGGGCATTGCCCGCACGACGAAGCACCCAATGCTTCCAAGCTGCGCTGGATTGCTATGACATCTATGATCTCTACAGCTGATGAGCTATGCAGTAATGTGCAGTCATGCATTCGCCCCAGATTTTGCGATATTGTGAGCTTTCTGCAGGTGGTGAACGCGTTGATCATGGAGTTCACGCGCAGTTGTTCGGAAGCGTCATCTGGGGACAAAGTTTAATTTCACCCAGGGACGGACGAAGAGCGCCGGGCAAGTAGAAAATGGGCCACCGCACGTTGGTGCAGCAGAAGGGTGCATCATCAACTGAGAGAGAAGGATCAAGAAGAGCATCAAGTGCTTTGCAGGAAATCATCAGCTTGACACCTTCGAATGCCATGAAGGGCACGAGTAGTTTCAAGGAGTCTCGTGCGAGCCTCGACGCTCAGATCCTCACACGATGGGCTCTCGTCATGCTCCCGAGGCAAGAACCAGACTTTCTACGGCTGGCCAGAAACTGTGGCGCAGTGGGTTGAATTGCTTCTAGGCGCGGTGATCTTGCCTCTCTGTCGCAGTGGAGTGGGTCGACGTTTTAGGGCTGATATTTCAAGAGTCGCTCCCGACGTGTGCCTCTTCAATTCGTCTGTTGGGAGGTGCACGGGTGTACCTCCTGGTCCTGATTGCTAGCTCAAGGGTCCTGGTACATGTGTTTTTCATACGGCTGGGAAGCATGGTACCGCCGTGGCCATGCAGAACAACGAGTTCCTTTGCAGCATCGTTCCAGTGGGATGGTGAAGCTACCAGTGAGGTGAAGGGTTGGCTACCTTCCTGTTCAATGCAAGTGGCATTCTTGCTGCACAAGGGCAACGCTTGTTGCGGATTTATTGGTTCGATGACAGTCTCATGACACTTACTTGGCTCTCTTGCGAGTTGTGGGCCAGTTATGAACTGGTTCTGAAAGTCATGTCATGTCAGCCTATGTTCGGAAGGTTAGTCGCGCTCGTGAAACCACGCTGTGTGTGCCTGGCGCTCGCTTCTGGGATTCCTCTGGATCTTGATGGGAGGCGGCCTCAACTCTCGGCCACTGCCAGCGGGAAAGAGCTTTTGCTCCATACTTGGTTCTGGAGTGACTTCGCAAACTTCTGGTATTTTTCATTATTTTTCCACTTCGCAGCTCTGAGGCTCCTGTGACCACCGGGCCCACTCCTTGGGCTCAAGGGCATCTCCTGTTCCAGCCACTTTCTGGAGCTTCCAACTCTTGAGGCCTACGTGCTCTACGGCCAACCAGTGTATCTCTTCGGCCTCCTGCCACGAGCTCAGGCTTGTGACTGTCGGTTGAGTCCCCCGCCTGAATTTTCTCATGGTCTGCAACTTGCTGAGGCTGTGTGTTTTTTGTCCAGCATATTTGCTGAAGCACATTCGTGATTTCGGCGCGGGCCCCAGAAGTTGTGCGAGGCTGCAACAGCTTGACATCGGAAGGTAGGTGGTGCGGCGTGTGTTTTTTTTTTTTCCTTAGGCATGGCAGAGAAGCCGATGGATCCGAGGATCAAGTCAGGCAAAGACACATTTTTCTGGGAGCATTTCCCTGGGAAACCAAAACTGGCTTGTGGTGCCTGGAGGTGCCAAAGGTGCTGTAGCATGCCGCTTTGTTCTCTGGGCCAAGAGCTCGGCCAAAGCTCATGCACGTCGGGATACGCCGGGCGCGGGCACCAGATGTTGTTGATTGCTCCCGTGACGTTTACCCGTTTGCCGAGGACCGCAGCTTTTGCTTCCTCAACTGTCATCTAGCGGCCACCACCTCGAACTCTGCGAGGCTGCGCCTGACTCGACGCATCTTATGATGCTAGTGGTGCTGATACTTTTGATTGAAGTGTTCTTTGAAACTTTTGATTCTGAGTGTTGTTTTCGTTCTTATGCCCCATGTATTTTCAGTTAATGTTTCATGAAGTTTAATGGTCATAATGTTGAGTATTCTGATAAGCAGGATGCCCGGTTTTATGGTAATGGGTGTCGCTGGCTGTTATTATGCACAGTGCTCCCTGTCTTTGGGTCTAGGTTTATCACACTGGTCTGGCTCTCTTGTTTCACTTGTATATGTTTTATACTGATCCTGGACGGTTGTTTCAGGACTCCTGCTTATGCTTGTTCTTGTTTGGAGGAAGTTTGTTCCTGTCCTCACTGTTTTGGTATCCTTGTAGCCGCTTCCGCGCCGGCTCGGCAGCCGAGCTGGCCGCCGGCCCAATCCACGGGACATGCATGTCGACGGTCCAAGCGGTGCACTTGCGAGTTTCCAGTCCACACCGTGGACCCAACAGGTTGCAGAGATGGAAAGCGCAGGTCGAGCAGCCGACGCAAACGCGAAATCGTGCACCAACAGCGTAAGTGAGCTTGGGGGGTGCACAAAGTATAGGCTTTTTGGAAGAACCCCCCAAGCTTTGTTTTTTTGCCTCAAGCATCTGTTCCAGAGTTGCCAGATGGCCAGATGGGGCCGAGGGGAGTCCTTCAACTGCCCTGTGTATATTCACTTACACGACTAGACTGTCACTAGCTGTCTGTTTTGGCTCAAGTGCATCAAAGGACCGTGACTGACGGGTGTATCGTGCTGTGATTGATTGAAGCCATATGACGGACTTTTGACTGAAACTAGAACTTCTCAAGTATGACAGCCTGTTGGTTGAATCTTGAATTTTTTCAAGGGTGATTTCAGGAAAGCCCCATGCCAGAAAGGCTTTGGGTTCAGAAATTCCCGCGGGGCGCCAGGGGATCCCACAGGTCCATGAATAGGGCCAGGGCGGTTTAGCAAGTCTCAGCTGCAGGCCGAGGCGAACTGGTATTACTGGTATTGACAGTATTACTACAAATCTGATTACTACAAATCTTTTGTGTGGGTTCTGCATGCTGAAGCCACTGGGTGGGGCCTGTCTCTTACAGGAGCATCAGCTAGAGCTGGCCCGGGGCTTTGAGACGCCCCGGAGCATCATGAGCATCAGCCATCATGAGCATCAGCTTGAGCTGGCCCGGGCTTTGAGAGCAGACGCCCCGGAGCATCATGAGCATCAGATGGCCCGAGCTTTGAGACCAGACGCCCCGGAGCATCATGAGCATCGCAAGCCACGGAGCATCATGAGCATCAGCTGGAGTGTGTTCGGGTTTGAGATTAGGATACTTCAAGCGAAATACGTTGCGCGGTGCGTTTTAGACTGCCTCCGGGAGTTCAGGGGTTTGAGGTTAAGCCTAAGCCCTGAACCCGCCCTTTAAATCTTAAACCCAAGCCCTACCTGGTGCACTTTTCGAGGATGACGTGCCAGAGTTGTGGACTTTTTCGCAGTTTTATAGGGTATATGTCAAAAGCCCCACTACATGTTTTGGGAGTCCCGAACATGAACTTGGAAGCTTCTATGGGGGGCTTAAGTAGCAAGAAAAGATTTGTAGCACGCTTGGTGAACACCTGCGTGTAGTAATTTCAACTCTTGCTGAGTTGCAGGTACGGTCTGCGAGATCTGAAGCAGCGTTTGCAGCAGATGCAGCAGTGCTGGACAGAGGCATAACATGTCAGAGTTGTAAGGCTGTTTTGCATGTGGACAGGTTAAGACAGTTTGCATCTTTTGCCCAGATCAAGTTCAAGTCGCATGTGAATCAAATGGCCGGAAGCCAAGGTTGGAAGCAGAAAGGTCCCTTGTCTCCGTAAGAATCTCGCCACACAATCGTGCAAACCTAGGTATATCCTGTTCCTGCTCACCGGGCGATATTCCTCATGGGGGACTCGCCCTGCCAGTTCGTGCCAGTTGGGAAGTGGTTTCAGAGCAGCGCTGGAGGGGATTGGTGAGTCCGGAAATTCGCAGGACACCAACATGAGGCTGGTCAACAGGGAGAGCAAGAAGGACTGGTTTCTACCACTTCTGGTTGGATGGAACATGACACCGTTGCACCTGAAGAAAGTACTTAGGGAGAATGCAGGACTTCCATGCACATGCGATGCAAGTCCTCAGTGATCTGGCCTACGATTGCAAGCGTCTGCAAGGCCCGGCTTGCGGGCCCTGTCATGTATCAGCCAAGGTGAGTCGGAAGGCTACATGGACCTGTGGAAGTTGGACCAGCTCAGCCAGGATTCTACAATTAAGGGGAGGATGAGTCCTCTTGCTGTCTTTTTCGTTGTGTTCTCGGTGATGTTTTCGAGGAGATGGCTGCAGCTCCGCAGCCCTCTATCCTCCATCAGAAGAGCATCGGCTGCCTGAGCGCAGCGGCCTCATGCACTCAATGCACACAGTTCGGTGCGACTCCAGGGGTGTGTGTGTGTGTGGGGCATGGCAGGTACCCAGAGATGAGCGCATCTTGTGGCAGTGGTTCGCAACCCGGTGTGCAGTTCTTGGTTTGTACAGCCTGTCACAAGTCAGCATCATCATCTGAACCAGGCGCGAACCTTTCGTGGACGCTGCTCAGGGCCCACCCTTTCCTCCCACGTTCAAGCTTGCAGTGCCCTGATCCCGGCAAGAGAGCTCTGTTCATACGATACGTATACACAGAGGTGTGTCAATGCATCACCCTACCCCCAGGCCCGGGCCCGGATACAGCAAGAAGCGGGTGCCGGTCCACCACTCAGTTTCGAAATGTTTCGAAAAAGAATGGAGAAGCGGAACAGCCGGAGTTTAGGCGTGGACAGATCGCGTCTTGTACAGCGGTGAGCATGCTGAGTCCGAAGCCAAGGGAGCTCAAGTGATGTCACTCAATCAAGTCATGTTTGCCCGCATGCCCAGGCCTTTAAAGTATGGCTCTGTCGAGCAGAACAAGGCGCATCTACCAGGGTTTCGATTTTGTATGTGGAGCCCGTCGGTCCCACTCACAGGTGCTGAATCCGCCGCACAATGTGTCTGACCATGACCCAGTGTGCGCTCGACAGCACATAAGTTGATCCAAGAGTATGTCATGGAGCCCTGCTGCAGGTATGCGTTCTTCGACGTAGAGTGCATGGCCATTCATCCGAGGAGTCTTGCTTGCAGCTAGTAGCACAGGCTTTTGCATCGCACGAACGCGCGAGCCCTCAGGCGCCTCGGCACGCTGGCACGGGAGGTGAGAAGCGCCGCAAAAGATTCCCTGAGGCAGGAAAATGGCGTGGCTGCACAAGTTCTGGAGCCAGTTTACCGAAATATAGAATCCTGTGTGACGATGAGCAATGTAGCCCTCGGGCCCTCCGGCAACAGGTACTGTCTCTGAGTTCCTGTCTCTAAGTGGCAAGACATGGAAAAAATTGCGGTCCAGCCACAAGGAAGGCGCCGCTCGCGCGCAGTCCCACGACACAGCTGCAAGTACAGCAGCAGGCCAGTTACACATGGGTGTGTGGAAGGGTCTACATTACATGTCTACATACCACATCATCGTGTGATGAAAAGTGTCGATTGGTGCATTTGTTTGCTTTGGTCTGCTGTTTGGCTGTTTAGAAGCACATGTCCGCGCACATCCACTGTCAGGATCAAGCATTTGGCAGCGGTATGCTGTCTGCCAATCAACCTGATATGGATGAGATCTCCAGGCCTTTTGCTGGCGTTTTTTTGAATGACGTGTTTCGCCAGTGCATGGGGCCATGGTCTTAACGCAGGAAACTCTACGAGCAGGTCACCTCGCCTGGTTCTTGCAGAGTGTACTGTCAGCTCACTGTGTCTCTTTGTCTCTGTGCAGTGTCTGTTGTAACTCTTTGGCTGATGCGCAGCCCCGGCTCATTTTTTGGCCGTAGGTGCCTTCCTGAGCTGTCTTTTATATCACTGGCATTCATGGCCCTACTCCGCCCTGTACTACCAGGGCTGTTGTCTCTGCACGTTGCGTGGTCCTATGGTGTGTTTGCTGATGCTGCTGCGGCAGCTGCACACGACGACGGAACATGCGTGCTCGGGCAGGATGGACGCTGCGTAGAACATGAGACTAGTTTTGTGCAGGTCCATCATGATCATCTCAAGGGTCGTTGCGCTGCTGGTGAGATTTTCAACGTCGTAGCGAAGCAAATCAGGTCTGCAGACGGTCAGGCCCCACCCGAAGACAGCATCATTGCTGCGTTTCGCAATGGCTGTGATCCCACAACTGCGACGTACTCCAAGGACTGTCCGACAATAAAGGAATCGCATGCGAAGGCCTATATCCGCACGCTCGATAGACTGAACCGGGGAGTTCGCAAATTTGGTACTGTGGCAATGTCCTACGATGACTTTGCCACGATTGCACTTTTTCAGTGCATGTGGCACAATCGTCACAATCCCGGCGACAACTTTGGAGACGAGCCTTTTGACACATGCACTGAGGAAGAGCTGTGTGGCATGGTAACGACGAAGGAGGATTATGAGAAGCACCTTTCCCCAGTTTCTCTGGAAGCAATGCGCAAGCACCCGAGACACCTAGAGCATCGCAAGACGGAAAATGGCTGGCCAGGCACAGGGAAAGTTTACCAGATGGTCCGGGTATCCTTGCTGCACAAATCTGACGGGACCTCGTCGGCTCCCGAAACGATCCTGGGGCAGAGTGGCTTGAGGCTTTCTGTGATCAATGGCGGATGGGCAAAGGAGTCTAACCTTTTCCTGGAGCCCAAGTACTCAGAGGGCTTTCAGATTGCTTGGGGACAGATCCGCGATGGCATGCTGCCCAAGGAGGCGTGCCTGTGTTAGGCGCTGTGTTATGCAGATGTAGGACGTGTTCTTGATCTTATTGCCAGCGCACCCAGCTCCTGCCCTAAGCAAAATTCCTGTAGAGCAGGCAATTGGCGGGCCGCCGCTGCACCTTGAGTCCGGCCTTGCTGTGGCCGAGCCCGGGCAGGTGATCCGAAACTTTTCGGATACTCGGGTCGCTGCGAAGATGCCACCAGCAGCCGGAAGCCCCATCACTCTCGTTGTGATCGGCGACCCCTGCAACGGCAACATGCTGGGTGGTGGCCAGTGCATCTTCCGTGACTACTACGGGGTGAACAAGACGCTGCCCGTTCTGCTGAATGCTGCCTTGCCTAGCAGCGATATCTGGTACCTGACAGGCCACTGCGGAAAGTCTAAGAAAGGTCGCAGGAAAGCTGTCTGTTTTTTCTCTCCCAGGAAGGATATACGTAAACAGCCTCTTACTAGATGCTTCATGCAACAGCGGAAGCACCGCGACATCTGCTGAGGTGACAACTTTTATGACCGCTATGGCGTATTCAGTGTCAGTATCTTTGCGCAACTTGAGCCGGCCGCACAAGGCGTTCCCCTGCTTACGACGCCCGGGAATCACGACTATTGGTTCGATGGGACCCCTGGCTTGGCCTTCAACGATGGCTTCTTCGGCTACGATCAGTTTGCTAATGGAGCTGCGCAGTTCTATGCCATGGACTCGGCGGCCGCCTGGGCGCCGGCCGCTCCGGAGGAGAAGCTGATCTCCCCGAAGGGGACATCGCCCTCCAGGTTTTCGGAGGCACCGGCTTTCCTGGACCTTTCGAAGGCTCCGAAGGAGAGTGCGAATATGGCGAACTTCCAGCACTACAGCATCGCGGGCAATGTGGGCTTCATTGTCATCACTTGCATCGGAGGAGATCCCCGGCCATTTGTGTCGGAGGCATGCACCTTCATGAAGGAGAAGAATCCTGACTTGGTCCTGTTCTTCGGCCACTGGAACAAGCCAGGTTCTGGCTGCAACACTGGCTGGGATGTGCCAAATGTCACGTACTGGGCCCTTGAACACTCGGACTGCGCTGCGTTCCGTGGTCAGACAGGCCAGGCCCCATATGGTCCAGCGGGAACAGCAGCGACACGCCTGAAGTTCGTTGTGGGCCATCAGCACTGCAACTGCATGACCAGCTTCAAGAAAACCTTGGAAGATAGTTGTGTGGATGACACTGCCGATCCTTCTGAAGTTGATGGCTTCATCATTGGCTCCCACGGCATGAGCTGGGATCCGCAAAGCGCGCCCAAATGCAGCGCGCGCTTCGGGCTGCCGGTGCTGCGCACGGATGGGGGGGCTTTGACCGTTGCCTACGCCAAGCTGTCCTTGGAGACCACGCTGACGCACTGCTCGTGGTATGCAATGTGGTGCCATTCAAACCCTGGCGAGGTGTCACGGACGGATTTATGGCTGTCCTTTGCGGGATCCACTCCATCTGCCTGGGCGCCGACGGCCACGGGGCCATATGGAAAGGGCATCATCGTGGAAAAGATGGACACACTCCTTGCCTGTTTGAAAGAGAAAGGTACACAAGAATGCTCCAAGGACAGCAGCCTTTTCGACCAATGGTACTCCAAGGCTCTGCAGTGATGTTTCGATGAGGTCTTTTGGGCGCTGCATCTGGGCTGGAAGCTTTCAGAGTGGCCAGGGCAGCGCTGTTGCCCACAGCGGCAAGTCGGAAAGCCTCAATTTTGCCTTTCGTCTTTAGTCGTTCGGCGAAATCTGGACAAAAGCTCCAACGTTTCTGCATGAGCGCCTCGACGGCCATTGGCAAAAGCGCAAAAGCGGAAGCGTCGAGGAGCAAGGCAGAGCCCTCAGAGCAGGGATCCACGTGCTCATGATCTCACTCATCTCACTTCCTGTATCAGAAGCTAAGGCTGGATGACACGAGCCAATCTGCTCTGGCTTGTCTCATGCTGCAGGAGTGTCAGGAGGCGTTGCCATGTGTTGTCCGTCGAATCTTTTGCAGCAGCAGAGTGCCATTAGCGGAAAGTGAACAACCCTTGGGCACAGGAGTGCTGGAAGGCACTTTGCGCGCAAATGGAGCAAAAGCAGATGTCTCAGCTGGCTCGTCTGGCTGAACTGATATCGTTGACATGCTCAGAGTTGAACGGAGTCACAAGGTTGGGGTGCTCCATCCGTGCGCGTCTGAGAAGTGTTTGCCATCGAGCTCGGGTACATTGCAGAACTGCTGAGGCCATGTAGTGTCTACCACTTCCTCCAGCTACCCAGACCTCATGGATGAGGTGACCGGCACGGGGCGGCCAATCAGAGCGCAGACTCAACCAATTTGTTCGAGACATCCTTTTCCAGTAATTACGCTGTACCATTCGGCCATAGTCTGCTTGAAAGCTTCCGACATGTGAGGGCACCACCTGTTTAATTGGGGCCCCCCCCCCCCCACCGCAATAAGGAAGGCAGGGTTCCGCAATAATTGGACCATGGCCCTGCATTGATTCTCTATTAAAGACAATAGGCTGCAGATCCCTGAGGTGCTGTAGCTTCGCATCTCCGCAAGCAAAACAAGAAGCGAAAAACATCTCTTTAAATGTGGGGGGTTATCCCCATACGAAATCCACCCTAATGGAAAGTAGTCTTCCGGCGGGCGTCCGGACGAATAACATTTCTTTAAATGTGGGGGTATTGATTAAACAGGTGCTCGGATTACGCAGCTTCAGTACCCACAGCAGTGAACAGACTCGTATGCGTACTGGAGCTTCGCGGCTTCGCAGACCCCAAAATTTGAACCTTCTCGGGTCATCTGGCCTTCTTGGGAAGCGGAGATGCTCGTGATGACGCTGTTTACAGTAGGGGATTGTAGGGCCTCTCCTTGCTGCTTTTAGAACTTAGCCTCACAACAGAAAGATCAAATCGGAGGGATGAGAAGCGCAGATTTGTGCAGGAGGAGGAGGAAGTCGTCAGGAGGCTGGACTCCGAAGCACTGCGAGAAGGTCTGAGAGAGGCGCCTTTTTGTGGGGCTTCTTTTGCAGTCCATGCAGCTGCCATGCAGCTGCCATGCTTCTCTGCGCGACGCTGTTGGCGACTTTTGTGTTCCTTGCCAGGTCTTGAGCTCAATGCAGCGCGATCTGCCGAGCTCACGTCCGACGTTGCTCGACAGGAGGATGGTCACATCCAGGCCTCGGGGGCCTTAAAAGCGCCTTGGGTATGAATAGGTATCCCTGGGTATCCCATCGTATCCCATTCTCTTACTGGTCTTTCAGGAAGAGCTCGGCGAATTCCTTGATGAGCCTATGAGACCTGGTGAGTGGAGACATAACGAGGCCAGCAAAGTCTATGCAGTCTATACACGATCGTGTTTCGATTTAAGTTGAGGTGCTTACAGCTTGTTATTTCAATTTGTTGTGGCTGGAGCCAGAGTGCTCTTGCCCAGCTTGAGAAGCTGCTTTCCGTCAGCGACTGGCTTCTCATGCGACAGTTTCGAGCGTCACTTACCAACTGAGAGAGCAGGAGGGTTTAGGGTTTAGGGTTTAGGGGGTTAGAGAGGGAAGGGCAGTGATCACGGTCGCTGCGGGTCACTTGTGCGAAGAGGCTGTAGATTTTCCTGTTGACAGCCTGGTCCTTGCAGTGCCTTAATCTGCTTCCACTGCGTCCTCGAGACAGGTTTGGGGACAGATTTTTTCGGAATTTCAGGAATTCCGGGAATGGTGAGTTGGAGTCTCGGGGATGCAGCGATGCCCAGACGAGAGCTGTGTCTGAGAGGTGCTTGGCGAGCCGCAGAGTCCCTCTTCGGGGTTTAACTTGCGTTTTCGTGCGTCCGCAGCACACAAGGTGGCTGTTGTGTGGGATGTCAGTGTTGTGACGCTACAGATGCGAAGCAATGCTACAGAAATTGATGTCCGATGATTTCCGAGGGGTTCAGACCGGGGGCCCAAGGCCCCCCCACTCCCCACCTAAAGATAGCCGTGTGGCTTGCACCACAAGCGAATTGAACAAAACGGTTTCGAAGAAAGGGTTACAGCGAGTTGCACAGCAAATTGGGGGGGGCTCTTCGCAGCATTTCCAGCGTTCGCAGCTACTTCGCAGCAATCTCGAAGAGTTGGCAGCCGACTTGGCTCAGGATGCAGCCCAAGGCACATGCAGCTTGTCCCACAGTGACGCAGTGAGTTAGTTAACACCTTGCTCCGAACCCAGTACTTAGTAGCACTGCACTGGAGGTCAAGCTTAAAGTCTCTTGTTGCAAGCTTCGTGCTAGGATTCAGATATCATGTAGAGCTGCTGCAGAGCAGACCAGAGCCGTGTTGTAACATCTGTGCCTCAAAGCACCTCGGCTCGAAGATTGCAGCGGTTGGCACGAACGATGTAAAAGACAAGGCCCAGCCCAACGCCCCACCAAGGACATGGAAGGCGGTCGTGGTGCTGTGCGGGTGCCAGTGCTGTGTCTGCAAGACTTGTCTGGAGTTCCAGCTCAGTTTTGAAGAGTACAGACATTGGATCCCATCCACTCTCTCTGACATTCTCTGACCAAGTCATCGCCGTACCGAAGTGCTTCCGGTATGGCTAGGGCCTCATTGACTCATTGAGCTGTGCTTGTTCCCAGCTGTGCATGTGCACAGCTGCCGACCCTTTGCAAGGCGAGCACGTTGGGCACTGGAGCAAACAGATTCAGGCCTACAGCTTCTATGGCCGGGGGGGCGGGGCAGGCTCTTGTTTCTTGGGTTGGGGGTGCTGGCGCCCACATACTTGAGACAGCTTGAGATTATCCGGCAGGGCAGGGAGGGCTTGAGTGAGATGATCTGGCGGGGAGTTAGGGAGGGCTTAATTGATTTTGAAAGGCCCAACTACCCGCAGAGCCCAGATTTGCATAGTCGTAGGGAGCGGGGCGTTGATATCGTTTGAGATTCTCAAGTGTGTTGCATTACCAGGATGGCCAAGGCGGATCAATACTCGCACAGAAATAGGAAGCAGTTGGCCATGTGTGAAGACTGAGCCTAGCCGGCCAGTCGTCTAAGGAACCCTGTAGAACCCTAAGCCCTAAACCCCAAACCCCAAACCCCAAGCCCTAAACCCTAAACCCTAAACCCTAAACCCGAAACCCTAAACCCTAAACCCGAAACCCTAAACCCTAAACCCCAAACCTCGTGGTTTTGCATGCTGGGAAAGGTCTGCAAGCCCCTCGAGGCGAGCTCTCGCCATAGCCCGGATCCCAGCATCGAAGGTGCCCAGCGTGTCTCGGGGGTCTCCGAAATTAGGGGAACTTTTGTTGCTGTTGGTTATTTTTGAGGGAATCCTATTATTTGGGGTTCTATATTCGGGGTCTTGGGTCCTTATTTTGAGGCGTCCTAGTATTTGGAGGTCTATATTGGGGGGCCCCTTTTTTCGTAAACCCCCACAGCACAAGGAAACGCACCCAAGGGATTCGACCATGAGTCAGGACACCAGGATTCAGGAAGCCCGGGTTTTGGAAATTCCGCGATTCAGGAAACGGCGTGATTCAGGAAACAGGATTCACTCGATGCAGGAAACTGCCCGTTTCAGAAACCCATGCGATTGAGGAAGGAGTGGGGTGGGGCGGGATGACAACGTTCACGTCACCGGTGCGTTCATGCCGCATGCCCAACTTGCCCGAATCCTCGGTTTCCGCGGTGCGTTTTTTCCGGTTTCCCGACTCTGTGGTCTTTAGTTTCCTTTGCCGGTTTCGTGTAGACTCCTGAATCAAGGGGTACTGGCCTCCCTGAGAGTTGAGGACATGCGTCGCATCGCCAGCTTGCTTCGCCCCATGGCTGAACAAAGCCATGGCTTTGCCATTTTTCAGTTGTCAGTGTGTGGTTTTGTTGCATGTTAAGCTTTGTTGTGGATGTGTTGTGGACCTTCTCATTCCAGAAATCCAAGTAAACCAGGTGTCTATACAAAATCCTCAAGTTTCGAACAGCCCCCGGGCCGTTGAAAGGCGACCCAGCTGGGGCTTTGCAAGGTACTGGGGAGAGCCTCGGCGGCACGTTGATGGGTCTGCAGCGATCCTATCACATTCTCTCCTGTTGAGGAGCATGAACAATTCCATCTGCTCCAGCCCGAACAGCGCGACATCCTCAGATCCACAGCTTCTACTTCTTGAAGGGTCGCACTTTGAGGGTTCAAAAAGGGGACATAAGTACGGTTTTTTTTGAAGCCGCATGACGTTTGCTGCTCTACGGAACCACATGTGCTGCGCAGGCTTGGGAGCCTGGAGATCGGGGGGCGGCCCCTACTTCTTTGGGTGCTTCTGCTCGAGAACGGGACTCAGAGACAATCTTGCTCCGGCGCATCCCTTTCAAGGTCTCAACTCATTTCCTGCTGTGTAGGTGCGTGGGTTGATTCCTTAAAATGAGAGAAGGACATCAACATATCTATATTGTATGTACATATATATATATTATATATATATATATATATATATATATATATCATGAATAACATAATGTATATGCCTTTAGATATTATGGATTACATAGAGAACCCCTGAAGTGCCCATGGTTTTGAACGAGCCTTCATGTGTTTTGAGCAAAGCCTCGCCGAGGCGGCCAGCTTGTCCCGCATGGCAGACCTGCCACGTTGCCACGCGCTGCACAAGTGCTTGTTGCTATGGGGGATTAGGGTTTAGGGTTTAGGGTTTGGGGGTTTAGGGTTTAGGGTTTAGGGTTTAGGGGCTAGGGTTTAGGGTTTGGGGTTTGCTGTTCTTCTCGTTGTTGTGAGAAGAGAAAGAGAAGGCTACATGTGTGTCGAGATTGGTCGTCGTTGTCGTTCTTATTTGGCAATAGCACTCTTCTTTACCTGCCAACCGTCTTCCCTTGCAGGGGCAAAGTATTCAGAAGCCTTGCCCTGCACTTGGAAGCATAACATCGCTTGAGCCAAACCTCCCTGGCTGACATTGGGATGGACTATTTGGAACAAACGTAGGTCGCAGGCAAGCAGAGGGCTTCACATCCATATCACTCTCCCCTAAGTGTCATTGCAAAGTTAGGTCTTCTTACGATGCAATCGGGGTTCTGCAATAGAGCTAGTGCATAGACGTGATGTGCTGTGGTGCTCAACGCTTGTGTGCATGCAGTGCCCCTGACAAAGTCGAGACAACGCACCATGTTGTTGGGCTTGAAGGCAGCCAGCAAGACCCCACCAAGGCACACTTCGACTTTCGTAACCACTACCACCACTACTGCTGCTGCTACTGTTACTACTCCTACTGGGGGGGTGGGGTGTCGGATGTTTGACGCCATTCCTTTCATGACTTCACGCGAAGTTCTAGTTGTAAGCGAATTCCTCAAACAGTGTGTCAACACGAAGCGGTTCTAACTTGAAGGGCAAGCGAGGGTAGGTCGGTGAAACACCAGTCCGGGACCATGCTTTTTCCCCGAAGCCTCTTCACTTCTGGGACAAAATCGCGCTGGCCTAAGCACGGGCACGCCCCGCCGTCCTCGAAACTATCCCTGCTTGTGGACGTTAGTCTTTGCGAACTGCGGAACTGCCGTCGCTAGTGGACTTCTGGCCTCACATGGTCTTTCACCGTTTTGGGTTCTACGCTGGCATGGTTTTTGTGAGGTCTATATAAAAAAGCAATACAACGTGTCATGATTTTCTACATTCTCCAGATGCAACTGCTAATCTGGCTTTCGACATAAACGCGACTTCTACAAGTTTTCTCTACATCAGCACAGATTTGGGTTCAGAGGTTTGCCTCTTCTTCGGCCTTCAACTCACGTGAACGGTTCTTGTGTGCTCACTCAATACGTGGCATCAAAAATCCACCAGCATCCTGCTGCTGCTACTGCTTCTACGAAGACTACTACTACCAGTACTACCACTCCTACCACTCCTACCACTCCTACCACTCCTACCACTCCTACCACTCCTACCACTCCTACCACTCCTACCACTCCTACCACTCCTACCACTCCTACCACTCCTACCACTCCTACCACTCCTACCACTCCTACCACTCCTACCACTCCTACCACTCCTCCCACTTCCACTACCACCACCACCACCACGACTAGTACCACGACTACTACCACGACTACCACCACCACCTGCCACCATTGCCACCACGAGCACGAGCACGACCACGACCACTACCACTGCCTCTACCACTACCACTGCCGCCAACAACGACTACAACTACTAGTGCTTCTGTAATCACTAGCAGTTTTGCCAAACGACGTGCGCACACTTTTTTTTATATATTCAATGCTTGCATTGTTGGATGTCACGAAAACGTGGCATGGACGTACGTGCCTTTTCCGCCTTATCAACTCCCGCTTGTGGTGGTTGTAGTATCGGTCGTAGTCGTCGTCGCAGCCGTAGTCGTAGTCGCAGTGGTATGGGCAGTGGCAGTGGTAGTGACAATGAGAAGGGGGCAAATCATCGCAATCTTGATAGCAATCGTGGCAGAGTAAAGCAAAAATCAAGAACAAAGCAGCAATGATGACAACACTGCGAGTGGCAATCATGGTAGTGTAGTGACGAGTAGTGTCAGCGCGGATGCGCGAAGTTATGCCAAACGACTATATCGCCGCCAAGACGTGTAGCCCCACATTTAGCAGCCGTTTCTTGGTTCACATGGCAGGTGATGCAGAACCAATTCACTGCGCTGGCGGAGAGAATGAACACTGGGGAACTTTGCTCGGCTACCATAAGCAGCGCAACGGGCATCAGCACAAGCCTTACCTCTCAGGTGTCGAGCCTGCAGCGGCAGTGTGAGGTTGACAGGTCATGCCGGCCAGTGCACCAGCAAATTGCAGCAAAGGCATCATGAAGCTGGCTTGAGGTTGCAATCCGTGGCTTGCATCTTGAGATTAAACATGTCCTGGACTGCCTTTCGGCTTAAACGAAAATGTAGAAGATGCAAAGGCTCCCATGGGGGGATGAGGCGCTTCCCGACGAAGTGCATGGCTTGATATCTTCAACCTCTTCAGGGAGGCGACCCCCCAAATGCCGATCGCTGACTGACTGGCTGCTCGAGGGCATCGGGAGCTCGTTGCCGCCGTTGCTCCTTGCTCAGCAGGTTGTGTCCAAGAGTGGTTTATGTTTTCAGGTTGTAGGTGCCTGTAGTGATTGATGTAGTGTCGCAGCAGACGCAGTGTTGCCAGGTACCGGAGCCAGTCACTGCCGGCAGGCTACAGCTTCCGCTTCGCACCTGCAGTTGGTCAGATCGTCTTGTATCATGATTCAGGTGTGGTCATCTGCGATCGGGTAATTCAGCGGATGGTGTGTTCCTGTGATCGACCTCACCTATCCTTCCAGTACGGGTCGGTCCAGATGTTCTCCTCGCGGAACACTGACTCCAGCATAGAAGTCAGCAGTGACGAGCCGAGTAGTTGGAGTGGCCGGCACTTCTGCTCCGATGCCGTGGTGGGCTGCATTGCTGTCACACTGCCATGCCCAGTGACCGCTGTCCGCGGCCCAGGGGAAACTTCCTGGCCCAACACCACCAAGGCCACCCCAAGGGCCCAAAGGGCCATTGTAGTGGCTGTGCCGAGCCAGGCGCCACGAAGGCCGAAGGCACGTGGTTTGCAGATTTGTCTCGCGCGGGGAAATGTGGCAGCGTTTGATCATCTACTGGAAGCAGATGCAGCGGCAGCTTCAAGGATGTTACCTGACGGCACGAAGCCTTTGAGCTTTGCAGTTGATTTGCTGAGGAAGTCTGGGGAGTCCAGCCGATCTTTCTCAGCACTGTCCACGATGATTCTGTCGCTCATTGAACACCAAGCGGACGTGAATGGCAGGGCACAGAGCGGAGAGCAGGGGGACACTCCCCTGCATGTGCTGCTACGCTTCCAGCCCGAGAGAGAGGTGGTTCAGCTGTGCAGGGCGCGCCTGGTGGTGGCCCTGCTGAGGGCGAAGGCAGATCCAAACGCTCTCGATGACTCTGGCGACTCACCACTCGTGGAAGCGGCAACAGCAGGCGACTTGGAAATGTGCAAATTGCTGCTGGAGCATGGGGCGGATGCCAAGCCTCCATGGTCCGGATTGGATCCGAAGGTTTCTTTGCTGCTGGAGGAGGCCTTGGCCCGCAAGCAGAACATGCTCTCACACCTGATCGCTTCAGGGCTGTCCTTCCTGCGACAGGATCCGGACCGGGCGGCTTCTTACTTTGCCGATGCATTGGCAATGGACCCCCTAAACCCTGATCTCCTCCTTGCGGCGGCCGAAGCTGAGTATGGGGCCGGCAATTTCTCTTCCGCCTACAATCATGCCAGCACCTGTGTGGCGATTGATCCGATGAATGGTCTGCCATATGCAATGTGTGCGCAGGCATTGTGGCAACTTGATCGGATGGAAGAGGCACTTGCAATAACGGATTTAACCCCGGATGGAGCAGCATCTAAGAAGAGTGCAGCAGAGGTCAGCGCGAGAATGTCGAAGCACTCGAAGTGTCTCAGTGCTGTGGAGGATTTTCTGTCGCAGAACTCGCACGCAGATCTTTGCAAATGTGACGAAGCAACACAAGATCTACAGTCTTTGCTGACAGATCTGACTCCCCATGAGCGGGCCTCTTCATGGGGCCTCCGTGTGAGATTGGCCTTTGTCAAGCTGTGCATTCTGCAGTCACAGCCAGAAAATGCAAGGCAGCACTGGACCGCACAAGCGTTGTCGGAAACAAAGCTGCTTAAGAAGACGCACAGGAGCTGGCAGGTCTTGTATTGGCACGCGCGCGCTCTACTTCAGGCAGGCTGCCGCGAAGATGCCAAGAGCACCCTGCGCTGTGCAACCCAGCTGCCTGGTGGTGAGGACTCAACCACGAGCAGCTTCCTCAACACCTTGATCAAGGCGGAGGCGCTGCAAGCCGAGGGGGACTTGGCTGCCAAGCAGAGTTGCTGGGACACGGCCCTACAGCGTTATGAAGATGCAGAGGATGGTGCCGCGTTCGATCCAGACTTTCATGCCTTGCTTCTGGCAGAGAAGGCGATGGCCAAGCTTATGTTAAAGCGCCGCGAGGAGGCTTTGAAGGACGTATGTGCTGGTCTCAACATCGTCTCCAGCTTCGCAAGGCTTTACTTTGTCCGCGGACTGATTCACATGGACCTGGGGATGTATCCTCAAGCTGCAGCGGACTTTGACCGGGTCGCAGCCATTGATCCTAAGGAAGTGCCTGGGGAGCTGCACGAAAAAGCCCGCCGCTGGGCCCTGGCCCCGCCGGTAGAAGACCACTACGCGGCTCTGGGGGTTTCGAAAACCGCCACCGACAAGGAGATTAAGAGGGCCTACCGCCTTGCCGCCCTGAAGTGGCATCCTGACAAGAACGTGGGCAACGAGCTCCTGGCAGAGCAGGTCTTCAAGCAGATTCAGGCGGCCTTTGATGTGCTGTCGTGCGAGGCCTCTAGGAAGGCCTATGATGACTATCCTGGTGATCGCAAGCCTTTTCAGTTTCCTTCACCTGCAACAACAGTTCCGTGCCCAAACGCTTCATGACATGCCCAGACATGCGCAGACTCTGTAAAATTTGATGTGCAGTGTTGGAAGAGCCATGGGACCACCAGAGCCCCCAACCTGTCGAACAGCGAGAGCCTTGACAAGTCCGTTCGAGAAGCACAGCAAGCACCTATGCTATGGTGTCTGATCGCGATCCCTGCTCAACAAGACTCAACAAGGCATGACCGATGGGCTCAACCAGCTGCAACAGATGGTGCAGTGCCCTATACCCCGGCAGAGCCTCGTTGCCGAACTCAAGATCTGGAAAGGTATGCAGCTGGGATGGCTTCCCCGATGGGCCAATTCTCAGGGCCAGATGCTCACACACGGACTCTGTGCCTGCAGTAGCAGCGCTATCCTCAAAGGAGCGTGGCATTTTCACCAAGTATGTTCTCCAAAGGAGACAAGGAGAAGCCGCATGACACAACTCGGACAATCTGAGGAAACGGGGTGTGTAAGTTTTCTCGTGCTAACACGCCGACGAGCGTGCGGTTTTTGGAGGGCTTTTTGGTGCGGGCTTTTTGCGGGCTTTTTGAGGGTTTTTTGAGGGTTCTGGGTCTCCCCGCAGTCCAACAGTTGTCAAGAAGAGTGCCGTGCCAGGCGTCGCTTGGCCCAGCTGGAGAAGAAGTTGGAGGAGAGCTTCTGCTGGTGTGTTGCAGTAGTTTCCCTAGACCTAAAACCTGGCAGGTGTACCTCTTATCCCTTTTCTCCACATCGTTTCCCGCACTCTGCGCCCAGCACCCCAACCACAGGGGCGGACCTGGGGCCGGTAAAGCCTTCTTGACTCTACCGAACCATTTTGTAAGCCGAGGAGGCACGCACACACGCAAGGATCACACTTTGACACTTTGAGGGATGGCGCTGCAACCAACAGGCCCAGTTGGACGATCGTGCTGACAAACATGATGGCCGAGTTCGTGCCTCAGCCAAAGCATGTAGTGCATCCACTACGTGGCCCTGATGTCTAGGAGCGCTGGGCAGAAGTGCAGGGAAGCGTGAACGGCCTCATCGAGGCTTTAAACCCGTTTCAGAATCTAAGGGTTGCTTAAGCGGCTTGCGAATGCAGAGGAAACACAGGCTCTTGCTCGACGGGTGGATGGTTTGGATGAACGACTCTGGACGCGCACGAGCGGGCAGGGCCCAGAAACCATGGCATCCCATCAGTGTGGCATCTTGCGCTTCACCGGCTTCATGCGGCAGGTCGGAAGTTTCCAAGCAACGGAACCGGGAACTCGAGCAGCAGGCCGCGCACTGAAAATTGAAAAGTGCCTCCATGCACTGTTTTGAGAGTTTGTCACCATCTTTGTCACGGATTTTGTGAGGTTCAAGCTCTGGAGCAGCAAAATCGGCTCGCGGCAGCTGCCGCGGAGGAACCTCAGCAGTCCTTGCCTTGTGCATGTTCTCGATGTTGTCCTTCGCTCCCTTCGCTTTCTGGATCACTCCCCCTCTGTCCTGCGCGCGTGCACTGCATACTTTACAGCGATGCAGGAGACGCAGAAGCGACAGGTGCTCTTCTTACCTTGCACTCACTTTGCGCCCCGATACAGATGTCGTTGTGCTACTCGAGGCCACAAAGATTCGTCGCGCAGAGCACTCCCTTGAGGAGGTGCAGCATACTTTGTATGTAGCCACATTGCCTCATGCAGAGCTTTTGCTCAACTGCCAGGTTCTGCGACGTATGGCCACCATGGAGGACGAGGCAAACCAGGGGACCCTGCAAAGCAGGGCTCACAGGGCTCAGGTAGCGGCATCCGCCAGGTACGACAAAAGAATGCCACCCAAAGAGATGGCTACATTGAGGACACTGGGCCCATCACGACCCTTGGGATGTATTTCTCTGGCAGCTTTTTGTGGAGACCCGTGCAGGCCAGGGTGAACAGTTTGGAGCAGACGCAGGTTCAGTCCCAAGATGTGAGATGATGCAAGCCGTTTAGGTGGGTCTCGGACTGAGCACTGAGCAAGATTCCACCTGCGACTGGAGGAGGCGCTGGACGCAGACATACGCGCTTTGCAGGACGCGGCCGAAAGCATCCCAAGTGTCCCATGCAATACGAATAATACGATGCGTGGGTTGATGGACATGGCGTCGCCCGGGTTTGCGTGGCTCCAGGCCAGTCTGGAGGATGGGCTCCAGATACGCGACGCTGGGCAGGCCTTTGTTAATGTCTGCGGTGCATCCGTAAGCCCTCAACCCCACTCCCAGATGGGAGCCGCCACAGACAAACAATTTGCTTGTTCTAGTGGTGTTCTATGGTGTTCTCGCGAAAGCTTCATGACTGACGTTCAGCATGGAGGTTGCATGGGTATCTCGGCATGTGACAGGAAGGTGCCGACTTGCAGGGGGCCGACATCTTCGAGGCAAATGCCGAGGGCTGGGGCAAGCAGGGTTGAGGGATTGCTGCTTTATTTCAAGGCGATCCGCAAGTCGGAGATGGGCCTTTCCGCACTGGACCGGAAGGTGCCATGTGGCTGCTGGTGGTTTGTTACGATGAGTATTCCTGCAACTTTGTAATAATTTATGGTTAGTAACTCTTATTGTGGCAAGACTTTTCATCCGTATGTACAAATCAATGAGAGTTTGCCAGGTGAGCAGCCAAGTGGAGGAGCCGTGTGGGCATGTGGGTACCAGCGGGTCTGTACCATATCTTTTCGGTTCAGGTCATTCACATGGTTTAGGTTTTTAGCGTTTTAATGCTTTTTAGGGTTTTGTGTGGATGTTCGGCCTGGAAGTACACAGACATTGCAGTCCAGGTGTCATCTTCCAACCGAAGACGTCTTGCAGTCCAGCATTGGGGGTTTAGCTGGGCCCGGCCATGTCCACGACATACCAGTCTGGGGCTGAAAGAAAAGCTGTCGTCCTCTCCAGCCCAGATGTGCAGGACCTTTCCTCCTCCGTTGCCAGCCTCCGTGTCAAAGTCGACGGCTTGCTGAGCCGAGCAGATCCCTCAAAAAGCAGCAGTGCCACTCGCAAGCCGCCATTGAGTTGATGCTCTGTCTGAAGAGGTGGGCGGCTTGGCCGAGCGCATCGAAACGGCTCATGAGCCACGAACCAAGATTGTTTTTTTGTGCAGCACTTGGATGTGGCTGTGTTTCTGACATGAAGGCCGGCGATCGAGTCACTGCGCCTGGAGTTATCACAGGCTTGGACCCATGATGCTGGTTTTTTGGTACCGCAGTAGCCGTCGCAACACAGCGTGTGGAAGCTTCTTGCACAGATCTTGCAAAAGACAGCACGTATTTTGTTGGCCAACGGAGGGACGTGTGTTTGCCAACCGATCGTATGATCAACAAGTCAATGTGTGTTCTGTCGTGCCGCTCTGCCAGCAGGCCCGGCAACAGGAGCGACGCGAATTTGACACAGAGCTGCAGACTCTCAAGAATCGGTTGCAACAGGCGCAAAATTTAAGGCATTTGTCCTGCGAATGATACACCTGCAGCAGAGAGGCAGGGAGTAGCGCAAGGAAGCTGCTTGGCAGGCACAAGAGTCCAATGAAGAGGCGTGTGGCGAGCTCCGTGAGGCTGGCCTTGCCAACATTGCCAAAGATTGCCAAAGCTACATTCAACAATACCTCCAAGGCCCTTCGCCAGAGCCGCTCAGAGGTGGCGGCGCTGAGTTACCGGCCAGACATCCAGCAGGACCAGCTGAGCTTTTGCCTGGATTTGGCCATCCTGATTGGCTATAATGGTCGTCTAGCCATGAAGCCATGACATGAACATTCATCTCACACCCAGTGCATCTACGCAGAGGGAGCCTTGCAAGAGATTTCCCCTTGCTTCCCCCTCCCCACCACACATGTCCAAGATTGATTCTGAAGATCTTCAAGTTCTTGCGCAGGACAACTCTTGGATTCGCAACGCAGAGGAAAGACTTGCCGGACATGAGCAGGACCATCACGAAGAAAAACCGTTCTAAACAACTTGCTGATCGCATACTCACTGCTTGTTGAAGGACCTCTACGAGTTGCGAGAACGTCTCGAACTGGTGCAGGCTGAGCGTAGGCCAAAGGTCGCTGTGCAGGTTGGTGAGACAGCCCTCTGACAAGGCAGATGCCTCATTGGACGGCAAGGCAGCGCTGATGAAGCCCGCGGAGGTGGCTCGAGCGTGGCAAACCTGAACCCCGTGGCTCATCGCTCTGCACCTTATTGCACCTTCTTTTGCACCCTTTATTGCACCCTTGTATTGCACCCTTGTATTGCACCAAATATTGCGCTGAAGACTGCAGGACTTTGATGACTTCCGTCGGCGGCTGGAGTGGTTGGAGGTGCTGGAAGTGAGCACTTGGTGACATGAGATCCTTCAACTCGCGCTGGTGAGGAGCATGGTGCTGCTGCCAGCATCTCGGAGGCGACCTCTGCTGTTTGCAACTGACCTTTGCGCCCATCCCAAGGCAGCAGACAAGTCCGACTCCAGCAGAATATCACAGGCCGAAAGCTGACGAAAGCTGACGAAAGCTGATTGTTGCGGTGTCAAGACTTGCGGTGAAGGTCCAGAACAGCGTCTGTGACCTCGTGGAGCAGGTCTCAAGGCTCAAGCAGCAGGCAGCGGCTTGGTAAATGCATCGATTCACTTGGGGTGGGAAGGGCTGCAGCATGCTGCAACTCCGCAAGGCAGCCTTGAGCGCATTCAATTGCCAGCTTCGGCCTGTGCCAGGCTGCTTCTTCAGAGGCGAATGCCACCTCCTGGCAGCAACAGGCTGTTGATTGCCGGATGGAAGCAGCCAAGCAACCTGTTTGAAACCGCGGCAGTGCTGCCGATCTTACTTGGCGGACTCTGAGCAGGTGAAGCAGATTCATAGCCGGACACTCAGATACATACAGATTCACAGGACGACAGGTGCTGGCTCTGCGAATCTACTCCTGCGACCTACCATGTCCGGGTGAGTTGTGATCAGGCCTCATTGAAAGAAGACAGAGTGAGGATTCAGCATCCATGCGCATCACCAACGAGGTGCGAGGGGATGTGTGTGGGGCTTTTCTGGGTTTGCCGATCCAAGCCGAGCCTTCAAGCTCTCTGTGTGTGTGCGCAGAGGTGGAGGCGAAGGTCGGGGCATTGTCCGCACAAGTCGCCGACATGGCGGCAAGAATGCTGGAGGCGCGAGAGTTGCGATGTGCAACTGCGCGCAAATCCACATGCAAATCCCAAACATGTAGCTGGCAGCAGGTGGAGGGCAACTTGGATTTCGTTCGAGAGAACGATTTGCCGGCCGGGCAGGCAGGAAATCAGCCTAGCCTGTCGCCTATGAAGTTCAACACCGCGCAGAGTGCCGGGTCTGTAGAAGGCTGGCACGCCTGAGCGTGCCACGGAGAATGAGGCCAGCAGCTTCCGCCGCAGTTTTCAATCGCGTGTGACTGCAAGACCATTGCGCCTTGAACGGTCCCATGTGGAGTCAGGCACCCGGCCAACCTAGCGCACTGCAGGCACGTGGGGTTTCTTCAGTAAGAAGAATCGTTCGCGTTTCGTAGATTTCGTTGTGGAGATCATGGTTTCCAATCAGGAGAAGCTCGAGGCTGTTGCCGAGCACTTGGAGGTAGCCGTGGCCTGTTTCGAAGTCGTAGACGAAGGGCCTGTCTGCAAGTTCTGATTACCCTTCACATAGATCCCGACGTGCTGAGCTATGCTGTGTGTGGTTGCGCGGCAGGTTGTGGATGACTTGTCAGATCGCATTGCGGAGCTTGAACGTCGCTTCAGCACCGGTCGGTCACTCTGTGATTGCTAAAGGCTTGTCCCCATCGTTCTCCGCGTCCTTAGGCCCGGACTTTCACCCGATGGGCAGCTCATCCCCTGGACCAGTGTCCGAGGTGGAGCTGATGTTGGCGGTTTGTTTTTTGATGTTTTTTCGAAGTTTGTCTTGTTCCGTGTGCTTAAGAGGATGCTGAAGAGGATGCTTGAGACGCCGTGCAGTGACAGGTCAGCTTTGGAGGAGAAGCGCCCCTGAAGGCCTTGGCCTTCACCAATCTTCACAGCATCGTGCCCCTAACGCGTGTTTTGCGCAGGGAGCAGCATGACCATGCTGACGTTCTCACCATAGTGACATGCACCTGTGACTATGTTGACCCAGGTTGCAGCTGGTCCTGCAGACGCTGTTGCCGGCCAGCCTGAGCCTTATCAGATCGGCGACGGCGGTGCTCCCTTGCCTTTGTGCCTGCAAACTGCGGTTTTTCTTCAAGGCTGGGCGAGCTTCAGCTTCGAATGGACGCCATTGACCTGAAGATGAAGTCTGTCCAGGAGGCCGCCATCGCAGGATTAGGATGCAGGCGAAACCTGGCCTCGGTTTCTCCTGGCTGTTGGGGGAGGCTGCTGCGCTGAAGCAAAGCAAGCCTGATAGGGAGGCACATCATCTGCGATTCATGAGGGTAAGAGACTTGACTCTGGAGAATTTTGTACAGGCGGAAGAGAAGCTTGAAGCATTGAAACACGAGTCCTCGCCTGGATGTTGCAGGGTAGATAGGGTAGTACAAGGATTGATTAGGACATCACTAGGCTTCCATTGCCCTGGAACTGAGGCTCAGCACGCTGACCTCGCGCCTCAGTGCTGCGGAGCTCCAGCTGGGTTCCGCCAAAGAGGCTCCGAGGGACACAAGCCTTGGGAGGTGCTAGCTTGTTGGCAGGAGATGCTTAGGATGCTTAGATCATAGAGCCGCAGTCATGTTCAGAGGTTTAAAGGAAGGCAGCCCGGTCCAGCCTCGCCATGGCCGCAAGGGCACTCTCGGGCACATCGCCTGAGTTTGCCCATGCTTCCCTGTCAGACTCAATGGTGTGTGTGCTGCACCTACGTGCAGAAAAATCGTTGGGGAGGGGGGCGCCAAGGAGAGTTTTGCCATCGGACTTCATAGCAGATATGAACAGGAGAGGAATGGGGCCCATTTGGGGATCGGGCCCTTCACGTCTACACTCTAGAGCCAGACATGACGCAGCGGAGCTTAGTGTTTTCTTCGCCAGCAGACACGCACAGGAACACTTCCACGTGCAAAAATCCCACAGAACAAATCAATGAAGAACAGTTATTTTTTTGTGCTCACTTGTTGGCTCACTGCGGGCACTCGTTCTTTCACTTCGTTCCCGGGGTGAGATGATTATGAAAATTCTGCTGATGATTAAGGCCCGCGGGTATAATATCGTTAAGTTGTGATCTTATTCAGCGCTCTTATCACACTACTTTTGCTCACTAAGATCGTTCGCTTAGAGTTATTGGGCGGCCAATAGGGCCACGATGACCACTAGGCTTGCCGTGACTGCTTGCCGCGGTAGTTCAATATCCAGGCGGTGAGTTGTGGGGACAGTATGGGACAGTCAAGCTCCTTTTGAGAGGCAGCTTCTGAGGTGGAGTCCCTGCGCAAGGAGCCCTCCTGCACCCTTCTTGTGCTTTCCGGCCCTGCAATGCTGCAACTTCCGTTGTGCTGTTCAGGAGGTTGCCAGCAAGACCGAGGCCCCGGCTGAGTTGGCGGCCTTGCGCTCGGAGCCCTTGGCTGCAAGAAGATCTTCAACCGTCCCTGGCAGCTCTGACACAACTCCTAAACGGTACATCAGTGCTGGCATGAAGAGAAATCAAAGGGGTTCAACCAGACTTCGAAGGAGTTTCTGGACAAGCTGGCGGAGTGCCATGCGGCGCAGGACGCCCCTTCTGCTCTTGTGAGGTGACGAGGAAAAGAGCTTCGGAACTAAGATCCAAAGGACCAGTCAAAACGATCAGCCGCCACGGCAGCCACAGATGTCAAGGAGGCTCGTGGCCGAGAAGCTGATGAAGTGTGCAGTGTTCTGTTATGCCCGATGAAGGGTCGCCCAAGCCTTCTCCCATCGATCATATCTAGAACGTGTTTGACTCATGACAATTTTCCTTTACTCCGGATCCATAGCTGGCCGCATCGTTGTGGGTTTCAACGGGTCCTCGGAGCAAAGTTTGCGATTGCACAGAATCCCGCCCCCACCCCCCCCCAAGTTGCCTGATAGCCCGAAGTACGCGATTGAAAACCTTCGCTCACGCGGCAGCTTGTTCTGGGGCACCATGAAGCTTTGCTCATCAGGTCCGGGATGACGTGGTCCTTCTCTCTGAGAAGGCACACTTGGTGTCGCTGAAGGTGAAGGTTGCTCAAGCCAAGCGGGAATCGAGATCAGGTTGATGCCACCCTAGAGGACCTGCAGGAAGGGCTGACAGCTGCAAAGCAAACCGTGGAGGCCTGCGTTGCAAAGCTCGTCTCGCCAACTCGTCATCTGCTGCCCCAGCTCGCATCATGGGTCAGGCGGTGATGGCGCCCATTAAGCAGGAGCTGAAAGAACTGCTGAAGCCTCAGGGACTGCAGGGACTGCAGAGTCAACTTCCGTTGCCACTTGCCCCCCCCCACAAGTCCTTTCCTGTTGAGCGAAGACTTGCCAGGCGAAGCAGGTTGCCGGATGCTGATGCAGAAGCAAGTGCCGAACAGGCACTGCTGGAGAAGTTGGAAGAGGCGGTCGAAGTTGCTTTTTGTTAAAATTGTTGATTCTCTGTCATTTGCCCGCAAGACTTTCCAAGCTTGAGCAGGTAGAGCGGAAGATGAGCGACATGCAGGCTGCAACATCGAAGGCATCTGCTGTGAGCTCGGAGGCTCGACGGCAAGATGACGCAAAATGCAACAAAGCAAAGATAAGCAAAGCAAGACAGCCAGACATTGTGTTGCTCTACAAGTTCTTGAGGCTCCCGCCGTGAAGGATGGCCTTGAGGTGGCTCTTCACATGCATGGGTTGCGCGAGCACCTGGGAGGGAGCTTCTCACGCAGGAGAAGCTCTTGGAGCTGCAGACAGCCTTCGCGAGGCGGAAAGCGGCAAAGCTGAAGCCTTGACTCCCCCAAGCTGAGCTGCATGTTTGAGCTGAAGGATTGAGCAAGCAAAGCCTGACTGCATCGATGACACGGTCATTGCCGCTCGCCTGCATGGATCCTTCTCGGTGCTAGACACAGACGGGTCTGCGCAGAAGTTCAGCTTTTCACCTCCCTCGACGTGGGTGTCTGGGGCAGGAGCCTAGCTGCGGCAGCTGTGGTCGGACCTCTAGGGATATATGCGGGTTTTCATTTTGTTTTAAATCGCTGCGAGCCGCCCTCCGCCCAGCACACAGAGGCTTTTAGGATTTAGGATGTTAGGCATGCAGAATTCCAAAGATTGTCCTGAGAGGGTACGTGGCTAGTGCCAGGGGAGGGGGTCATGGTCAGTCAACGGCCCAGACCGGGGGGCAGGGCGTGGGAGGGCGTGGGAGGGCGTGCCCCAACCCGAATAGGGTCACGATTTTCAGCGAGAGTTGTTGTTTGACAAGTCTGCAAACTAAGCAAAAAACGGGGGCGAGGGGGGTGGTGCCTGGGGAGGGGATTTAGATGAGGGGAACCAGAAGGTGCTGTGGGAACTGTGATGCCTCATGGTGAGGCGAAAATCTTCGGATAAATCATGCGTCGAGAACCAAGGAACCCCCTGCTCTGCCGTGGTCTCTCTTGTTTTTCTTTGCCATAGCCTCAAAGTAGAAGGCAACAAAGCTACAGTAGCTTCTTGGAGCTTGCGGGGTTTTTGTACAAGCGTCTTGTTTTTCGGCCAAACAGGACTTGGGGGGACCTTTGGCCGGATGTCTTAGGGATTTATGGTGAACCCATGATTCACCCACCGTGCCCTACCCCCCAAATTATACCACCAAAAACCAAAATTCACCCATAAGAAATCCTTGATTCACCAAACCCACACAAATTCACCCACCAAAACCTGGTTCACCCACGAACATCGCACCACAAACCGACGAAAATCATACCCATATCATACCCCCAAAGCTGGGGATTCTCAGGGTAGGAGGGGCAGAGAGGGGCAGAGAGGGGCAGAGAGGGGCAGAGAGGGGCAGAGAGGGGCAGAGAGGGGCAGAGAGGGGCAGAGGGGTTTTAGGCTTTTAGGGTTTAGGGTGTTTAGGCGTCGGGTGTTTACGGTTGTTTTTTAGGGTTTCTGTCTTTAAGGGATAGGTTTTTAAGGGTTTGGCTTGTTTTGAGGTTTAGGGTTTTTAGGGTGAAGTCTTTGGTTTGTGAGGGTGTTTAGGGTGTAGGGTTTTAGTTGTTTTTTTAGGGTTTATTTTTTTCAGGGTTTAAGGCTTCTGGGGATAAGGTGGTTAGGGTCGAGTGTGTTTTTTTAGGGCTCACGTTGTTTGGGGATTAGGGTTTTCAGGGTTTAGGCTTGTTTTGGGGGCGACGGTTTCTAGGGTTAGTTTTTGTTGAGGGTTTTGGGGTTTAGGGTTTTTAGGGTTCAGCGTTTGTAGGGCTTAGCATTTTTAGGGTTTATAGCTTGTGGAATAAGGTTGAGTGCTTCGGGTTTGAGTTTTTTTAGGGTTTATGTCATGTGGGTTTAGTTTTTTGGGGGGTCTAGGGTTTTTAGGCTTAGTTTGTTTAATTCAGGGTTCAGGTTATGTCATGTGGCTTTAGTTTGTTGGGGGGTCTGGGGTTTTTAGGCTTAGTTTGTTTAATTTAGGGTTTAGTGTTCTCAGGGCTTAGTGGGTTTAGGGTGTCAGGGTTAAGGTCACTAGGGTTTAGTGTTTAGGGTTTTTGAGGTTTATGTTTCTGTTTTAAGGAAGTAGGGTTTTTAGGGTTTAGTTGTTTTTTGGGTCGAGGGTTTCTTCAGGTCTAGGGTTTTCGTTGAGGGTTTTTAGGGTTTAGGGTTTTTAGGGTCTAGTGTTTTAAGGGTTTAAATGTTTCTTTTTTAAGTTTAAGGTTTAGGGTGTTCAGGGTCCTTTTTTCTTTCTGGGTTTAAGGTTTAGGTTTCTTGGGGCTAGTTTTTTGGGATTGCGGGTTTTAGGGTTTTGGGTTTTACGGGTTTAGAATTTAGGGTGTTTGGGTTTACATTCTTTGTGTTTAGGGCTATAGGGTAAGAGTTTCGGTTTCAGAGTTTAGGGTGTTAGGTTTACTTTTAGTGTTGTTCAGCCCTTTAGGGCTCACGAGTTTCAGAGCGTTAAGGGTCATTAGAGCTTCAAAGGTTTTAGGTCTTCGCTTTTGGGGGCCTTAGGGTTTTCAGGGCATTTATTGCTTCACAGGTATTAGGATTTTTGGACGGGCTGGGAGGGTTTCAGAGTTTTCTGGGTTTTTCAGGGTCAGGCTTGTCGGGCAGGGTTAGGGTAGCAACCTATAAAGGGGGGGGGGAAGGGAAGGGTGGGTGGGGTGGGGCTTCCTCCCCCCTGCCCCCCCCGGACAACCGCAGGGTCTGCAGCTTTCGTCAACGTATTGCAGCAGCATTTCCGCAAGAACCGTAAAAGTCCGAGTTCTTTGCACGCTGGCCGCGTGCCCCTTTCGGGGCCCTTGCTTTCCTTCGCCCTGAACTCAAGTTGCTGTGTTTTCCATCACAAGCAAATGGACTACATCACCTCCACACACACACACCTGAAGACTATTGGGCAGGGGCCTTTATGAGAAGCCGCGTTCCAACTTGGACCCGTGGATCTTTGCAACATTGGAGCCTTTTTTTTGATACCGGGCTCCCCGCGAGAGGGGAAACACCAAGCGTTGTTTGGGGGCTTTGGGGTTTAAGGCTTAGGTTTAAGGGTTGTAGGGTTCTCGGGCTTAGCCCGCCCGCACATACGCGTGCAGCGTACACCCACGCGCACGCGCACAGGCAGACTTAGTTTAGGGGGAGGGGTTATGCAGCACCATACACTGTCAATCTTGGTCAGTGAATGTTCTCCGGGCGGTACAGCCAAGGTCAATCGGCTTGATGCACTGGACAAGCGCATGAACGAGGCCCTTGCGGGGTGCCTGCGCCTGTTGAGATCGGACGTTTGGGCCTTCGTGCTCAGAGGACCTCCAGCGGAAAGTGGACAAGCTCGAGAAGTACCTAGAAGAGGAGCCGAGCGAATGTGGTGCTGAAAAATGTTGGCAAGAATGTGCACGTGGACTCGATCGTGTCGCTGTAGACAGGAGATTGATGCCATCAAAGACCGAATCAAAGAGGAGGTTGCTCGCCAAGTGGGCGGCTTCATTCCATGTGATCTTAAAGTGCCGACAGGTCGCGGGCCTGGGCAAGCGCTTGGATGCTGCCTTAGTGCTCGCCTCAGAGGGCCACAGCTTCACTCTTGGATTCGGTACCCCGTAGCCTCTTCCAGAGTTTGTGAGAGCACGCAAGTGGGTCAGCAACAAGCTTCAGCTGTCATCGAATTGGCTGCTAGTGGGTTGTGATTGTCGCGTTCGTGCTTCTCTTTCGACCTCTCTGCCGCTTGCCAACAGTGCTTCTGGTACTCGTAGAGTGGGATTTGGTGTGGCGATGGTCGAAAGCAGCTTGGCATCTCAGGCGTCAGTGCGTTCAGCGCAGCAAGACACTTCAAAGCAGGCGGAAGGGTGTTTGGGAGGGATGTCTTATGATGTCTTGCTTCTGGTGATGCGTTCATTCTCAGGATATTGCAGGATGCAACCCTTACTTGCAGCCCACCACGTCTTGATAGGAGCAGGACCAGCTGATGCAGCAGCTGACTCGGTGGCATCGCGCCCTTGGGGAGATTTGCGAAGTTGCTTCTGTTTTGTTTCTTCTTGCAGCCGAGGATGGAGGAGCTTCAGCGGCGGCTTCTCGAGGTGCCTGCGTAGACCTGCACTGGACGTGTGGAATCGTCCTAGGAACTTGGGGAAGCTCTGCTGGTCTTTATCTTCATGTATTTTCAACCAAACGAGTCTACTCCCCACGGTTGAGAGTTGGATCCCAGCTTGCATGGCAGCTGCCGGAAGTCACCGTGGCCCCTGCGGACTTTGCAGAGCCGTGGCTTCAGCACCGCCCAAGTGTGGAGTACTTGTAGAGTCATCGAGTGAGTTGCCAACCAACAGAGAAGGCGCGCACTCGCGTGCGCGCGCGCGCGCGCGGTGCGCAAGTGCGCCTCCCAGGTTGAAGGAGCAAGTGAAGCAGGTGGAGCTGAAGGTCTCATCAGGCCGGGTGTTGAATCACTCCTTGGAAACAACTTGAATGGAGAGCCACTACGGTCTTTTGTGTTATTTTGCTGTAGTTTACGATGTATCACAAGGATGCTGCCTTTCACTTGGGAGATCTTTATGGAAGGTCTCGGTGCGAGCTTCGTGCCTAGCTCTGGCGGAACCGATGCTGCCGAGGTGCGGTGCCAGCTGCTACTTGACGACGCATCACGTTACTGTTGCGCAGATCATGCTTGTCGGTGCATAGATGCAAAGGTGTTACCAAAAATATGGTGGTGCACGAACCTCATAGACCTCGTAACTTACGCCACCCCTGCGCAAATTCAATAATTCACAGTGCTGATGCACTTGAGCCCCGACTCACGCCTTTGGTAGACACGGCTAGACCAGGAACACATCTAGTGAATTTAGTGAATCATGGAACACGTGGATGGGCTGCAGAATGTTTGCAGGACACGAAGCTTCGAGCGCAAGTCCAGCAGCAGGCGGGCTGCCCAAGCGACTCGGAACCCTCGCGCAGCCAGAAGTGGAGGGGTCAGAATGGTTTTGTTCTCTTCTGCAGTATGTGGCTAGGTTAGATTCCATATCATTCTGTTCTCCTCCGGAATACTAATTATGTCAGACGGGATTCTGTCAAATACTCTCCAGCACACCGGACCTAAATCCGCCTCGTGCCTAAGCTCCCCAAGCACCCCCCCTCGAGCACGGAGAGGCCATCTTCTGCGCAACGCGATTCAGGGTTTGGGATTCAAAGATGGGGCACGAGAGGCTTTCTGCTCTTGGTGATCGCAATCTGGAGGCGAAATGCCATGCCAGCTGTGGTAGTTGAATTAGCCGAGCTGCATGCCATCAGTTTGCCGCGGGAGCTCATCTTTGCATCTCCCCCAGCCCACGATCCTGGGCGCAGAGCTGTAAACCCGAGGCCTTAACCCCGAAACCCCTAAACCCATGCTGCTAGAACGAAATGCAGGATCGAGGAGCCTGCTCAACCCTTGTCCTAGGCAAGTGATCTTGGTGGCAGGCCTTGGCAGAAGGATGCCATTTCTTCAAGAGGCTGTTGCTGCTCTTTCTTCTTCTGCATCTTCCATATCTCCCTGGTGGTGCTGTGCTCATCATCTCAGCCCATGCAAAATGTTTGCATCTTCAATCTTCTGAGACTGGAAGAAGACCGAGCAGCAGCTGGCCTCAGTCTGGAAGAGGGTGATGAGTGATGAGCAAACGCAGATGATCCCGATCGCTCGGCGCCATGGATTCGTCATCCCGAAGGAGACTCCTCGAAAGAGAGGATTCTGGATCCAGAGCCGCCACCAGTGAACGAAGACAGCGCAACAGTCGCCCGCCCATAGGAAGGTGCATGTATCTTCAGCAGATCCCAGGAGATCTTGGAGGATGGTTGTTGGTTTTGCATGCGTATGTTTCTGCGGCCACTCGGCAAGGTTAGCGCAGAGTATGCGCACCCGAAGACACTCAGAAATCAGTCCGAGCATGACCCGTATAATCGTCAGTATCATGGTCCTGAAACTCAAAAGTCGATCCTTGTTGTATGCCTGGCTTCGGTCCTAGTTAGTGTCTCTCAGCCTCATGTCTGTGAGGTTGAAAGCCAATCATGGCTAGTAGACATTCGAAGTTCATTCCACGATGCTGGCCTTGGCGATTAGACATGCGGAAATGCGTGGTACGTGTAGAAAACAAGTCGGCGATCTGCAAGTCGTTGTGTGCTTGAAGGGTGCTCGGCAGGTCCAGGAGATGGCCGCCCAGCTGTCCAAGGAAGTGGCCAACTTGGTACGCCTCCGGCATGTTTTTCCGCGCGTCTCGCGAGTGAAGTGCTTTGTTGGACAGCTCGTACACCCCCGTCAGCAGGCATACCAGGGTCGTAGATGGGGATTCGGGATTAACGAGGCTTCCCAAACATCAACTCAATGGCCTTGTGCCAGGCGCAGCACCAGAAAGAGATCGTTGACACCAAGGCCACAGTTGAGGACCTTGTCGCGGCAGTCAATCATTCAATCATTGCCAGCATGCTTGTCAGCGCCCAGCCCACGTTACGAGGCCCCTTGCGGGAGCCATTTCGAACGGAGCCCTCGGTGTCTTTGAAAACTACGCCAGCCGGTTAATCTTTTACCATAAACAGCGCAATCGGCCCACACGCACCTCATGAACCTCACCGCCCGAGCATCTGGATACCGGCGGCGACACGCTGCTGCTCGATGAGTTGCAACGAGATTCCCTTTACGCTGTGAACCAATACAGACCTCTGACACAGCGTGATGCTTCGCACCACCTTCTCACCAAAATTAGGGCAGAAGAGCGCCTGACACAACCGAGAAGCTTCGGAACCATTGGGGTGTGCAAATTCCATTGGGGGGACTCTCAGAGGGAGCCTACTGGGTGAAACAGCGACGGTGTGGTGCCTGACCGTGTCATTGTAGCTTTCGACTCGAGTCCCCAACACCGCCATGGCCTGTCATTTTGGGTGTAGCTCCTAGGGCTTAGGGAAAAGGTTTAACCCTACTGAAAAGATGCACTTTCATGCTCTGGACGCCGACTTGCTTCGTGTACAACCCTGAAAGCCTGAATGCAAGTTGGCAGATGCATGCCAGGACTTGGCAACGCAACTCAAGGCGCACTCTGCCCCAGCGCGGGACGTGGAGGAGCGTCTTCTTGGTCAACACATCTGCGCTCGCTTTGCTCCAAGCAAAGTGCCAGCAGGCACACTTGAAATCTGGACGGTCTTGGCTGGTGACAGGACCTGGCAAGCCTGCGTACAGAATTCGCCGCGCTGGACTTCGCCTGAGGGAGCTACGTGTTTGGTATTGCCGGGGCAGTAGCCTGCGGAAGAGCGAGTATGCAGCTGAGGCTGATCGTGTTGCTTCGACCGAGACCAACTGCTCAGCAACAAAGAAGGAGCAAGCGGCTGAAAAGTAAAGAGAAAGTGGCGCATGCATCATGGACCTCTGAAAACCGGAGAAAACGTGCCGAAGATGCAGGACCTGGAGGCCCTCTTGGGCCCCCGCAACAAGATTGGGATCAGTCGCATCCTTGCAGCTCCTTGCAGCCAGGCATTTTTCCTTTCAGACTGCTGCCCAAGCTTCCAAGGCATGAGCTCTGGGAACGAGTCTCCCTTGGCAGAGGCTCTTCTCTCTCATGCCGCAACCTCCACAAGGCTGGCTGTGTGCAGCTACAAGAGCCCAGCACACTGCGAGGTGTGTGGTCGCCTGGACCTGCTGACGGAGCAGGCCAGGAAAAAAATATGGAAAAACTGCCGTCGTCTCTCCACTGCAGGCAGATGCCAATTGCTCTCGACTTTCTGACTACAGGTAGCAGAGCTCCAGAACAGGCCGGTGACCGCAGCTGCAGTTTCATCGCAAAGGTGACGGTGACGCCGCTTGCAGGCAGGAAGACAGCCACACCGGAAGCGTCGCCTTCATAGTTCGGGATGTGGACCTGCTGCTCACTCTTGCGCTGCAAGTTTTGCACATTTGTGCCCAGTGATTGCCCGAGGCTAGCCTGAAAGGAACTCGTAAAGACTCGGTAGCCGCTCAGATGAGTTTGTGGGGCACATGCAGAGTCGAAGAGTGTAAACCTCAAAACATTCCCAGTACGCGTCAGAATAATTGGAAAAGCGCAGAGTGTTTTCTTCGAGTCGGGTTGTGTGACACATTTGCAACATCTGATTGTAGCTGCAGTATGAAGTTGTTCGCCAGCCGAGGCCAGTGCAGATGGAAGCCTTGAGCTCGGGATGCGCATGTCTCCTTCCATGTGAGCTTTTCACTGCCGCAGGTCTCAACTTCTCACTGACGGAGCAGACGGAACGACCAGGCAAACGGCTGGAAGCTGCAAAACCATCCAGCAGCCCTCCAAAGGCCCTCCAGTGGCCCTGTAGCCCTCCAGCTCCTCGTCAGGCGCGCCGGGGGACAGCCTGAACTTCTCTCTGACGGAGCAGACCGCCAAGGCCTGGCCAAGCCAAATGCTAACCTTAGGGATTCTTGGGAGAATTTTGACGACGACACTAGTTCTTCTACTACTACTACTACTACTACTACTACTACTACCAGTACTACCAGTACTACGAGTACTACTAGTACTACTAGTACTACTAGTACTACTAGTACTACTAGTACTACTAGTACTACTAGTACTACTAGTACGACTAGTACTACTAGTACCACAAGTACTACAAGTACTACTAGCACTACTAGCACTACTAGCACTGGTACTACTAGTACTAGTAGTACTACGGTATTACTAGTACTTCCATTGCTACGCATACTACTAGTGCTACTGGTGCTAGTGCTTCTTGTTACTATTACCAAGACGACGACTCCTCCACTATTTATACACGTCATGACAGTAGTAACAACGGCGATTTGCTCACGGAGGGATTGCGCGAACCCCACAAGCCTAGGGCGACTTCTCTTCTTCGGAGCCCTTTGGGAAGCGACCCGCCGGCCCAGGCCCGGAGCCTTGTGCAAATCAAAAGCCGTCAAGGGGGTTGCCGAAAATAGGGGATCCCTACTATAGACTGCAATAAGGTACCCACCCTAAGTTCGGAAACCCCCAGAAGGAGGGTTGGAGCCGGGTGAGAGGGCTCTGCTCTTGAGCGCCTGAGGCATCAGCTTGGAGGCTGCGGAAGAGGCCAGACGCCAAACAGTGCAAATGGTGCAAAGAGTCAAGAGCAACGCAGAGGAGCCAACGAAACACGAGAACCCCTTGTAGGACTCAGATCTGGATGAAATCCTGTCCGCGACAGACTCCCCGCTTGGCGGAGTTGGGGCCTCGAACCGCAACCTGTTTCTGCAACAGTTTGTGCGCATCATGTGCAAGACCAAACGCGCAACTGCGGAGGTGCCGGGTCAACTGGCTGCAGGTGCTCTTAGCTGGGTGGCGCAGCATCACCATGAAGCAGCTGCTCTTTCTCTGTTAATCAGGTTTGGCAGAGCTTGGCTCCGGGAAGGTGGGGATAATTGCAAAAATGTGGCCGGAAAGCGTGCGGCTTTGATGTTGGAAGCAGCTTGGGTGTCAGGACAAAAGCGCCGACTCGAGTACGGCGTCTCAGTGTGCCACACGTTCGAGGTGTGTTCAGTGTAGGAGCAGTGACAGCCTGATGCCTACTAGGCCGGGCGTCCTCGACTTCAGACGGTCCCGGAGGCGAGAGAAGACACCGTTGTTTCACTGGGGCATATCTCGGGGGGGACATGACAAGACGAGAAGATTCCGTTAAGCGAACAAACGTTCGCAGCTCAGGGCGGCCGAGACCCGCTCCTCTGAAAACGGAGGAGGAGAAGTCCCTCCCAACAGTTGCGGAGGACTGGACCGGGATGACGCGACCGGACATGACTATCGGCAAATACTTGCAGTGAAGTGCCAGTGCAGCCTGCCCTGCAACCGCGGTCGGGTTGAGAAAAACGTAATCAAAGCTAAACATGCAAGCAAGCTTGGAGAGCTTCGGAGCAAGTTTCCAAAGCTTACGCGCTTCTAGGTTGGGCAGGCTCATGACACACTTCTGTGTGTCGCGAAGATGCTGCAAGATGTGGGTCAGATGGGTGGCCCTCTGCATGATGAGTCCTTTTGGTGGGTTCCCCTAATGCACGGCACCTGCTATTGAGGGTGCCCCAAGAATCGGATCATCCTTCTGAGACCTTAAACCTCAAGCCCTAAACCCGAAACCCGAAGCCAGAAATCCGTGAGGAGACAGAACTTGGCGAGCCTACGCCAACTTCCAAGGGCAGCACTTCCAAGGCCAGCACACCAGGCGCCCAAGGGGTTTTGGGGATAAGTTTTGCTTTAAGAAGGGGGAAAGGGGCAGTGTTGTGTTTAGGGTTTGGGGTTTTGTGTTTAGGGTGCGGAGCTGCAGTTGGTATTGTAGAAAAGAGTTGGTGTTGAAAGTTGAAGGGTCAATGTACCTGGTAATCTTCATGGCTCAAGACTGGGCCATGCGCCTGGTAGCAAAAAAGAGTTTCGAGTTCTTGGTGTTTGCTGGTTGGTTCAGGGTGAAACCTCTGGCGACTGTTAGGGTTGAGATTCTTCCCCTTCCCCTTTCGGTTGCCCCCCGTAGGTTATGAGCCCAAATTATGTTCCCTGCGGTTTGTGTTTCGGTTTTAGGGTGGTAGTTTGAAGCAATGGCTACCAACTGGTTACAGACTGGGGCGGCATCATCGAGCTCCAATGTGGGCGATCAAGGTGAAGGTGGTGTCAAAAGGTCTGCAACGGGTGAAAAAGTGGTTCCCAATGTGGAAGCTCTGGTTGATGCTGGTGGTATGCGTGGCGAAGAGAAGCCGGTGGTGGAAGGACTGGAAGACCAGATGGAAGCAGTTTTGCTGCGCCTTCTGAGCAAACATGGGCTTTGTCTTCGAGCTGCGGAACCTGCTGAATCAACAGGAGCGCCAAAAACAAGCTCCTCTACGTCAAAGATGGTGGAGCAAGAGTGCCAGACAGAGCTGGTTGGGGATGTTATCCCTGTTTCCAAGCGAGCTCGCAATAAAGTGAGCTTCGCGGCTGAAAGTGGTGATCTGTTGACAGGTGAAGCGGAAGAAACTGCGCCTGTTGCTGCGACAAAAAGCAGTATCCTCTTCACTGGGGACGCAGAGGGAGTTGTTCCTGTTGCTATGGTGATGAGTGAAGGAGAAATCCTGGAGTTGGAGGCAGCGAGAATACAGCAGGAGTCAGATGAAGACTTATATGCTGCTGGTGGAGGCAAATTGTCTCGAGCTGCTGACCTTCCAATCATCGACTGTGATGGGAAGACGTGGGAACGCCATTTTCATGAGGATGGAAGAGAATTTCAGAATATCTTTACTGCTTAGACACTGGAGATACCCAATGGGTGTTGCCTAAGAAGACTGGAATGGCTGGGAACAGTGAAGTGTCTGGTGTTGGAATGGGCATTGTCCCTGTGGAAGAAGAGTCAGCACTGGGTACTACCTCGTCCTCGTCGCCTACTGAGTCTTTCAGGGCACAACAGGGTAGCTTGGAAAGTGTAAACAGCGGTGTAAATAGTGTAGGTGAAAAGGATTTTTCCTCTACTATCAGGGATAGCGGTCTTAGGGCTGGTGGTGACGCCCAGACCTCGGGTTCTCCATGAGGAAGGAATTTCTGGAATCCGAGCAGACATCGCTGGAAAACATCTGGATCGGGAAGAGATGAAAGCGCTTTCTGAGGGTGTGGCAGCGGTGGAATCGGTGGGTTCAGAAGAAAAAATGCCCAATGCGGAGATTGGAACTGTGTCGGCTGCAGAAGAGCGAGTGGTGGATGTGGTACCTGTCGTTCAGGAAGGTGGTCCTGGAGATTTGGATGACGGAGGGAAAAAGTTGTGCGTGACGACTGGGGAGGTCTCTTCGTTTGGTGCCAAGAATCTTGCCATTCAAGGGAAAAAAGAAGCTTCTGGAATAGCTGGAGACACGGTCGATCTGAAAGATGAGGCCTGGAGCGCCAATGAAGCGCGGGTCAATGTGCCAGATAGTACCTGGAGTGCGGAGGAAGCACGGGTTGAGGCGCGTATGGTGTCACGTTCCGCGGACGACTGCAACAATGGGGCGCAGGTCTCCGTAGCAGCTGACGACGGAGGTTCACAGGTGGACGCACCGGTGCAACCTGAAGTTAGCAGCGAGGAACGAAATGGCAAAGAACACCGGAGCCAATGCGGAAGTATTGCCGTCTGGAAGCTCGCCGGAAGTCGACACCGAGCGAACTGTGACAGATGAAGCAAAGCCATTGGCTGGAAAAAAGGAAGGTCCTGAACCCCTTGAGCACAAGGTGGATGATCTTGTGGGACTCGTGCAGGAGCAGGACGAGCAGCTTGACCCAAAGGTGAAAACAAGGGATGTTCCAGGAGCCGATGATACAGAGATGGTTTCTGAAGAACAGGCGAAGGAAGTGCCCAATGGGGGAGCCTTGGTGACACCTGGGGAGCATTGTTATCAGGCCGGAGATTGGATCACTGCTCTGGTGCGTTGCATCAATGGGCATGGAGCCTTTTTGGCGCACGGTGATCTGAATGTGCTGATTCCTGAAGAAGGGAAAAATACACCCTCTTTCAAAATTGGTGACACTGTCTGCACGACAGTGAAGAGGGTGGATGATGATGGCACTGTGATTTTAGATTCCTGCCTAGTTTTTGAAGAGGACGATGAGGACTCTTCTCCAGCGCAGCGCAAATGGAAAGTCGGCGGCTGGGATACGTGGTGGGGAAATTCATGGTGTGATGGTCAATGGTACCAAGATTCCAACGGTCAATGGGACTGGAAATGGGAGGAAGAGCAATCCGATGAATGGTTTGCTGATCAGGAGTTATCCTCAGAAGAACAGGAGGAAAGGCAACTATGGAGAAAAGATCTATAGAGCTCTTCTGGAGGATGGGAAGGCTGATAAGGCCTATGTGGGCAAAATCGCTGGGATGCTGCTGAGTCGTACAATGGATGAGATACTGGAGTGTGTTGCAGACCATGCATTCCTGGATGCGGAAGCTCGGCGTGCATATGGCATCCTGCAAAGTGATGGTTGGACGCCCGATGGTACAGAAGGCGCAGGCTTGGGAAAGACAACCGCCTTTTCCCGAAAGCAGTACCACAACGCGCTCTACGAACTGGCATGTAAGAAAAGGAGATTTAGTCGACCAGTTGTGGGTGAAGCGGTGGCAACGTTGCTGAGTCAAGGCAAAGATGAACTTTGGAATGCGCTTTGGCTGGATACCAAGCGGTTTTTGCAGGAGCTTGATGGTGCAGTTGAATCCATGAGTAAGAGGGAAAACAAGCCAATGGAAGCCTACATGGATCCCGATCAGTATAAGAAAGCTCACCTGACGCCAAAAACTGTGTCGCCAGGGTACAGTAAACTGTGCAAGTTTTTCAATCAGGGAAGGTGTCGCAATGGAGATGAGTGTTCCTATGAACATCGTCGTTATGGTGAAGGTTGGCCAGGAGGAGGACCAACTGAGCCAAAGAACAGCCAAAAAGCTGGAGACGAGGATGGGGACATTGGTGACCCTCCTACGGAAGAAGGCGCAGTGGATGAGGCACAGCAGGAGCGGGAGGATTTAGCTTTCAGAGCCAAGTACAACTTTGGTAAAGGTGCATCAAAGGGTGAGTCGGTGTCAGTCGAGCCAAAGAGGCAAATGTGTCTGTATTACAGCCAAGGGGGTTGTAAATATGGAAATTCTTGCAGATATTCGCACGATGAAAAAGCGGTTTTGGAAGGGACTTGGGAACCCGGCAGATCCTGGGACAATGCGTCTCGGAGGGCCCTAAGGGAAGCAGGGTTCCATCATTGCTGCTTCGACTACTACCTCAAAGGGAGATGTCGTGTGCGATATGGTTGCAAGTATTCCCACGAAGAAATGTCTGAAGAGCGACTGGCCCAATTGAAGCATCTGGTGAATGTGGCGAACCATGTTTCGTTTCAAAGAGGAAGAGGATTGGAGATTTCCGACAGGAACACCTTTCAACCACCGGTAAGTGGGGGAGCGGAATCTTCATCATCTTCGGCACCACAGGCGTTGCAAATGACCAATGTGTCAAAGAAAACAGGTGAGGGTGATACACTGGATGGAGCAGATGGAGATGTACAAAAGGATTCGGTGGCAGAGTCTACCACGGTACGTCTTCAGAATCCTGAAGAGCCAATAGAACATTGGATGGCTCGCAACAAACACTTGTGGGTGTATACACCTCACGTAAGTGATGTTATGATCAAGCTTGGTGTAACCAATGTCAGAGAGCTACAAGAGTATATCTTTGTGGAGGATTTGGTGGACAAAGGAGTTAACAAGGTGACGGCCTGCAAAATTCTGCAATTGGTGGGTGGTGTTCAGTACCGGCCAATGTCGCCGGATGTGGCTGTTTCTACAACGCATCGGTACGCATGGAGCAATCTTCTGGAAGCCGTGAAGCTGGAAGAGATGGGGTGAGAACTATCTCTCAGGTGCGTGAAGCTGAAGGTCCTGGTACAAAGGAGATGCCGCGAGGGTCTTATCGAGAGATTTTCGACACCGGCAAGTACCGTGACGCTTGGACGCTTGCGCAGAGATCCCCGCTGTGTGTGCAGAGGTTGCGATTGGTGGGAGTTGGAATGCCACCGGTGAACCCGCCAACAAAGGCGTATCGGTCAAGATCAAACCCTGTGAAAAGGGGAAGGCCCTTGCTGGATAAAAAACAGGTGCGACAGGTGCCACGCTCTCGCTCACAACGGCGTGTGCAGCCGGCGGAAGTGGTGGAAAAGCCAAAGCCGCTGGAACCAGTAAAGCCCCGTGGTGGTTTGTCGTACCCATTCAGCAGAGCGTGGGCAGATTTGGTGGATGATGATGATCAGACGGGAGCTTTGGTCTCCTATGCAGATTCCTCAGGTGATTCAAGCGAGGAAGAAACCAACAGCGCGCGACACCTGAGGGAAATCTTTTTGCGAGAAAGGGATTCACAAAGAACTGCGACGCGTGGCAATGTTCCACTTGCTGGTTCTTCAAGCTCCAATGATGGGCAGAAAAAATCGGTTCACCTTGGCGAAGGGCGCGACAAAGCGTCGCGGGGGGAGACCCGCCAAGAAGTGACTTCTCAAGTTTTTTCGCTACCACAACCTTCTCGTCGAACTGAACAGTCTCAAAAAAGAGCAAGGGATGGCTCAGTTATAGTTGGTTCGCTGGCGGTGGGCTCCACGGATGAGGTTTTACCTGGGCAAGGTGTTGCTGGACAGGTGAATGTATCTGAAAGCGCTCAAGTTCTTCCTGGGCAAGAAGTGGCTGGACAGGAGACGGCGCTGGAAGGAGCAGTGCAAATTTCTGGCGAGGAGACTGACCAAAAAGAGGGAGAAGGTGGGAGCAATGAACTCCGTGGTGATGGTGTGAAGATATTGGATGTTTGTCCGGTGAAGAAGGGCCATCAGCAATTGCTTACTAAAGGCCTTCTGAAGCGGATTTATTGGAAGGTTGCTGTCGGCAAGTTGCCTGTGGGGCAAAGGGACTGTCAGAAGGGGTCCAATAAAATGGATCGAAATTTGGTTATTAGCATGTCACCCGAAGGTGCAAGCGAACAGGAATTGAACCTGGCACTGGTGGACGATGATGATCAGTCAATGGATGATGGTACAATGGTGGTTATGGTGTATGACCCACGAACGCTGATTCAGTCGCCAACAACTGATTGGGTTATGCGTCGCGGTCTGACCGATCGTACCATCTGGCCGGCAATAGCGACTGCAGCGCAGAGGATATGTGCTGAAATGGTTCAAGTGGATGAACTGAATGCCCAGCTGGAGACTGGGACACTCCTTTTTCAAAGGAGAGATCAAGGACATTATGGTGATTTGCATCATTCGTTCCATGATAATCCGTGTTTGCCAGCGGTGGGAAATTATCCTCTTTCGGTGATGGGTGCATTGCTATCTCCTGGTCTGGAAGGGGAATTCAGAAATACAGAAAAGTTTGGAACTGCTATGGAGGCAATTGCCTACGATTGGAGTCGTAGTCCAGGCGTGGAAGTTCACGTTGAACTTATGGCAAGGGTAGCCAAATTGGTTGCTCCGTTCCTTACCCTAGGAGGCCAAGGGTCAGTGGTGAATTCAGAATTTCTCTGGCAGCGCGGGAAGGCTCAAATGATGGAGTTCCTTCAGGCGGCGACATGTGCTGATCAATTGGAGGTTCTCTGGAACAGGATGGACGACGATGCTGATGAGGAAGTGGATCCTTCAGGGATGATGCTGGAGATTCTCGGACAGAAAGATGCGGTACTTGATCAAGGGATCAATGAACCCCCTATTCCCATTGAAGATGCTGGAGGTGAGACAATTGGTGACACTGGAAGGGATGGCAAAGCGCCAGAAGTTTCTCCAGAAGAGGAGACATCCAGTGGTTCGTCAAGATTGGCTGGCACAAGGATGTTCTTGTGGTCGGTGTATTCTCGTGTCGCTTCCAACTGGGATTTCTCTACGCAGGACCGCACTACTGGTAGGATCTTTGACAGCACGAAGGGGTATCCTGGTGAAGGACCGGATAATGGTGACGATTTTTCCTCTAAGAGGAACTTACCCTGGATCTCTGAAGATTACCTCGACGAAGTGATGTCAAAAAAGATGGAAAGGTCTTCAGATATGGATGGGTTGGATGGGTTTGTTCCGGGAAGTGAGGGACAGTCGGAAAAGGTAGAGGTGGAGAATGTTACTGCCTCTAGAATTCTTATGGCTCTTTGGAAAAAGGGATATAGAGCTGGGTATAGGAGGTTGTGTCGTTCGAATGTATCTGGATGCAAGGTTGGAGCAATGAAACATCCAATCAAAAAGGTGCAGAAGATCGGCACTAGAAAGGCCTTCGTGAAAATATTCAATGCTTTTGGATCGTCTCAGCATGGCTCAGGAGTTGGTGGAAAACCAATCATGAAGGTGGTAGGACCGAGGCCAGGTTTTCCAGCTGTACTCAAAGCATCAAATACTGATAGCACCTTGGGTGAAGGGAGCAGTTCTCAGGTACATGGCAATGTTCATGTAGAGCAGAATCGCCCTATGGACCGGTGCGAGGCGGAGCGCTTGGAGAAGAGGAAGAAAGGCTTCTGCTATTGGTTCAGCAGGGGAAAAGATCGCTGCAAATTTGGTGAACATTGCAAATTCATCCATTCAGAAGATGATGTGGTGCTACAATCATATTGGTGCAAGTACTATGTGGCTGGGAGACACTGCTTCTCTGGAAAGGACTGTAAGTTCTCACACAATGCAACTGGTGTAAGGTGTATCCAGTTTGCTCAGTCTGGGAAGTGCCGTGCCGTTATGGGGACAAGTGTGTCTTTGAGCATGGTGATCCGCTGGATGAACAGAGGCCAAGGTCTCCAAGGACGCCCCCAAGGGATGGTCCAAGGAGAAGTTCTGGTACAAGAGGTGGAGGAAAGGAGATCTCTCCTGAACGGTTTGATGAAGAAGAGGAGGATTTCATGGTTTATGACGATGATACCAAAATGGTAGAACTGCTGATGGAGGCGATTTCATTTATGTCCAATGGCAAGTCAGATTTGGCTCGTGCAGAGGCGGACCCAGTGTTCAAACTCCTGAAGTTCAATGGAGACGCTGAACATATGGATACAGAATGGTGTTCGTGGACCACTGGTATGCTGTCCTTGCTGGAACTTCACGAAATAGTGAAGTCGTATGAGGTTTCGCTGGCGGACGTGGAAGAATGGGTCAATGACCTGAGGATATGGTTCGAGCGAGCCAACGTTGAAGAAGAGAGAGACCCCAAAAGGGGCAAAAAGAGGTCCCTAGAAAGGGAGTCCAGCAAGGATATTCCTGCCGAAAAGGAGGTGGTTGGAACTTCGGAGACGGATGTTGCCGTTGAGGAAGAGGTAAAAAAGGTCAAAAAGAAGAGGAAAACTGCAGCTAGCGAGGATCCTTATACTCTTATGGTTCCAAAGCCGAAGAAGATGCCGGCGAACATTGAGAAGGGTGGATCATCATCCAATGCGGTGGTTTCTGCAGGGGAAAAAGCCTCTTCGAGAACGCGCGCAAAGTCAAGCGTCGTGGGAAAGACGAAGAAGAAAGAGAAAAGTCAAAGCCCCAAGAAGGAAGAGGTGGTAGTGGTGAAAGGTCCTGAGGAAAAGGATCGTTCCTCTGATGTGGATGCGCAAGCGTCTACTACTGTGGATGCAGAGCTGGGTCAATCTTGCCAAGCAATTGAGGACGCGAAGAGAGAAGGATTGGTATCCTCAATTCAAAGGTGCGTGCAGGATCCTGTTCTTACAGTGTCGGACCTGGAGTATGTTCTGCTGCGACTTCACCTAAGCATCGATGCCCACCGGAAGAAGAAGTGACTGGATGGTATTGATGAGGGAATGGTTTTTCTCTTTCTGAAGACAGGTGCGCTGGAACAGCCAATGTGCTGAAATATGGTGGTTACTATTAAGGGTATGGAAATCCCTGATAGTAGAAGTCAGTAGCTTTTTGCGTAGCGAAGACCACGGTTCGTGGTGAAGAAGACTGAAGAGTCTTCAATGACAAGAGAATCATGGTGAAAAAGGATTCTCTGTGGTAAAAGGTGTTTAGCCAATGTGCTATAAATTCGTCCTGGATGACGTAAAACCATAATGTGCATTCCAAGCAGCTGGCTGCTGCCCTAATGGCAGTTTTTGGCCAAAAGTCTGCACCTCCAATGTGTGTCCTAGGAAATCCTAGGACAGGGGGAGTGCGGAGCTGCAGTTGGTATTGTAGAAAAGAGTTGGTGTTGAAAGTTGAAGGGTCAATGTACCTGGTAATCTTCATGGCTCAAGACTGGGCCATGCGCCTGGTAGCAAAAAAGAGTTTCGAGTTCTTGGTGTTTGCTGGTTGGTTCAGGGTGAAACCTCTGGCGACTGTTAGGGTTGAGATTCTTTCCCTTCCCCTTTCGGTTGCCCCCCGTAGGTTATGAGCCCAAATTAGGTTCCCTGCGGTTTGTGTTTCGGTTTTAGGGTGGTAGTTTGAAGCAATGGCTACCAACTGGTTACAGACTGGGGCGGCATCATCGAGCTCCAATGTGGGCGATCAAGGTGAAGGTGGTGTCAAAAGGTCTGCAACGGGTGAAAAAGTGGTTCCCAATGTGGAAGCTCTGGTTGATGCTGGTGGTATGCGTGGCGAAGAGAAGCAGGTGGTGGAAGGACTGGAAGACCAGATGGAAGCAGTTTTGCTGCGCCTTCTGAGCAAACATGGGCTTTGTCTTCGAGCTGCGGAACCTGCTGAATCAACAGGAGCGCCAAAAACAAGCTCCTCTACGTCAAAGATGGTGGAGCAAGAGTGCCAGACAGAGCTGGTTGGGGATGTTATCCCTGTTTCCAAGCGAGCTCGCAATAAAGTGAGCTTCGCGGCTGAAAGTGGTGATCTGTTGACAGGTGAAGCGGAAGAAACTGCGCCTGTTGCTGCGACAAAAAGCAGTATCCTCTTCACTGGGGACGCAGAGGGAGTTGTTCCTGTTGCTATGGTGATGAGTGAAGGAGAAATCCTGGAGTTGGAGGCAGCGAGAATACAGCAGGAGTCAGATGAAGACTTATATGCTGCTGGTGGAGGCAAATTGTCTCGAGCTGCTGACCTTCCAATCATCGACTGTGATGGGAAGACGTGGGAACGCCATTTTCATGAGGATGGAAGAGAATATCTTTACTGCTTAGACGCTGGAGATACCCAATGGGTGTTGCCTAAGAAGACTGGAATGGCTGGGAACAGTGAAGTGTCTGGTGTTGGAATGGGCATTGTCCCTGTGGAAGAAGAGTCAGCACTGGGTACTACCTCGTCCTCGTCGCCTACTGAGTCTTTCAAGGCACAACAGGGTAGCTTGGAAAGTGTAAACAGCGGTGTAAATAGTGTAGGTGAAAAGGATTTTTCCTCTACTATCAGGGATAGCGGTCTTAGGGCTGGTGGTGACGCCCAGACCTCGGGTTCTCCTGATGAGGAAGGAATTTCTGGAATCCGAGCAGACGTCGCTGGAAAACATCTGGATCGGGAAGAGATGAAAGCGCTTTCTGAGGGTGTGGCAGCGGTGGAATCGGTGGGTTCAGAAGAAAAAATGCCCAATGCGGAGATTGGAACTGTGTCGGCTGCAGAAGAGCGAGTGGTGGATGTGGTACCTGTCGTTCAGGAAGGTGGTCCTGGAGATTTGGATGACGGAGGGAAAAAGTTGTGCGTGACGACTGGGGAGGTCTCTTCGTTTGGTGCCAAGAATCTTGCCATTCAAGGGAAAAAAGAAGCTTCTGGAATAGCTGGAGACACGGTCGATCTGAAAGATGAGGCCTGGAGCGCCAATGAAGCGCGGGTCAATGTGCCAGATAGTACCTGGAGTGCGGAGGAAGCACGGGTTGAGGCGCGTATGGTGTCACGTTCCGCGGACGACTGCAACAATGGGGCGCAGGTCTCCGTAGCAGCTGACGACGGAGGTTCACAGGTGGACGCACTGGTGCAACCTGAAGTTAGCAGCGAGGAACGAAATGGCAAAGGCTACAAAGTATTGCCGTCTGGAAGCTCGCCGGAAGTCGACACCGAGCGAACTGTGACAGATGAAGCAAAGCCATTGGCTGGAAAAAAGGAAGGTCCTGAACCCCTTGAGCACAAGGTGGATGATCTTGTGGGACTCGTGCAGGAGCAGGACGAGCAGCTTGACCCAAAGGTGAAAACAAGGGATGTTCCAGGAGCCGATGATACAGAGATGGTTTCTGAAGAACAGGCGAAGGAAGTGCCCAATGGGGGAGCCTTGGTGACACCTGGGGAGCATTGTTATCAGGCCGGAGATTGGATCACTGCTCTGGTGCGTTGCATCAATGGGCATGGAGCCTTTTTGGCGCACGGTGATCTGAATGTGCTGATTCCTGAAGAAGGGAAAAATACACCCTCTTTCAAAATTGGTGACACTGTCTGCACGACAGTGAAGAGGGTGGATGATGATGGCACTGTGATTTTAGATTCCTGCCTAGTTTTTGAAGAGGACGATGAGGACTCTTCTCCAGCGCAGCGCAAATGGAAAGTCGGCGGCTGGGATACGTGGTGGGGAAATTCATGGTGTGATGGTCAATGGTACCAAGATTCCAACGGTCAATGGGACTGGAAATGGGAGGAAGAGCAATCCGATGAATGGTTTGCTGATCAGGAGTTATCCTCAGAAGAACAGGAGGAAAGGCAACTATGGAGAAAAGATCTATAGAGCTCTTCTGGAGGATGGGAAGGCTGATAAGGCCTATGTGGGCAAAATCGCTGGGATGCTGCTGAGTCGTACAATGGATGAGATACTGGAGTGTGTTGCAGACCATGCATTCCTGGATGCGGAAGCTCGGCGTGCATATGGCATCCTGCAAAGTGATGGTTGGACGCCCGATGGTACAGAAGGCGCAGGCTTGGGAAAGACAACCGCCTTTTCCCGAAAGCAGTACCACAACGCGCTCTACGAACTGGCATGTAAGAAAAGGAGATTTAGTCGACCAGTTGTGGGTGAAGCGGTGGCAACGTTGCTGAGTCAAGGCAAAGATGAACTTTGGAATGCGCTTTGGCTGGATACCAAGCGGTTTTTGCAGGAGCTTGATGGTGCAGTTGAATCCATGAGTAAGAGGGAAAACAAGCCAATGGAAGCCTACATGGATCCCGATCAGTATAAGAAAGCTCACCTGACGCCAAAAACTGTGTCGCCAGGGTACAGTAAACTGTGCAAGTTTTTCAATCAGGGAAGGTGTCGCAATGGAGATGAGTGTTCCTATGAACATCGTCGTTATGGTGAAGGTTGGCCAGGAGGAGGACCAACTGAGCCAAAGAACAGCCAAAAAGCTGGAGACGAGGATGGGGACATTGGTGACCCTCCTACGGAAGAAGGCGCAGTGGACGAGGCACAGCAGGAGCGGGAGGATTTAGCTTTCAGAGCCAAGTACAACTTTGGTAAAGGTGCATCAAAGGGTGAGTCGGTGTCAGTCGAGCCAAAGAGGCAAATGTGTCTGTATTACAGCCAAGGGGGTTGTAAATATGGAAATTCTTGCAGATATTCGCACGATGAAAAAGCGGTTTTGGAAGGGACTTGGGAACCCGGCAGATCCTGGGACAATGCGTCTCGGAGGGCCCTAAGGGAAGCAGGGTTCCATCATTGCTGCTTCGACTACTACCTCAAAGGGAGATGTCGTGTGCGATATGGTTGCAAGTATTCCCACGAAGAAATGTCTGAAGAGCGACTGGCCCAATTGAAGCATCTGGTGAATGTGGCGAACCATGTTTCGTTTCAAAGAGGAAGAGGATTGGAGATTTCCGACAGGAACACCTTTCAACCACCGGTAAGTGGGGGAGCGGAATCTTCATCATCTTCGGCACCACAGGCGTTGCAAATGACCAATGTGTCAAAGAAAACAGGTGAGGGTGATACACTGGATGGAGCAGATGGAGATGTACAAAAGGATTATGTGGCAGAGTCTACCACGGTACGTCTTCAGAATCCTGAAGAGCCAATAGAACATTGGATGGCTCGCAACAAACACTTGTGGGTGTATACACCTCACGTAAGTGATGTTATGATCAAGCTTGGTGTAACCAATGTCAGAGAGCTACAAGAGTATATCTTTGTGGAGGATTTGGTGGACAAAGGAGTTAACAAGGTGACGGCCTGCAAAATTCTGCAATTGGTGGGTGGTGTTCAGTACCGGCCAATGTCGCCGGATGTGGCTGTTTCTACCAACGCATCGGTACGCATGGAGCAATCTTCTGGAAGCCGTGAAGCTGGAAATGATGGGGTGAGAACTATCTCTCAGGTGCGTGAAGCTGAAGGTCCTGGTACAAAGGAGATGCCGCGAGGGTCTTATCGAGAGATTTTCGACACGGGCAAGTGCTGTGACGCTTGGACGCTTGGACGCTTGCGCAGAGATCCCCGCTGTGCGTGCAGAGGTTGCGATTGGTGGGAGTTGGAATGCCACCGGTGAACCCGCCAACAAAGGCGTATCGGTCAAGATCAAACCCTGTGAAAAGGGGAAGGCCCTTGCTGGATAAAAAACAGGTGCGACAGGTGCCACGCTCTCGCTCACAACGGCGTGTGCAGCCAGCGGAAGTGGTGGAAAAGCCAAAGCCGCTGGAACCAGTTAAGCCCCGTGGTGGTTTGGCAGATTTGGTGGGTGATGATGATCAGACGGGAGCTTTGGTCTCCTATGCAGATTCCTCAGGTGATTCAAGCGAGGAAGAAACCAACAGCGCGCGACACCTGAGGGAAATCTTTTTGCGAGAAAGGGATTCACAAAGAACTGCGACGCGTGGCAATGTTCCACTTGCTGGTTCTTCAAGCTCCAATGATGGGCAGAAAAAATCGGTTCACCTTGGCGAAGGGCGCGACAAAGCGTCGCGGGGGGAGACCCGCCAAGAAGTGACTTCTCAAGTTTTTTCGCTACCACAACCTTCTCGTTGAACTGAACAGTCTCAAAAAAGAGCAAGGGATGGCTCAGTTATAGTTGGTTCGCTGGCGGAACGCTGATTCAGTCGCCAACAACTGATTGGGTTATGCGTCGCGGTCTGACCGATCGTACCATCTGGCCGGCAATAGCGACTGCAGCGCAGAGGATATGTGCTGAAATGGTTCAAGTGGATGAACTGAATGCCCAGCTGGAGACTGGGACACTCCTTTTTCAAAGGAGAGATCAAGGACATTATGGTGATTTGCATCATTCGTTCCATGATAATCCGTGTTTGCCAGCGGTGGGAAATTATCCTCTTTCGGTGATGGGTGCATTGCTATCTCCTGGTCTGGAAGGGGAATTCAGGAATACAGAAAAGTTTGGAACTGCTATGGAGGCAATTGCCTACGATTGGAGTCGTAGTCCAGGCATGGAAGTTCACGTTGAACTTATGGCAAGGGTAGCCAAATTGGTTGCTCCGTTCCTTACCCTAGGAGGCCAAGGGTCAGTGGTGAATTCAGAATTTCTCTGGCAGCGCGGGAAGGCTCAAATGATGGAGTTCCTTCAGGCGGCGACATGTGCTGATCAATTGGAGGTTCTCTGGAACAGGATGGACGACGATGCTGATGAGGAAGTGGATCCTTCAGGGATGATGCTGGAGATTCTCGGACAGAAAGATGCGGTACTTGATCAAGGGATCAATGAACCCCCTATTCCCATTGAAGATGCTGGAGGTGAGACAATTGGTGACACTGGAAGGGATGGCAAAGCGCCAGAAGTTTCTCCAGAAGAGGAGACATCCAGTGGTTCGTCAAGATTGGCTGGCACAAGGATGTTCTTGTGGTCGGTGTATTCTCGTGTCGCTTCCAACTGGGATTTCTCTACGCAGGACCGCACTACTGGTAGGATCTTTGACAGCACGAAGGGGTATCCTGGTGAAGGACCGGATAATGGTGACGATTTTTCCTCTAAGAGGAACTTACCCTGGATCTCTGAAGATTACCTCGACGAAGTGATGTCAAAAAAGATGGAAAGGTCTTCAGATATGGATGGGTTGGATGGGTTTGTTCCGGGAAGTGAGGGACAGTCGGAAAAGGTAGAGGTGGAGAATGTTACTGCCTCTAGAATTCTTATGGCTCTTTGGAAAAAGGGATATAGAGCTGGGTATAGGAGGTTGTGTCGTTCGAATGTATCTGGATGCAAGGTTGGAGCAATGAAACATCCAATCAAAAGGGTGCAGAAGATCGGCACTAGAAAGGCCTTCGTGAAAATATTCAATGCTTTTGGATCGTCTCAGCATGGCTCAGGAGTTGGTGGAAAACCAATCATGAAGGTGGTAGGACCGAGGCCAGGTTTTCCAGCTGTACTCAAAGCATCAAATACTGATAGCACCTTGGGTGAAGGGAGCAGTTCTCAGGTACATGGCAATGTTCATGTAGAGCAGAATCGCCCTATGGACCGGTGCGAGGCGGAGCGCTTGGAGAAGAGGAAGAAAGGCTTCTGCTATTGGTTCAGCAGGGGAAAAGATCGCTGCAAATTTGGTGAACATTGCAAATTCATCCATTCAGAAGATGATGTGGTGCTACAATCATATTGGTGCAAGTACTATGTGGCTGGGAGACACTGCTTCTCTGGAAAGGACTGTAAGTTCTCACACAATGCAACTGGTGTAAGGTGTATCCAGTTTGCTCAGTCTGGGAAGTGCCGTGCCGTTATGGGGACAAGTGTGTCTTTGAGCATGGTGATCCGCTGGATGAACAGAGGCCAAGGTCTCCAAGGACGCCCCCAAGGGATGGTCCAAGGAGAAGTTCTGGTACAAGAGGTGGAGGAAAGGAGATCTCTCCTGAACGGTTTGATGAAGAAGAGGAGGATTTCATGGTTTATGACGATGATACCAAAATGGTAGAACTGCTGATGGAGGCGATTTCATTTATGTCCAATGGCAAGTCAGATTTGGCTCGTGCAGAGGCGGACCCAGTGTTCAAACTCCTGAAGTTCAATGGAGACGCTGAACAGATGGATACAGAATGGTGTTCGTGGACCACTGGTGTGCTGTCCTTGCTGGAACTTCACGAAATAGTGAAGTCGTATGAGGTTTCGCTGGCGGACGTGGAAGAATGGGTCAATGACCTGAGGATATGGTTCGAGCGAGCCAACGTTGAAGAAGAGAGAGATCCCAAAAGGGGCAAAAAGAGGTCCCTAGAAAGGGAGTCCAGCAAGGATATTCCTGCCGAAAAGGAGGTGGTTGGAACTTCGGAGACGGATGTTGCCGTTGAGGAAGAGGTAAAAAAGGTCAAAAAGAAGAGGAAAACTGCAGCTAGCGAGGATCCTTATACTCTTATGGTTCCAAAGCCGAAGAAGATGCCGGCGAACATTGAGAAGGGTGGATCATCATCCAATGCGGTGGTTTCTGCAGGGGAAAAAGCCTCTTCGAGAACGCGCGCAAAGTCAAGCGTCGTGGGAAAGACGAAGAAGAAAGAGAAAAGTCAAAGCCCCAAGAAGGAAGAGGTGGTAGTGGTGAAAGGTCTTGAGGAAAAGGATCGTTCCTCTGATGTGGATGCGCAAGCGTCTACTACTGTGGATGCAGAGCTGGGTCAATCTTGCCAAGCAATTGAGGACGCGAAGAGAGAAGGATTGGTATCCTCAATTCAAAGGTGCGTGCAGGATCCTGTTCTTACAGTGTCGGACCTGGAGTATGTTCTGCTGCGACTTCACCTAAGCATCGATGCCCACCGGAAGAAGAAGTGACTGGATGGTATTGATGAGGGAATGGTTTTTCTCTTTCTGAAGACAGGTGCGCTGGAACAGCCAATGTGCTGAAAATATGGTGGTTACTATTAAGGGTATGGAAATCCCTGATAGTAGAAGTCAGTAGCTTTTTGCGTAGCGAAGACCACGGTTCGTGGTGAAGAAGACTGAAGAGTCTTCAATGACAAGAGAATCATGGTGAAAAAGGATTCTCTGTGGTAAAAGGTGTTTAGCCAATGTGCTATAAATTCGTCCTGGATGACGTAAAACCATAATGTGCATTCCAAGCAGCTGGCTGCTGCCCTAATGGCAGTTTTTGGCCAAAAGTCTGCACCTCCAATGTGTGTCCTAGGAAATCCTAGGACAGGGGGAGTGCGGAGCTGCAGTTGGTATTGTAGAAAAGAGTTGGTGTTGAAAGTTGAAGGGTCAATGTACCTGGTAATCTTCATGGCTCAAGACTGGGCCATGCGCCTGGTAGCAAAAAAGAGTTTCGAGTTCTTGGTGTTTGCTGGTTGGTTCAGGGTGAAACCTCTGGCGACTGTTAGGGTTGAGATTCTTTCCCTTCCCCTCAGGGCGCAGGGCTAGGGCCTAGGGCCGCTCAAGCTCCGAAATCTCCGAAATCTTCGAAGGCAAGGCCAGACCGACCAAGTCGCCCGTGCTGCCCTCAGAGAGCCATGGCAAAGCATGGGCCTGGGGATGTTCCCCCTAGGGTTTAGGGTTTAGGGTTTAGGGTTTAGGGTTTAGGGTTTAGGGTTTAGGGCCTTTCCGCTCAGTCCTTAATAGGGATTATCGTACTCTCATTTAGAATCCCTAGTAAGGACTGTTAGTATAGGGGGGGGGGGTGCATCCCAACATGGGCCCACCCTGGCCTAGAGTTTCGGGTTTCAGGGCTTGGGGTCTACTTCGAGATGGTTTTTTCACAAAGTACGGTGTGCGCGTTTTGGGGGTGTAGTGTCATAAAAATAGGTTTTCGGGTTGAGGGACACCATGTTGGGGTAGTTTATCTGCTAGAAGGGGTAACCCTCTGCTCTGGGATATGCCCCAAGAATGTGGGGTAGTTTATCTGCGATTGTTTCACGATTGGGGTTTTCCAAGGGGATGGCGTTGAAAATTATTTCGGCTCTTGCGTCTGCTCTACAGGCCCTAAAAGCCCGCAACAACCTAAAAACCCCAAACCCCCAGACACCCAAAAAGTAATACAACAACAACAATAAGAAGAATAATATCAAGAACAAGAACAAGAACAAGAACAAGAACAAGAACAAGAACAAGAACAAGAACAAGAACAAGAACAAGAACAAGAACAAGAACAAGAACAAGAACAAGAACAAGAACAAGAACAAGAACAAGAACAAGAACAAGCACAAGGACAAGAACAAGGACAAGGACAAGGACAAGGACAAGGACAAGGACAAGGACAAGGACAAGGACAAGGACAAGGACAAGGACAAGGACAAGGACAAGGACAAGGACAAGGACAAGGACAAGGACAAGGACAAGGACAAGGACAAGGACAAGGACAAGGACAAGGACAAGGACAAGGACAAGGACAAGGACACGGACAAGGACCAAGGACAAGGACAAGGACACGGACACGGAACAAGGACAAGGCAAAAGGACCACACGCGACAAGTGAAAGGACACGGACAAGGACAAGGACAAGGACAAGGACAAGGACAAGGGACAAGGACAGGACCACACGGACAAGGACAAGAACAACGAAACAGAACAAGCAACAACAACCGCACCACACCAGAATAACAATAAGAACAAGCAGAACAAGAAGAACAAGAGGAAACAAGAGAACAAGAAGAACAAGAAGAACAAGAAGAACAAGAAGAACAAGAAGAAGAACAAGAAGAACAAGAAGAACAAGAAGAACAAGAAGAACAAGAATAACAAGAAGAACAAGAAGAACAAGAAGAACAAGAAGAACAAGAAGAACGAACAAGAACAAGAAGAACAAGAAGAACAAGACAAGAACAAGAAGAACAAGAAGAACAAGAAGAACAAGAAGAACAAGAAGAACAAGAAGAACAAGAAGAACAAGAAGAACAAGAAGAACAAGAAGAACAAGAAGAACAAGAAGAACAAGAAGAACAAGAAGAACAAAGAAGAAACAAGAAGAACAAGAAGAACAAGAAGAACAAGAAGAACAAGAAGAACAAGAAGAACAAGAAGAACAAGAAGAACAAGAAGAACAAGAAGAACAAGAAGAACAAGAAGAACAAGAAGAACAAGAAGAACAAGAAGAACAAGAAGAACAAGAAGAACAAGAAGAACAAGAAGAACAAGAAGAACAAGAAGAACAAGAAGAACAAGAAGAACAAGAATAACAAGAATAACAAGAATAACAAGAATAACAAGAAGAACAAGAATAATAAGAAGAACAAGAATAATAAGAACAATAACAAGAACAAGAACAATAACAATAACAAGAACAATAAGAACAAGAACAATGAGAACAATAACAATAACAAGAACAAGAACAAAAAGAACAATAACAATAAGAACAAGAACAATAAGAACAAGAACAATAAGAACAATAACAAGAACAAGAACAAGGACAAGAACAAGAACAATAACAAGGACAAGGACAAGGACAAGGACAAGGACAAGGACAAGGACAAGGACAAGGACAAGGACAAGGACAAGAACAAGAACAACAACAACAACAACAACAACAACAACAACAACAACAACAACAACAACAACAACAATATGAATAAATTGATGAGCGCGCAAGGGGTCGGTCAGAGAGGCTCGCTTTGTAAGCATGAAGCGCGACGCGCGAAGCTCGAAAAACTTGAGACCTCAAGTCTCAAAAGCGAAGCTCACGAGCCTCAGACGTCAGGCGATGCGGGCGAATAGGAGAAGCTAGCGAAGCTGCAGAGCTTCAGACTTCAAGCTTCGAAAGTGGAGCTCGCGAGCTTCAGCGTCAAAATTCAAAAGGCGAGGCAGCCTAAAAGGCGAAGCTCCCTCCCGAGCTTCAGACTTCAGGCCTCAAAAGGGAAGCGTCGGAGCTTCAGGCTTCGAGACTCAAAGCAAAGGCTCATGAGCTTCAGGATGCGGTCTTCACAAGAAGGTCGCGAGCTTCCGAGCTTCAGAAGCTTCACCCGCTTTGCGAACCAACCTGGGCGTACCCTCAGTTCAACAAGAACCTCAAGCACCCAAAAAGAGCACAGAGAGCGCAAAGCCCTTTGCTTGAGGCTGCTTTGTCGGCGTCGGCGTCGGCGTCCGTGGACTCTCCGATGAACGGCTCCGGGGCCTTGGATGCCAGCTCGAGCCAGGTGGGGGTTCAAGGGAAGGGTTTAGGGTTTAGGGTTTAGGGTTTAGGGTTTAGGGTTTAGGGTTTAGGGTTTAGGGTTTAGGGTTTAGGGTTTAGGGTTTAGGGTTTAGGGTTTAGGGTTTAGGGTTTAGGGTTTAGGGTTTAGGGTTGGGTTGTAGGGTTTAGGGTTTAGTGTTTAGGGTTTAGGGTTTAGGGTTTAGGGTTTAGGGTTTAGGGTTTAGGGTTAGGGTTTAGGGTTTCGGGTTTAGGGTTAGGGTTAGGGTTGGTTTTAGGGTTTTAGGGTTTAGGGTTAGGTTTGAGGGTTTTGGGTTTAGGTTGAGGGTTTAGGGTTAGGGGTTTAGGGGTTAGGGGTTAGGGGTTTAGGGGTTTAGGGGTTTAGGGGTTTAGGGGTTTAGGGGTTTAGGGTTTAGGGTTTAGGGTTTAGGGTTTAGGGTTGAGGGTTGAGGGTTGAGGGTTGAGGGTTGAGGGTTGAGGGTTTAGGGTTTAGGGTTTAGGGTTCAGCAGCTCCGGGTCGAGCAATCTCCAGTAGAGCCGCTGTTTGGGCTTTCGAAAAAAACCCACCCAGCATTCAGAAATAAAAAGTTTACATTTTTCATCAGCAAGCCTGTCCTTCGCCAGAAGAAGGAGCGGGGGGGGAGGGGAGGGGGGAGGGGGAGGGGGGGGGAGGGGGGAGGGGGAGGAGGGGGGGGGGGGGGGAGGGGAGGGGGAGGGGGGGGGGGTTGGAGGGAGGGGGGGGGGAGGAGGGCGGGGGGGGGGAGGTGGGGGGGAGGGGAGGGGGGGCGGGGGAGAAATAGGGTTTAGGGTTTAGGGTTTAGGTTTAGGGTTTAGGGCTTAGGGTTTAGGGCGTCTCGCCGCGCAGCGGCAGTACATAAGTGCCATGTGTAAATGGCGCCCCTACACACCCAGAATTTGTGGGGGGGCGGCATGTCATGCGAAGGCATCTGTTGTCAGACCCAAGATTTCAGCATTTTCGGGTCAGGGTCCAGGAACCCTCCCCAGAGGGGGGCCAGGGGGTCCAGGGTGGTGGAATTGTGAGGGGAACATCCTGTCTAAATATGGGCGCCACTCTGGTGGCCTAGTGGCAAGGCGAGCCCTAGGGGCTCTCTATTTGACCATTCTCCAATGGCTCCACCCACCCATCACTGCCGGGTATCTTCTGGGTCCAGGCACCCTAGAAAAGGGTGGGTACGGCCTAAGCAGGCCGGATGGGAATTTAGGGTTTAGGGCTTAGGGTTTAGGGTTTAGGGTTCAGCATCTCTGATCCAAGCATTCACTAAGGGTGTTTGGCATCACCCCATCCACCCAGATCCCTTTCATTTGGCAACCCTATTTACCATTTCAATTCTTATTGCCTAAGTCCCTTGAACCTTAAATCCAAAATCCTGCTCCCGCAATGGAAAGTGCTGTTTTTTAGTATTGGAATCGACGGTTTCGGGGCCCCACCATTTTACTCCAAAGCACCACCACAGCCCCAAAAAAGCTTTAAAACACCCTAAAAGGCTTCAAAAAACCCCCAAAAAACGTTGAACCCAGGATTTGCCTGGCCCCGCAATGAATAATGCTGTTTTTTTAATACTGAAATCGACGGTTTCGGGGCCCCTTCATTTTACCCCAAAGCACCACCACATCGCCAAATAGCTTTCAAAAGCCCCAAAAGGCTTCCAAAACCCCCCAAAAGGGGGTGGGCCCGGGATTTGCTGCTCCCACAATGAAAAGTGCTGTCTTTTAGTAATCGACGGTTTCGGGGCTCCTCCAGTTTACCCCCAGAGCACTACCACAGCAGCTTCAAATAGCTTTAAAAAGCCTTAAAAAGCTTCAAAAAACACCCCAAAAAGGTGGAACCCAGGATTTGCCTGGTCCCGCAATGAAAATGCTGTTTTTTTAATACTGAAATCGACGGTTTCGGGCCCACCATTTTGCTCCAAAGCACCTAGGATTTAGGATTTAGACTTTAGAATTTAGGATTTAGGATTTAGGATTTCGGGTTTAGGATTTGGGATTTAGGATTCAGGATTTAGGATTTAGGAACCACGAGAGTGCAAAATCACCAGACGACCCCGTTAAGGTTTAAATGAACAAATAAATAAATAAATATAAATATAAATATAAATATAAATAAATAAATAAATAAATATATATATATATATATATCTCGGTAGAGAGTGTTTAGGGTTTAGGGGTTAGGGTTTAGATTTAAGGTTTAGTGTTTAGGGTCCCAAAGACAGGTGTCCCTATATGCATAGAATTGGTAGGCATATCCATGCAAGCAACAACACAGGTTTTTTGTTGTTGTTAGTCTGTCCTGTCATACATACACGCAGCATCTGACAGAGACAAAGGCGAGAGACAACTACAAGAGCAGCAATGTACATATATATATATATGTATATACATATATGTGTGTATACATATATATATATATATAGAGACCCCTCCCCCGCAGGACCACCTTCACATATGCGTGGCTATGAATATATGCGGCATTTTCCTTTTGTGGAAATGCCAGAGACCATGGTGACCTAGAGGTGTGGTGCATGCAAACAACCCCCCCCCCCCCCCCCCCAAAAAAAAAAAAAAAAAAAAAGAAACTTCTTGCCCAACAAGACCAACACAACAACAGAACACCCAAGCACACACCAACAAGAAACCAACAAAAAACCAAGAACCAAAGACATAAATATAGAGGACTCATATCTGGGACCTCGTATCTGGGACCTGGTCTCTGTACTAATGCTCATACTTTGAAATAAATGTTGTTGGTTCCGGAATTTGTGCCCAGGATTTTGGGTTTTAGGGTTTTTGTTTTTGGGAGCAAGTATGCTCCATGTTTCCTTACATGGAGCTGCCGGGGCTATGGTGGCCAAGAAGCGTTGGTCTCAGATTGTTTTGGCTATTTCGGTTTAAATAAATTCAGCCCCGGTGATGAGGAGGCAGGGTAACCTAGAGGGTAACCTAGTGTAAGGCTAAGTGCATTAAAATCATCTACTAGCAAGATGCAATGACTGTTATGAATACAAGTCTGCCCCTCAGATCAGAAGTGAGGATGGCAGCACGGTGTAAAGGACTAAATAGGGTTTTCATGGTCAGGCAAGTCGTACCTATTTAGTTGAAGAGGTAGCGCTTCGTTGTTGTACAAGTCTGCCTTCAGATTCGTAGCATAGCGCGGGGGAGCTAATCTATTCAAGGACCAACTAAACTACCTAGTCTTTAGTGAGGCTGCAGTGATATTTTTGTACGCACAATGTAGCTCGTCTTTCATTAGAATGGAGTCGCATTTAATTGGTATTTGATCAGTATTGTGCCTAGCGAAAGCATGATTTGCCCTCCCCCCCGAAAACAATGCCCAGAAGAAAAAGGGAAGCCCAAAATCGAAAGTTGTAATCTGTAGTTCGTGATTTTCAGTATTTTAAGTGTATTTGTTTCATGTTGTAGGGCAATCAGTATTTATATGTGTTCATGCACTGACTACTGAGTTCGTGGTTAACTTGCATGCAACGAATGTAGTAAGATGTAAGAGTGGGTTCGTAATTAGTATGTATTTCGTATATAATAGGTACTAGAGCACCATTTTGCATAGTGGAGGCACTATAATCAATCATGAACAGATATTTTAGGTAAAATCTCGCCTTGCGATCGGACATGAATTCTCGTATGCTCCACACCCGAAACACGTCCCTGTCATACCGTCCATTCTTAAGCTGTCAAAACCGCTAGGTCAGGGTAGTAGATGATACCAGAACATTTAGCATGTTCTATTTCAAGCGTTGTTCTGTCCTATTCTGTTCTGTTCTATTCCAGTGTCATTGTGTTTTGTACTATGCACCCCAAAGTAGGGGTCCTCCACAATAGCCCCAAAGTTCGACATGCCTCATGAAAGGACGTCCCAAAATAGGTACCCCTGATGTTCGGAAACCGCCAGGTCAGTGCTTCTTGCAACGAGATGAGCATTGGCATGGACTACAGCGTCGAGCTTTCGACAGAGCACCATGTCAGACAATGGCAATCGCTGCTGGTATCAGCTGCTGGCACACGGATTCTCAAGGGCAGTCGTCATGTGCTTCTAGAAAATGAGTCGTGTCATGATACTTGTGCAGATCTGAGGCTCGACGAGAAGTGCGACTTCGTTGAGGTGGTGAGACCCGTCGCCAAGCGAGGAGCAGGCTTGTCGAACACTGTGGGCACCATTGAAGAAGCCGCAGAGGAAGAGGAGCCCGTCCGAGACCGCAGCGCCGACGAGAAGTCGGTGAAGTTCGAGGCAAAATCCGAGGCGACAAGCCTGAAATCCGCACCGGACGCCTTGGATGCCTTGGATGCCCTGATGCCCAAGGGAGAATCGGAAGCCAAGGCGAAAGGTGGCGATGCCTTGGATTCCCTGCTCAGCTCCAAGCCTGGCCCGCCAAGCTCCACGCCCAGCTCCCCGCCTGGCCCTGGCAACGTCCTCTCGCCCAAGGCGAAGGAAGCGGCCAAGGAGGCGAAGAAAGAGGAGACGAAAGAGAAGGACGAGGATGAGTACGCAGATGCTTCGTTCGATGGCAGCATGTCTGTGCCGGAATCCATTAACGAAGAGGAAGGCAGTGGCAGTGATGCTTGGGGCAGTGAGGAGGATGTGTGAATCCTGCTTGCGCCCCGCCTGAGAACTTTGAAAAGTGCATCAGCTCGTCGTGCTCAACGTCACATCGACGTGCGTCGACCTTGAATTCAGGATGCGTGCGACTCAAACTGCATGGCGAAGAAAAAGCTGCACGTGTGCGCGCCTAACACGCAGAGAGGAACTGAGCATGGTTGCATGCTTGAGTCGCCGCCTCCATGTTCTCAAGTCCACTACAAGCAAGCAGCATGTCACAGTGCGATTGTTGGTGTAGCTTGTCAAAAGCCCTTCTCGCGGTTGCCAAAGCCTCACTTCTCCGTACAGTTGGAACGGCTGCTACGGGTATGCATGCCAGAAGCCGTGTGTGGATCTGCACGGCGGGCGTGCAAAGTCTGAGAGGCTCCTGTGTCTCGCCATGACTGCATAGTTGTGCTATGACTGCCGAAGCTGGAGGGCGCCTTGCTGGAAGCCGCGCGAGCTCGAGTTCAGGCCATCCTGAGCAACAGGCCCAGCAGGCCCAGCAGGCCCAGCATGGGCCGGTTAGCTCTAATGCCTTTTTGTGCGATACCTTGCTCACGGGAAGCTCTCTTTGCGAGGCCCTGGCTTCAAGCGGCTCTGCAAAGGCACTTCTTTTGGCATCTGCTGGGGCAATGGATGACATATGCTGTCATTTAGGTAGTTGGAGGAGCAGTGGGTGCCTTGTGCTTCTCTCAGTTCTGTGTTGACCCTGGACAGAGAGATGCAAAGCAACAGGCAGTTGCTGGTTTTAGGTATCATCATGAACAAATTGCTCAGGTTGCTGCTGATGTTCCACATGATTATGGTGGCTCACCTGTATTGTGTAGCTAGGAGCAAAGGACTTCTCCTTGCATGAGGTCACGCAGCGAGAGCAGCAGGAGCCTTCCGCAGGGGTTTTTGGCATGAGCGCTCCAGCAGCTTTTGAAGATTTTGAAGTGCCGCGTCTGCAGGACAGGATGTCTCGCGAGAAGATTCAGTCTCTGCAAGAGGAGGCCTTGGGCTTGGGATGCTTTCAGGCTTGCCGGAAGAGCTTCCCCGCTTCCCCAGGTTCTGCAACTAAAGACGCGCTTGCGAGAGGCCCTGCAGGGTGTGCATCGCTGATAAAGGTCCAGTCTGCGCACGTGTGTTCACAGGTCGAAATGGCTCGATTCAAGGGCAAGTGCGGACCTTACCTGCGCCGCTGCGCCGCTGCGCCGCTGCGCCGCTGTGCCGTGCCAGCTTGCACTTCGACCCGTGCAAGAGGCCAGCGCCGGCTGTGGAATGAGCTGCGGGGCAATGGACATGGCGTGGCTGGATGCTCGCCGTGCTCGCCACTTGCGACCCAAACACGAGAGCGACGTGAGCATGGTCTTACGGGGACCGTATGAAGGTCCTCGAAGCAAGAGAGCGAACCGAGAGAACATGAGAGAACCTAGTGCTGCAGATGGGCGTTGGAGTCGCTGGTGCGCTCCGACTCCGACGAGACTAGATTGCGGCTTAGGATCTTGAGCGCATTGGCTTGAAATAGAAAAAGAGCAGTATATCGTTTGCAGCGTGCATTGCACAAGTTGGAGCCAGCTGAATGTGATGTCTTCAGTGTAAATTTGCCACATGTGGCCATTGGTGTGCAGCCAAAAGTTGCATGTACATACTGAGCATGATGAGACGCACAGAGAACCATCAACCCAGCTTTATCGGTGGCCACGACACTGGGCTGCTATCTTCTGAGTTTGTTTTGCTATAGAGGTACTATAATGTTTAGATAAAAATTTAAAATAGGCCAGAGTCGGCCAGAGAGCCCGCCAGCCTGGCTCATTCATCATGGCCTCACAATCCGCATTGGGCTCAGGGGGTAACTCGAATGTGCTTGGCAGTTCGTGGGTAGCCAAAGCCGGGTAAATCATAGGGTGCCTACACTTTTCAGCTGATTGCGTTATTGGCGCGGGCAGCGCTAAAGAAGCAACAGAACAACTATGGAGGTTAGGTGGTACGCAGAAACCCTCCGTGCGTATGGTTGTCCTTCATTCACGTGAGTGGGTGCTCAATGTCCATGCCGCACAGCAACACACAGCATTGGCATAACCGTGCATAACCTTTGCCAAAGGCATCTAAAGGCCATCATGGTCACACACCGAAGCGTGAAACAAGCAATCAGGGAAAACACCGCCGCTCGCATGACAAAACGCAAACGACAAATCTACGTAGGGGCGCCCGCACGCAACGCTTGCATGGGGGCGCGTTCCGCTGCGCCGTAACCTCACTTTAGGCTCCGCGAAACAAGTAGCTATGAACCTTCCAGTCAGATGTAGAGTGGCGAAGTATCTTTCGGGTTTGGGAAGGTGTCTGTGCAGGCATTTGACATGGTTGATGTGCCTGCGCATGCATGGTCCCCCCCGCCCCTTCCCCCCTGTGCAAGGTAAAAGAGGTGTTGGGGGAGAGCTTGAATATTTATGTCTCCGGACTGCCGGGGCCTTGGACCAGGCATTTTCTTCTTAGGGACGACTCAGCTTTCTGGCACCGGCGAGGTTCAAAGCGGAGTACTCTCACCCGTTTATGAACATCGATGCCATTGTCGTACCAGACAGTGTCCGGGGCTTGGCCCCAGGTCGAAGACGGAACATGTCGACAAGTTGGATCAGGGGAGTGGCTCTCGGAGGTCAAGCCAATCCCTCCGCAGTGGGTGAACGACGTGGAGCTGGATGAGTTTGGGCAGCTACCTCGGGTTCATCTCGCTTACCATGCCAAGGCTTGGCCCTCCTAATTTGGGCTGTCAGGGCTGAGATGGGTGACGTGATCGGGGAGGGTCCCGTCCTCGCCTGGAGCACCGAGGATCTGCGCAAGTTGCATCAGGGTTTTTGGAAACTTAATTTCATTCAAGTTCATTTACTGTTGTTTGATTGTTCTTTTTGACTTTTCTTTTTGTTAACGACGTGGGAGGAACGCAAGCAGCGTTACCAGCATGCCCTGCGCAGACTGGACCTCAACGAGGCGAGTCATCTCAGCGGCTTGCAAAGTACCGTGAACGGAGCCCAGAGCCTCGTCAGGAGATGCTCAGCTCAAAGCGGATCACGCTCATGAGTCCCATTCCCAGCTGAGCTGCGTGGCACTCGTCCACCTTGGCTTGACTTTGTACAGGTTTGCTCAAACAAAGCCATGTCTTGTCGCGTCGAAGCCAGAGCAAGTACTAAGGCAAAGGAGAGCTTGGTCAAGAAAAGAAGCGTGTGAAAGCGGACTTGAGCTCAGTGGGGTTTGGAAGACTCTCGGACTTGGTGAAGCCCTTGGCAACGAAGGAGCTGAAGCGCTATGACACTGATTGGAAGAAGCAGCACAGAGCACAGTTTCTCTGCGCTGCCAGCTGCCGCTCATGAGCTGTGCATGACTGGCTGAGGTTCAAGGTTCTTCCAAACCACTCTCAGAAGGAGGTCATGCGACCGCTATACCTCTACTACAGGCGGCAAGACTGTTTCTTTCCGTCATTCTACCCGTGCATAGTTTTCCACCGAACCGGATGCGAGAGGCGGCTGAAAAACCAGCTCGCCACAGCTGACTCAGGAGCTCGAGGTGCAGTGGCTGTGTGCTTGTTGTTACGGTATGTTATGGTGATGCCGGCGGTGTTTTGCTGTTTGCTACCTGTTACTAAGCTGTGTAGTGTTCTGCGGGCTTAAGGGCTCGCCATGTGCTTCGCCATGTTGCGCCCCCTGCATCAGATGACAGTGACGACGACCTCCTTGGGAGGCGCATTACCTGTAAGTGTTGGGGTCCCGTGCACTGGAATGTTCCACGCTCCAGGCAACCTGGACCGGAGAGCGCGTTCGAGTCCCAGAGGGACTCAAGGGTTTGCAAAGAGTTTGCGAAGAGTTGGCAAAGAGCCGCGCTGTTCTCAAGTCGAGGCGGTCCGGCAGGCTGGATCCTGAGCTTTGAGAGCACGAAGGGCAGCACTGTACTCGTACTGATCGAGGCGCACGAACAAAGAGAAGACGGAGCAGCAGATCTCGCAGCTCGAGGCCGCTTTGGGCTTCTGGCAGGATCCCGGTTTGTGTTCTTCGAATGTCAGGCGCGTGCCAATTCGCTGCAGCAAGAGAAAGGCCTGGCAGCTTGCCAGTTTGCTTTCCCAACGACAACATCCTGCGGCTTTCTGGTAGGTGCCATCAGGACGAAGTTGAAGGAGTTCCAAGAAAGCGATCGGCTTAGCAACCATATTGGATCAAGATATGGTATCTTATCATCGGTAGAAAAGGAAGAGGCGACCTGCAAGTATACGGGTCCAGTAAATGACAGAAAACCCAGCAAGGGCCAGCGCAAGCTTTCTTCCATGCACTGCCGTGATGTCATCGACTCTGCTAGACATATGCGAGCCAGTCAGATGCTTTTTGCCGAGACTTTCTTCTACAACATCATCGAAAGATCCGATTTCACAAGGCCTGCGTGGAGCCGAAGGCCACTGAGCGCCCACAAACTGATGCAAGCTACGACCTGAGGACATCCTGCCCATCGAGAAGGAGTACCGGATGTACAAGAACATCAAGGACGAGCTGCAAAAGGCTCCGACCACTTTTTCGGACCCATTTTGCTCTTCGCTTGCCTTGTGCTCGAGCCCTGTCAGGTCGAGATGCAGTTGAGAAGCTTGCGCTTGAGCCCAAGCTAGCAAACTGTTCCGCCTCTTCAAGAAGGGGGCCTCAGCGCCGTTGTGGAAAGGAACACGATGCCAAGGTTCATGATGCATCATGCCGCAGCTTTTTTGGAAGGGGTTTAGAAGTCCACCCTTTGTTCCTCTGGGATCCTGAACATGGCAACTCGGCTGCAGAGATACATGACAAGGGCGAACTTTTCTGGACAACGGAGCGTTGCAAGCCAAGTGGTTTTTTTTGGGAATTCCAGTGCCAGGCCCTTCGTCTTCGAGGTGCTCTCCTGCTGGCAGTCGCAGGGCCCGGCCTTGCTGATTAGGGTCCAGGGCTACTGTAGGCATAAAGTACTCAAGTCATATGATCATAAAAACATTGCAAACGCTTGCGCGCGCCGCCTCGGCCGCCCGGCCAGCCCACGTCCCAAGGGCCAAGAAATTCAAAAAGCCTTGGGCGGGACAGGGCAGGCTCATACGGTTTTCAAGGGTGGGGGTCCGAGGAAGGGTTGCGCACTGTCTGTCCATGGTGCTCCTATGACAAAGCCAGTGCACGCCACTTTTTCGTTGAGTGCGAACACTTTGCTGAGGTACGAAGTGCCTTGCAAACCCAACACGGCGTCCCTTCCTCTTGGTGGGGTCAGCAGCCCCGATGCACCAGCAAATCGGGTCCCAGAGAAGGGTTTCATGGGGCGGGTTTCAGGGGGGGTCTCATTTCTTACATTTTTGGGCACTGACGCCGAGAGGCGGGACCCCCACGGCATCGGTCTTAGGGAGGGCGCGTCACTAAAATCAGTGTGTGGGGGGGGGTTGGGGAGGAAGGAGACCGGATCCTGGTCTGCTTGTTCTACTGGTAGAGTCTAGACGCCTCTCGGCTGGAATCCGAGGCGAAGATTACAATAATACGAGAATATGGCGCAATAAATATTCATGTCGCTGATTCGCCGCGAAGATGCCCACTGCGGGTGTTCTCAGGTCGCTGCGGCGCTGGCCCTGGTGAACTGCACTAGCTTCGTCAACACCGGCATTCAAGGTGCAAGCTGCAGTACTACGGCCGTAGGCCTTACGGGCAGTAAGAGAGGGAGCACCCCTTGCAAACAAATGCAAAAACGGCTTCTCGGGGATTGTTTTGCGACTGCACAACAGCAACTCTGCCTCCCAGAATGCCTCTTCGTGTCGCACAGACCACAGACTCGCACAGCTGGAATATGCTAGAATCAGGAATGCGCGTTTTAGCCCAGGATGATGAATGACAAGCCTCAGGTTGACCATTCAACGCCATTGGTGAAGAGTCCGAAATCCACAAGAGCTCACATAAGTGTTCCCATGAACCTCTGCCTCAGACACTGTGTGCAGTATTGTTTTTTTGGAAGCACAGGCTGCCCCTAAGTCATGTTCGGCATTTCAGGCTTCCAGTGCACCTGCAGCCTTCCCCCCGCAAGAGCGAGGCCGCCTCGAAAGGGACGTCGCGCTGAGAGCGGAGGCGAAGAAGGCTCCTGGGGTTCAGTGCGGTGTGGCAGGGCTTGGCACGGTTCAGCGGATGAGATTTGCTCGTTGCTTTTTGTGGCATGGCGTTTTACATCTTTTTACGCATGTTGCCTGAAGGCTCCAAAGAAGAAGGCCGGGTCCAGCTCGTTATGTCCGCACGGGGTCTGACATCTGATGTCCAGGCCAAGGGCCCATGGGTCGGACCCAAGAAGGGTTCCTGGGTGAAGATCCTGCGCCCCGAGTCCTACTGGTCACTTGGGGCACTGCGGATGTTTTTGGTGTGAGTAGACCCCAGTAGGCCCTCAGTAGGCTCCAGTAGGAAGCTAAACAGTCGAGGTTCCAGACGCGAGGACAGGTGGTGAACGTCAACCAGAAGCCGGAGGTCAAGTATCCAGTCACCGCAGCAGCCATAGATGATCAGGAGAATCTGCGGCAAGCTGCGTAGTCCAGGGTGCTGAGATACCTTGAGCCGAGTCTCAAAGGTCAAGTTCGACCGGGTCAACTACGCAAACGTGAACACCAACGGATTCGCGCTGTGGGAGGCCAGGGCAGCACGCCCATCCTTCTAGACAGGCTGTAAGTGCAGGCTTGGTGGCAGGCGAGTTGTAGACGCTTTCAAGCATGAATCGGATGCACCAGATCAGATCAACTTTTTGTCTCGGACCGGGTCGAAGCTCAAGTTTGAGTCTACCGTCCGTGAAGGTGATCGAGGCGCCTGCCCCGGGTCCAGGTGAGGTCTGAGCCGCCAGACATGACCGACGCGTTTTTGCAGAAAAAATGGAGCAAGCGATGATGTCGAGCTAGTGCACTGAGCACAAGTAAGATCCGTCCGCTGTGGTCCGCACATTGCTGTTGGCCCAGGCGGAAGCACGGTGCTGTGAGCGCCACTGGTGTAGCAAAGCAGCGCGAGCCTCTCACGGCCAAGTCAGTTTCACCTTGTGATCTTGCAAGTGCCAATGGATGCAATCCGGCTTGCAACAAAAGCAAGGGTGGCATGTGCATGATTTGTGCAGAGGGCATGAAGAAGTTTGACAGGTCACGATGGAATTACACTCGGTTTGTGCGCCGCAGAGCATAGCTCAGGAATTGACCCTGAGGCCTGAGGCATGAAGCCCCAGCCAGGTCCTAATCATCCAACTCCTCTCTCCATCTCGGCCGCTGTGAAATCCGCAGGGGCGCGGAAAGACTGGGCGGCCGCCTTGCTTTGCCTCCACGATAGCAAGGCCCTCAAGGCATTGTCTCAGCGATGGCATCCTCTGGCGCTAGCTCCGCCCATGGCTGCGATGGGTGTCTGCGCTCGTGCGAGCGCTTGGACTGGGGCGCTGCAGGTTCTGGATGCTCTTGGTGCTTGTTCGCTGCGCCCGGATCTGTATATTCTGGGCTCAGCTTTAAGTGCATGTGATAGAGGCTACGTGTGGTCCGCGGCTTTGCGTATTCTCAGCAGAGTTGAAACGCATGGGTTGCCGGTTAGCGAGGTACTCGTCAACTCTGCAACAACTGCATGTGACAAGGGCAACCAGTGGACGGTCTCGCTTCGGCTTCTGGCCGACTTTAGAGCAAAGAGATGCCTTGACAGTCTCATCGGATACAGTGCGGCCATGTCCTCCTGTGCTCGCTTCGAGCTGCATTGGGCGCGGTCTCTGGTGCTTTTTGATTGGCTGCAACATCACTTCACCCCGGACATCATCGCATGCAACAGTGTAATGCATGCGTGTGCAACTGGAGCTGCAGTGGCAGTGGCCAGACACACCCTGACAAGAATGCAGCAGCATGGGCCTTCACCTGATCAGGTAACTTTCAACACGTTTCTTATGTCCTTGAGCAACTCCCACGCTTGGTGGCAATGCTTGGAAGTGTTGCAGCATCAAAGGGAGCAGGGTCCTTGGCCATCTGTTGTCACATACAACGCGGTGCTCAGCTCCCTGGGTGATGAAAGTAGTTGGCCATGGAGCTTCGTGTTGCTGGAGGCCATGCGAGGCGACAAGATTGCTCCTGACATCGTAACCCACGGGTCCATAGTGAATACTCTGGCTCGTGCCTCCCAGTCGAGCATTGCAATTTCATTCCTTTCCATGCTTGAGCGCGATCGCGCTGCAACGAACGAGGTGGTCTACAGTGCAGCTGTCTCAGCCTGTGAGGGTGGACGGCTCTGGAAAGAGAGCATTGCTTTGATTGGAAGGGCCAGGCGCAGAAAGTTGAAGATGGATGCCGTCGTCTACGGTGCCGCATGTAGCACGTGTCAAAAAAGCCAGCGCTGGGAACATGCCTTGAGCTTCTTCGAAACTGCACGAGACCAGTCACTGTCGAGCAGCCCCCTCTCCAACGCAGCTCTCTCTTCCTGTGCAGACTCTGCACACTGGTTTCGCGCCTTGCATCTCTTCCGAAGGGCTTTCTCTTCGCAGGTCGAGGCTGACACCACGAGCCACAATGCATGCTTGACAGCCTGCATTCGACGTTGGGAGACGGCTCTGTATCTGTTGGGTTCTGCATCGGGCCATCAGGCTCAGCCCGACACTGTTGGTTTCAACGCAGCACTTGCAGCCCTGGGGGCTGACAGTGCCTGGAGCACATGCACATGGGGCCAGGCGCTGTCTACGTATCGCAGCATGCAGAGGCACGGTGTGGAGACTGACATGTTCGGGCTGAACTCTGCAATGACGGCGGTTGCGAGATGCAGCAAGTGGGCCGAGGGCGGTGCAGCACGCCTTGAATCGAAAGAGAGACCACGCAGTGGAGTTGTGCACGTTGGACATATATATATATATATAATCGAGTTTGTGACGAGTTTCAGCAAACTAAGGCAATCCTCACAGAGATCGGATCGGCAAGTTTAGAAGCCGATGAGCTTGCGATAAGCACGTTTATGGCTTCGTGCAGCTCGCGCCGGCAGTGGGTGACTGCGCTGATATTGCTGCCTTCCTTGCTGCAGCTCGCCCCAGCTGGTTCCTTTTGTCAGTGTAAAGTATATAGCGATCATTGCCATGATGACTAGAGTCGTAGCAATCGCAACCGTTTTTGCAACAGCATCCGTAACTGTAAGAAGAAATGGAAACAGTTCGGTTAAGGCCTCTATCCCAAAGCCGAAGCCCCTCTTATACATGGTTGGCTTGGCTTGCAGGCAAGATGACCGGGAGCTGGAGGTGGCTGCGATGTGTACAGTCAGGTGATATTCGTCATGTATCCACCATCACTTAAAGCACCAAAAGGCACCCTCTTCTTTCTGAAATGTCTAGTCAACGAAGATTCTTCAACTTAGTCGAGCGAATGCATTTTGTCGGCAAAGCTACAACGTTTTGTCGGCAAGGTCGCTGCAGACAGCAAGTGGAGGGAACATGTTTAGAGGGCAACTGATCTTATTGATAAGTGGCTACGCCCAGGATGACATGGGACATTCGGGTAGCTGGGCACATCTCCACGCCTAGCTTGGCTTCGATTAGACATGCTAGGGGCCTGAGACCAACTGCAAGCTGTCCAGGGCCATGATGCAGGGCCCCTGGCGGCTGCCCTGGCCGGGATGGTTTCTGCATGCCAGGGCCTCGATGCTTCTGGCCCGGTTCCTGGGCTGCTGAGTCGACTTCGCTGGGAACTTACCTCGGCCCCTTGGCCCTGGATAGCTGTCAGAAGCTTTAGAACTTTAGGGCTTTTAGGATTTCACTTGCAGGTGTGGGAGTTTGACATTGTAGATACCTCATGCATTGTTGTGGATATGGTTGCTCAGGCTTCCTGACATGGGGTTCCCGATTCCTTTGCGAAAAACTTTGCACAGCTCTGTACACTTGCAGAAGCTCCAAGCCAAAACCCTCTGAAGCAACGAGCGGAAACAATATATGATTCATGAGTATGCGTGTCTCGTGGCCAACATCCCCGGCCTCAGGCAACGACAAGACTCCAAAACGATTCACGAACGCAAGTGCCAGAATCCTGGG